>VXBB01014855.1:506670-578940 GCA_013399915.1 Illadopsis cleaveri
TGACTGGAGGTTTGGTGTGGTGGGTAAGATGGGTGAGGGGTTTGGGAATGGGAGATAGATTTGTTTAGGCTGTCCCCCCTCAGCCTGCCCCAGTCTCTTGGGCAGAAGATTTAGATGAGGACTGGGAGGGTTAGAGATGAGTGAAGGTTACAAAGGCAGGGTAGGCAGAGAGATGGGGTGGGTCCTGCTGGGGTGAAGGTTTGGAGGGGTGCTCTGGTCTGGAGATGGCTATTATGGTGTCTTTGGGGTGAGGCACTGAAGTGACAACAGGGTGAGAGGAGAATAGGTGCTCTTAGGAGATGAGTGGAGAGGATCATTGTGTATTAGGTGCTGGGATGGGGCAGGTAGCTGCTTTGGCCATCAGGGATGGGATAGGAGACAGTAAGGCCAGGTTCAGGGAGAAGCTGGGAGTCTGATTCAGAGATGTGAAGAGTATGGCAGGGCATATTGGGCAGGACAGGTGTCGTGAATGGAAGAGGTGTATAAAGTGTATGATCTGGGTTTGATGTTGTAGATGTGATAAATGAATGGGGCCTTCTATCTGTCTGTTTGGCAGTGAGACCAGTCAGCCTAAAGAACAGGGCTTGAGTTGGCAACTACTGGATCTCTGTCAGCTTTTTCAGAGCAAAAGTGAATCAATCCCAAAAGATGCCAGGTCATCTAGGCCTCTGTTCAGATGTGATGTGTGCACAGTGTCACTTTCTCCTATCAATGCTGGTGATTTTATCCATCACATCATGAATCCTAAGGAGTTCCTGCTCTTGTTTTTTACTTCCTGTCCACTTATTAGTATTTGCAGAATTTCCTGTTTAGACTGTCTAGATTTTGCCTTTTCTCCCCTTGTATGCCACATGTTAAGACCATAGTTGGAAACAGTGCAGGGGAAAAAATAATAACATTGATCATCTTTGAACATCACTGCTGTCATAACAATGCCATGATGGATAAAAATCAAATGGCCACCTTTAATTAAATCAACAGCTGTAATTGTAGAATAGTGCCTGTTTTTTTAGCGTTACCTGTTCAGTTTCTGCCGTCTTATGTGACTTTGTAGGAATCTTTGTTTTGTAGTCATCCCTACAACAGGTGTAGCTGTCTCTTTTTTTTGGGAGCACAGACCCAAAGCTCCCTGCTGTGCTGTTCAGTGTGACCAGGCTGGTGTGCAGGTCTGGTCACTCCTCTGCTCCCTGTTTCCCTTTCCCTCCATGGGCACTCCCCCTCCACCAAGTGTGACTTGCTGGGATTTGTTATTGGATTTTCAGCCTTACCCACGTGTGCCATTTGTCCCACTTTTCATTAGGATGGTTTGCTTTTGCTTTTTCCCTCTAAAGGAATTAGTTAATAAAGAATATTAACGCTGCAGCTTTGGTTATGTGAGCTCAGCTTGGCCAGCTCTTGTCTGTAGCAAAGGCCTCTTTTAAACCTTGAACTGAACTGGGCTCTTGTTCAGGGAGCAAGCAGTGAAGTGAAAGGACAGGCTGATGTGCATGAGAGCTCCCCAGTGCATTACTGCTTCTACTCATTATAGTATTTGCAGTTTAAAATGTTTTATGAAGTGATTTACAGACTCAAGATGTGTAGAAAATCAGTAAAGAAGATGTTTGTAGATTTGGGGGAGAGGAGGGGATTTTTTTCTGTAAATGAAGATTTACCTTGTGATGCTGACAATCTGAATGCAGTGTTTTCCAAATGAAAAACAACTTCAGTGGCTGGGGAGTACATTTTAGTGTAGGTCCTCAAGCTTTTCACAAGGTAGGATTTTCAGAGAGGGAACTTGGCTGTGTATTGATTTGTGACTTCATTAGCCCAGAAATAGCTCAGGCAGAGATGGTGCCTGTCAGTGTGAGAGGGCAGAAAATCTCTGCAGCTGTAAGTTCTTCAGTTTACCCATCTGTCCCTCTGAAAGAAAAAATTAAGTATGGGAAGTCCTAAAACTGTTTAAGCAGTCTTAAGCTAAGGCTCTCCTGGTTGCTAAGCTCATCAGTGGTTTACTGTTGCCAAAAGGAGGAGGTTTCACTCCTTTTTTTTCCCTGATGGTGAATAGGCAGTGTTGTTCCATGTCTGTAGAGCACTTTAGGGCACAGTGAAAAACTTCCTCTCCCCAAAACATGGAGAGTTTTCTGTTGGATTGCTGGAATTGCCTGTGACAGGGATTGATGAGCCCTCATGTTGAACTCCAAGGTAACTGCCAGGAGCAGGGAAAACACGGGAAGATCTAATCCTTTTGGCAATGATGAGCTGTTGGTTCAGCTTTATTCTTGTAAAACTTTACCAAACTCCTGTTCTTTACCCATCCTTTTCTTTATATCTGTAAATATTACTGAGCTGTCACTAACCAGAGCTCTGACTGTCAGCAGTCTGAGTGTTTGCAGTTGGCATCTCCTGACAGATCTTTATGTGGGAGAAATGTATTTAGAGGTGGGGAGTGAGAGCTGGATTCTTTAGAAATAGATTTGCCATGAGCTTTCTGTCCTGCAAGACTGGACCTTATGAGAACAGACTGTAATGAAACATCTGTTTCAGGGTACTGTTAAAGGGGGATGAACCCAAGTCTCTTCACAAAATCTCAAGTCATAAAGGGAGTTTTGCTATACTCTTGTGGAAAATGCTGTTCTCTAGCAGGGAGGTATTTTTGTTTGCTCTGTGTAGCTTTATGTCCTTGCAAGGCTGGTAGTTGAACTGGCCTCTTCATTTCCCACAGCAGACCCTTCTGTGACTTGTGGGGTTTTGTGGGCAGCTGTGTCTCAAGACAAAGGTATTTTTTGCAGCTGGATTCTGCAGAAGGGAAAGTGGACACTAGAGTGGCTGGGCAGATGGGGACACATTTCAAACATTTTCTGCTGAGAGTGGTTACACCAAAGGTTGCCTCTGGATCTGCTGACATTTCCAGCTTTAGGAGGTTGAAGTAATTTTCCCAGATCTAGTTGGCCCAATGCCACAGCTACCTGCTATCTCCTAAATGCTGATATGACTACTGGTGAAGCCACTTGTAATTCTCGTTATGGACATGATCTGTCTAAAAAACCTGAACACCCAACAAAAAACCCACTCCACATCCCAAAAGCCAAAGCTACATTTTGGAGGGGGTTTTAATTTGCAGTGTTTCAGCAGCCTGGTTTATGGCATGACTGCACATACTCAGCTGGCAGTACCAAGTGGAAAAGGGACAAGTGTCATCTTTACCAAGAAATAAAAATGTGTCACTGTATTCTCTGGATGTGGTTCTGCCACTGCTTGAAAGCAGAACTGAGGTGTATCTTCATCCATCTGAGCCTTTCCTCAGGACCCTTGGACCTGCATGGACACAGAATTGTTGGCACAAAGGAGGAGAGAGCAGGACAGGCCCTTTTGGCACTGACATACTCCAGAGTGCTTCTCTAGAGAATACTTCTCCCAAGGGTCTGTAGCTGTAGAAAAGCAGGTAGATGTGATTGATGTCTTTTGATGGCAGCTGTTGATTTTTGTAATCCCTCAAGCCTGGCAGCAGGCACAATGAGGTGAAGAACTGTAGCAAAGAGGTTTGTGTTTCAAGAGGGAATATTTAAATTGAAATACAAATTATTTGTAATTCAGTCTCATCAAATTGTAACTACTAAGAGTTAGCCCAAGAGAATGACAAAAAAATTCCATTTGTAGAGGACTGCTCTAAGTGAAGGCCATTAGACAAGGATTTGTCAATACTGACAAGGTAATGGGGAATCAACTGGGAAATTCACCTGCTTGGTGAAATGCATCTTTTTACTCATTGTGGTGATGTGGAACAGGATAACTATAATTTCTTTCCTGATTTTTGTGAGTAAGGCTTGACCAGTGGCTTGGATACTTCTGTCCTACAGGTAAGTGCCAAGAATATGTCACTAGAAGCAATTTTGGTACAGCTGTGTGGGGTGGAATGTGGTATGGAAGGAGAGCACTGCTTGGGTTTAGGGTCTGCACAGAACAGGAGGCAGGCAACTGATTTCTGCTCTGATGAGTTTTCTGAGCTTTTCATTTAATCAATTGTTTTTTTTCCTTTCTGACAGGAAGGTAAAAGGAGGTGAAGTAGATGTGCATCCACATGAGAAAGCCCTCATTGTCCATTATGAAGTGGAAGCAACAATTCTGGGAGAGATGGGAGACCCCATGGTGGGGGAACGCAAGGGATGTCAGAAAATGTAAGGTCACAGCAAGCTCTGGTGTTTTATTTTGATCTTCCTAGTCATGGATTCAGTAACTCAGAGTACTGCCTACCTCTGGGAAATTGTAGCTTATAATCTTTATGCAAAGTAGTGCTGGACTAGCAGAGGGCCTCAAAGCTAGGAAATGACATGTGCCTAGGAAGGTTAACATCTGAAACACACCTTGTAAATTGCTTTTCAGCCATGTCCTTTAAGGTGTTTTCTAAAGAAAAGTGATGACTCCTGTTTTACATGATGGGTAATTGAGGCAGAGAAAAGTAAAGTGATTGTTTCCTGTGCAAATGGTAGTTCTTGTTGGAGAAAGAAGTACCATTGAACCTCCTGACAGTCTTATGCTCCAGCTGTTGGCTCTCCTGTTGTTTTGCTCTGCCCCTGCCCAACCAGTGAATTCACTGCTTTATCTGCATTTTACTTTTGCCTGGTTAATTTCTTTCAATACTATTAAAATATTCCCCACTGGAAAAGCCCAGAGAACTATCATTACTTCAGTTTTCAAGCTGCAAGGTTGGACCTATTCTAGAGGGGTTTTATCTCTGTACTGATTTCTTTTTGAAAATTTGAGCTGAAGGGGCTGCCTGTGTGTGTGTTAGAAGAATAACTGGAGGGAAAAGAAAAGGGAATCCTTAAATTGTCTCAAATTTTTGAAGATATCAGAAGCATTCTTCTGTCATCAGATGAATCAGCAGCTTGCATCTGCAAGGTAGTGGAATTCCTTTTTGTTCCACCCTGTAGTTAACACCCACAGAGATTTCTTACTGCCCATTGCTTGTGGACCTGGCAGAGCTGTGGGAGACTCCTGGCACTGCCAAAGAACCTTCCTGTGCAGAGAACACCCAGAACTGTCTCTCACCTGGGACTTCTTTGTGTGCAGTACTCCTTTGTGGTCCTGAGCACTTTTTATGGGGTATATTGCAAATCAATGCCTGTCTTTGTGTCTGAGATGGTTGTAAGGGATCTGTTCATGCAGCTGCCTTTAATGTTGCTGCTTGTCAGCTCATGGACAGTTATGCTCCACCAAATCTGTTGGACAGTTCCTTGCCATTTGGAGTTCAGAGACTCCACTGTGACATGAAAGGCACCGGCACTGGGTGTATCAGCATCATTTCTGCTTGAAGAAATCCGTGACTGTGTAAACATAATCAAAGGGCTGAAGATAAAAAAATATAAAAACTGAAAAGAGCCTTGTCTGTGTTGCAGCATTCGGCTGAAGAGTCTCAATGCCAACACAGACATTCGTTCCCTGGCGCGGAAGGTTGTTGAGGAATGCAAACTCATCCACCCCTCCAAGCTGGCCGAGGTGGAGCAGCTGCTGTACTACCTGCGGAACCGCAAAGACTGCGCAGCAGTAACAGGTGAAAAATACAGCAACAAAGTAGCTCGGGAAGGGCGTGCCCCAGCCTTGAACAAGTACTGGGGTTTCCAGCTGAGAGCCCAATGTGGCTGATGTACCAATTATCTGGGGATGGTGACAGTAGGGGACATGTATGTTTTATCACCCTTGGAAACAACTGTGATCTTGAAGTGAGATTACAAGGAATTACCTTTTTAACAACCAAATGTATTTTATTCTTTTGGTTACACTTAGTATTGATGCTTCTTACTGGCTGCCTTGTGCTTTAGCAGGAGTTGAGAGGTACAGATTCTGCTATTGGGTGCAGCCTCATCATAATGAACCTGCACTTACAGTGATATCAAAAGTCTCTAAGAGGATCTTCCTAGAGAGACCTCTGCCATCACCTCTTGCAAGGGTAGACAGTGTGCTGAGGCTGAATTTGGGCTGTGTATAAAGCTGGAGAGTTTCAGAGCCTGACAAGCTTTGGTGCAGTGTAGCAAACAGCCTGGGGTGTTTCTCTCATCTAGTCATCTTAAGCTCCTGGCCTCTTGGTGCTCCTGTTTATGTCTTAAGTTCACTTTAAACTTTCTGCTCAGGGCACAGTTGAATATTTAACATTAGATTCTACATTACCTTGCAGTTATCAAGGTTTCTTGCAATCATGAAATAGTAAGCTTTGTTCTCAAGCTGGAGTCCTAGTGAGACAGATTTAAGACAAAGATTTATGTTATAGTGGGGTTTGATGTAAGAGCTTTGCATGTTTTACCCCCTTTCACTCTGCACTTCTGTGTCTTGGTGTGTCACAGGACACCAGCAGAATCAAAGCTGCTGAGGTCTCTCACTGTGGGAGTGAGTGTTGTCATTCTGGGCTTGCTCTAATGTTCATTGCCCTCTGTCTGATCATTTAGACTGAGTTGTGAAAAGGCAGCTGAGGATTTGCTTTACTCCCTAGGGACTGTTCAGCTTCAGAAACCTGTATTAGTGTGGCAGGTCAGCTGGACACAAAAGGACTTTGACCTTGATTTAACTGGGGTGTTCATTGTGAGAACACTGGATGTGTGCTTGGTCTGGGTTTGTATGTAACTTAATTACACTCAACTGCACTTTTCCTTTATAGTAAAGAAAGAGAAAACCAGCAAGCCAAAAGATCCACCCCCATTTGAAGGAACAGAGGTAAATATTGGTGTTAAAAGAGAAATGCAAACCCTGTTTACTACTTCAGTAAGCAGTTACCAAAGGGAGGAGGGGAGGGGAAATGCTGAATTCTTGTGGTTTTTTAATTCTTGTTTTTTAAACAAAGAACTTGGTTTGGAAATACTGCACAATGGAAAAAAAAATTACCTCCATAAAGGGTAAAATATTTGACTTGCATACTTGCCCCTCCAAGTATAGCACACAGCAGGACAGCCAGTGAGGTCTGGAACATCGGACAGGGCACAGAGTCGTGTCTGAGCATCCTTTTATTTTTAGGAATTATATCTCCTTAGATCTCCTGGTGTTCATTGGCAGTGATTCTGCATGTGTTGGGGGTTTTTAACTTGTATTTTATTTTTGCCTAAGACCTGTACTCAGAAGCTGAGTGCCCTTTGGTGTCACGTGTGAATGATGTGATTGCTGGTGTGGAATTGCCCTGTGTCTCTGTGAAAGCCTTGCCTCTGACTGCTTGCAGATTGATGAAGTGGCCAATATCAATGACATGGATGAGTACATTGAGTTACTGTACGAGGACATTCCTGACAAGGTGCGTGGCTCTGCCCTCATCCTGCAGCTGGCCAGGAATCCTGATAATTTGGAAGAGCTGCTTATAAATGGTAATTTTAAAACCCAGTGGTAATTTCTTTTGATGTGCTCTTAATTTGTGTCCAGGGAAAAGTAGTTCACCTTTAATTAGGGATTTTCTTTAGTTTGCTAGACTCTATTTCTCTGTGTATACTAAGGTGGCCATTAAAGCCCAGTTGGCTCTGTCTACAAATGGATGCTGCTCAGACTGGTCTTAGGTGAGCCTAATACTGAAATCTTCCTGGGCTCTACAGGCTTCAGCTATTTTTTTCTGATCATAGTTATTTTGATGCTAAATTAACTTCAGCTGGCATTACTGCTGGAGATGGGAATGTGTTGTTGTATTCTGTAGATCAGGAAACTTGCTTTAAGAGGGGATTTGCAAGCTGACATAAGTTAATCTTGTAATTTTCTTCCCTTGCCCCTTTTGTCTCTTTTGCTGAGCCCTTACACACCCTCACATTCCCTGAGTAAATGATGACTTCAATACATGCCCATCTTGCAGTGTCACCATGGAAGATGGGATGAGATGGGAATGGTGAGCCATGAAATAATGGCTTGTCCCTATGAGTTGTTGAAAATATTTAGGGCTTTGTGTTCCCAGCTGCTGCTTTTCTGATCAACTAGCATGGTGTACATGAAGAGAGACTAGCTGGGGGAAGGTGAATGGAAAAGTGAGATTAAATAAGACAAGGAGAAACAAAAATTTTAAATAACATGAAGTAGATTCAGGGTGAAAAATAAATAGAAAGATGGATGAGAAATACTATCTGTCAAGGCAGAATTTAAAGGGGGTTTGAAAGTGAAAATCATGGTGTTTTAGGCAGGGGACACAATGTAGTGTGGAACACAGAGCTGGCAGAGGCCACAAGATCCAAAGGTTAGTGGTAGTTTTAAGATGACTTTGGTGTTTGGTTGCACTTTCCTTCCATGTTGCTGCCTCCAAGTGTTTGTGACAGGGTGACCAGCCAGGGTACTCTAGGCTACTGTCTCCAAACAGAACTCATGAGCAGTGTTGCCTGTTAAAGTGAGATACCTGTGAAAGTGTTCTCTTAGAAAACTTAGAATAAGGTGTATTCAAATTCTGAGACTCACAAGCTAAAAAGGAGGGACACAAAATGCTGATGCCTCTCTAAATCTTGTTCCACTTCAGAAACTGCCCTGGGTGCATTGGCTAGAGTGCTGAGGGAAGACTGGAAACAAAGCATTGAACTGGCTACCAATATAATTTACATTTTCTTCTGCTTTTCGAGGTGAGTGCAGAGTCCTGGATTTAGGAACATAAAGAGTGTTCCTGAAAAAAGAAGCTTAGTGGCTTTTCATTTGTTTTCTGCTCTGTGCTACAAAACTTCTCTGAAACAGGAAAAACAGACAGAAACACACTTGTGCCTCAGTTTGATCACCTATAACAAAAAGAACTCTCATGGTGAGGCAGTGTGTAAGAGAGCTGGGAGGAAACTAGTAAAGATTCTGACTCATAGCTTTGTCAGAAATGAAGGGTGGCTGAGCTGCCACCTCTAATTTCCATCTGCACTCCTACAGGGAAGAAACAACATTCAAAACTGAAGTGAGTGCTTGCTCTTACTTAGCTATGCCAGTGTTTCAGCATACCCTGCCTAGAAATGATTCAAGCAGAAATTGCATTTACCTTGGGTTTAGGTCTCTATCATATTTCTGGTGAGGGGACAGTGCTCTGAAGCACTTGCAGTGTGGAAGGCAGGGCTGAGGGGAAAACCTTTTCCTTTATGCATGAAAACTGAAATGTGTTTTTATTTTGATCTGGAACAGCAAACTGTTCCTTGTCTTTCTATAAGTTGAGAAAATATTCATGTTTTCAGGGATTGTTCTTGTTTTGAAATAATTTTCCAGTAGGGAAGTGCATTAATGGGGCACATTGTAAATACCTTTTTTAATATACCTTTTTTAAATACCTTTTTTCATGTGGTACAGTATTGCTGCCATAGATGTCAAAATAGATAAGGAGTTGTTGATATTTATTCCTCACAAGTATTATTTCTTCAATGTAGTTTCTCTCAATTTCATGGGATAATCACACATTACAAAATTGGAGCTCTGTGTATGAATATCATAGACCATGAACTGAAGAGACATGAGCTTTGGCAGGAAGAACTTGCTAAAAAGAAGAAAGCTGATATCCTTTTGATGCTCTGGCATAGCCTAATGGTTTCTGACTTTTTTTGATGAGTGTTGTTGAGTTACACAAGAGGAATACACACCATCTTCTCTAAAAGCAGTAGAATTTACCAGAAAGTGCAAAATACAATTGCAGATATAGAGAAATTGAGAAAGACCAAGAGTGAAGATTTTGGGATGTGAAAGAGGTAAAGCTGAAGTTACTAAAGCAGCACAAGAAAAAAAAAAGTTGTATTTTTATCAGCAGTATGTCTTAGAACATCTGTCCTGCTTATTAGGGTGTAAAATATCCCTGCCTAGAAGGAGAGAAGAATCCTGGCCTGGATTGCAGGTGTAGCAGGCTGGTGCTGAGGGAGAGTCATGGCACTGGGTATTCCACACATCCCTTGCTTTTCACTAGTGAGTGAGGAACACTTTTGGGGACAATTGTCATCTAACCTACATCACTTTTCTCTGAACTCCTTAACTTCTGTGATTCACTTGATGAAGATCCTGAAAATCAAACCCTGAAAAAGGACTATGAGAAAACTTACAAGAAATACAAAGGGCTGGTTGTCAAGCAGGAACAGCTGCTTAGAGGTACCAAATCCAAGTAGCAAATTATTTTGTTGTTGGTAAACATGGTTGTGAGGGATCCTGCTTGATTCTTGTTATAGCCAGGATGTCTTAAACATCCTGAATGTGCGGATGAATATGGAAGAGTTGCCAAAGAGTAGGGAGAAGACAAGCACTTAATCAGATTGTTTGACAGTATTAGTAATTTTAAAAGCCATTTGTCAGAAGAAGATCAAAAGTGATCCACTCTTTGCTCATGATGTTGGTTTGGGAGGAGTTGGGTATTTGGGTTTTTTTGAATTTGCCTAACTTAGCTTGTATCTGACTCTTTGAATATCTTTCATTCTATCTCAGTTTTTGTACTAAAATACACTTCATTGAAATTATCTGAGTGGCCCCTCTCTTTCCTGAGAGGGGCTTTTTAATGCTCCTGTTGGAATTGAAATTAAAAAATACAAACCACACAACATAAAAAGCTTCTAGTGGTCATAATTCTAATTTTTTTTCAGAGCCACAGTTAGAATTAATCTTCTTAATGCTTTTTAAAGAGGCAAAAAAACCATTCACAGGCAATTTCCTTCAAAATGCATTGAAAAGGGAGCATAATGCTCCTGAAAGTCTTATCTTCAGCACTTAAAGTGTAAATAGAGACTTGTTCAGCTGTGTTGGTGATGATCTGTTGCTGTGGTTTGTGTTGACCTTTGTTAGTTGCAATTTACCTTCTCCTAAACCTGGCTGAGGACACTCGCATTGAGCTGAAGATGAGGAACAAGAACATTGTCCACATGTTGGTGAAGGCCCTGGACAGGGATAATTTTGAGCTGCTCATCCTCGTTGTAACCTTCCTGAAGAAACTCAGCATTTTCATGGAGAACAAAAATGATATGGTGAGGCTTGTAGCACTCTGCTGCCATGCTGGAAAGGTTGGAGTTCTGAAAACTTTGTGTGGTTGGAGGGAAGAGGGAGACATCTCTGCTTTCACACTGAGTGTCTCTAGCACTGATTATCCTGTTTTGTTACAAGTAAAATGAGTGAAAGAAAAGCACAACATCCAATGGTAACCTACTGCAAACAGTTTTGAGAAAATGTCATCCCAGACAGAGAATATGATGCAAAATATGATCCACAGAATTCCAAATTTTGAATTCAGCACCTCAGAGTCTCATACCCTCACTTCTGGTGACTGTACTTTTGTGACAGCATGTTATTGTTTCTGTCATGTATTGACTTAGGAAGAGAAGTCTTTATCCCTCTGGAGTTTGCTAGACTAGTTTACTTATTTCCTATGTCAGTTTGGTTTTGAAAGGCACTTCCCATCTGTTCCTTCCTGTTGCCAGTAGCTCCTAAGAACTGGAGGCAGTTATCCTTCATAAGCTTTTATATTTTTTTTTTTTGGTGAAGTCGTACACTTCTGAAATTGTAGCATACTTTTTTGTGACTTCAAGCTCCAGGCAAGTATCTCCTTTACTGATACTTTAATAGATGCTTGACTTCACCTTTGTGCCTCTATTACAATTTATTAGATGAAAATGATACATTTACCTTATCCAAGAGGTGTAATCTGAGATCAATGGTACACAGAGACTCTGAGATGAAAAGATCTGTGTAAAAGCAGTTATGAATTAACTGGACCTTTGCATGCATGTGCACTGAACACTGCAGACAAAAATCTCCCTTATTTGTATATGGGACTTGCTTAGGAGAATAAGAATCAGCTCTCCAGCCCACTGATTTGCTGGCACACTTTCCCCATTCTATCAGATTTAGTGGAAAGACAAATAAAACAAAGTTGTTGAATCAGTTTTCTTTCAGAGTGTCCTAACAGTTTTGAAAATGTTGGTGTGCTTCAGGTCAGCTGTCTGAGCATTCCTTACTGATAATAAAAGATGATGCTTTTTTTCTCCACGGTTTTATTTAGGAAAGCCACCAGTGAAGGAGAAGGTGTTCTGATATTTGTATTGGGCAGTAATACAAAACTGTCAAAGGCAAAATGATCCAAGATTAGTTGTGCAGCACCTGATTCTAAGTAAAACTAAATAATCCAAACGTATTTATAGCACATTCTTTCCTTGGCTATTCCAGGGCCATATGAAGTTCAAAGCAGTGAGGTAGGAGTTCTTGCTATCTGATTGTTTCTGATCAAAGCTGTCCAGGCAGTTGTTAGATTATTGCACTGTGCTGTGTGGGGAGAGCTGTAGCTTCTTAGTATTCATTCAGTGTCTGTTTATAACTAGTGTAGTAATGTACATGGAGAAGTCTGAAGAATGCCAAGTAATTTTCTGTGCCTCCTTCTGGCCAAAGAAGGATCTGGGAAACAAAAAATGAATGCGTTTAAAAGATTATGTCAAATAAAAGCACAGAAATGTTGCTTAAAACATGATAAAACTTTCTGAAGTCGTGCCAGTTCAGATGTGTTTTCTGGCTGTTAAAGTGAACGTGATCTCGGGAACTGATACCACTTCTTAGTTCCTGGATTCCGCTTTTTAATTGGAAAGTGATACATGTTTCAAGATGACTTTCATGCTTTTATTAAATTAACATGCAGGATGGCATGCCTCTTCTGAGAGCACATGCACACTTCTGTCTAGGGGTTCATTTGAAATTCATAATGAAAGGTCTCAAATTCTTTTTGGATGCCAATTTTCTGTCTTTCTTGGTTGGGTCTATCTTTGACTCTACTGGCAGTTGCTGCAGGATTGCATGTGTTAAAGTTTAAATGAGTTTGCTCCCCCCAATCTAGTTTTGCAGGTCATGTCTTCACATTCCTGCAGTATTCCGACTGTGAGGAATGTTTCCAAGACATCTGAACTGGTTGGTTCAAAACCTTTTTTAATCAATGTTTCCCAGTAACCCAATCTAGAAGACTTCAACCACGAAGGCATAAGCAAAACTACTTCATATTAAAATGCATTAACAGTCACTATTATGGCTACAAATTGGATACTGAAGCCAAAGTAAGTTTGGATGGGTTATGATTTTTGTTTTGTTTTTTTTTCCTTGAAATACAGGTTGAAATGGATATTATTGAAAAACTTGTGAAAATGGTACCATGTGAACATGAAGACCTGCTGAATATCACTCTTCGACTCTTACTGAATCTCTCCTTTGACACAGGCCTGAGAAGTAAAATGGTCCATGTTGGTTTGCTTCCCAAACTCACTGCACTGCTGGGTATGTCTTCTTTTGGTCTAACACAGACATTTCAGCATTCCAGTGGAGCTGTTTGCATCATGGTGTGATGTACCTAACAGTTGCTGTGTCACTTTTGTCTTTGCCATTCCTCACTACTCCCAGCTTCTCAGCATTCACATCATCTTGTTACACACAGGTTTAAATGGAAGTTTAGAATGTTTCCAGTAGATTTACTTCTAGAGTCTCTTAAACTGTAGAATGAATCTTGCAGTCTTTCAAAATTACTTCAGTAGCTACCTGAAAACCACGTGAGCTGACACATGAATGATGTTTGAAATTCTGGGGGAGCACCTAGGAAAAATAGCAACTTCACAGAGCCTATCTGATGAAGGTACTATACATATATGTGTGTGTGTATATATATATGTGTGTATATATATATATGTATATAGATATGATTTCATTGAAGCTTGATATACCTGCTGGCTCTTGTAACTTGTCCAGACAGATCAGAAATCTCCCAATTTTGTTAATTTTCAATCTAGGCAGTACTGCTTTCTAGACTTTCAGCTTGGCAGTCTTGTGTGAAGATCTTGTAAGTACCTCAGTTACAAGTGAAACTTTTTGTTGTCTCTAGGGGAAAGCCATGGAAACAGTAAGGAGTTTGGAAAAAGCAGAGGATTGTTCTGTTTGGTCATTGTTGTATGCTGGAGTTCTGCTTTTTGTGTGTTCTTTGGCTGATACTACCTGGAAGCTGCTCTGGTAGATACACTAAAGGTTTAGCAGCTTTTGGCTCTTAAGGATTGCTGAGTGAGAGTAGAGGATCTTGTCTGGTGTGAATCACTGATGCAAGACATTGCTAAAGTCTTCTGAAGCCTGTTGGCTTTGGGATGTGCTAAATCCAGTGCAGAGGTTGTATCCAGATACTGGCTGGAGCAAGGGCAATACAGGGGTGAATCTCAGCTTTCTCCTCTAGCTTGGAAGTCTCTTGGAGTTGTTTGTCTCCTCAATTCTACTTCAATCTCCACACAAGCTTGTTGCTGGTTTAATGAGCACCATGAAAACTTAGAGTGCTTTGGAAGCCTTAATCCTGTTGGTGATTATTATGTAACAGCTACAGGTACAGCCTGAACTGCCTCACATCCTTTTATAGTTTCTGTCCCACAACATGTTTGCACTGGTCTGAGCTAGGATGATGGAAACTGGCATTTGAAATCCCTCTTCTTTATCTTTTTATCCTCAAGACAATGTTACTGGGTAGTAAAGTGAACTGAGAAATGGAAGCTGATGAGGAAATCTCTTTCCTCTTGTTTGAGAGAGGATCTGGTTAGTTAGTTTGGTTCAGTTTGGGTTGAAGTTTTTTGGAGCAGGAACTTGTCCCTTTTGTTCATACAGCAGATAATGTGCTGGTCTAAGGGGAGCTTTTGGGGATTTGTCACCCCATGTAATAGCATGACACAAATCACTGAATTCCCTGCTCCCAGAAAATCCCCATTTAATGTTAGAGTCAGACTGAGCTCACCAGTTAAAATCTGCTTTCTAGAGTCTGTTTGTAATGTGGAGAGGAGAGTTACTTTTCAAATGCCATTCTCTTAGAGTTGTAACTAGGCCTGTGTGAAGGCTGTTCAGCTCAGAAGAACTGGTTGCTAAAATTGGAGTCTGTTCCTCAAGTTAGGGTAATCTACTGCAAGTCCTGCTGGTACTTGCAGAATATTCACAGTGTGTTTCCTTTCTCATCTCAGAAGTATTCAACCATTCCTTCTCTTGTTCTTAGTTTTAGTTTTTCATAGAGGCATGTGCTGCTTCTCCCTGTAGAATTGGTTCATATTTACTTTTGATGTGCTAACTAGAAAATCTAGCTGGAAGTATTGTCTATTACTTTAAGCCATAACTGTGATTTGTGAGACTTTTCTTGGTGTGGTGATTCAAGCAATTCTCAAATGCATCACTTGGCATATCCTGTCTGAGAGAAGTCTGCAATCTGAGTAATAAAACAGCCATGTGCCAGATGCCCCATTTATACAGGTTATTTGGGTATTAAACACACATTATTCAAGTCAATACCCTTCAGTTTACATTTGCAGGTCATCTCCAAGTGCTAACACAGCACAACAGCTGTTGACAAGTCCCTGTACAAGTCTAAATGCCAAGAGGTCAAATGTGCTGACTCAACCTCCTGAAATTCAGCATTTGTGCATGCTGGGCCTCTGAGTCTTTAGCACTGGGTTTGAGAAGGGTACAAATTAAGTGTGGTAGGTGTTCAAGGGGAGAGTTGAGATTGCAAAGAATTAATGGCTTTGTTAGGCAGTGGTGTAGGGCTGGGCATGGAGGTGAATGCAGTCTGCGGTTCTGGAAGATGCACTGCTTTCCCAAAGGACACTTCATTGCTTGGGAGCAGGAAGGCTCTAAGTGGAGGTCAGTGCTGATGCAGTGGGGATGAACTGGTTCCAACTGAGCTCTCAGGAATGGAATAACTATGCCTTGGATATCATGGAGAAGGACCATCTTTTTTCTTTCAATCACACTCCAGAGTGCTGAGGATGCTGTTGAAAGCACGGACATGAGAAATTCTGCTTAAGTCTTGGTTTCCATTTTAATTAACTTTTTCTTTTTAATAGTGCCAATGCCTGCTTCCCCATGGAGCTGTGCCAGTCAGCACCACTCGCTCGTTTTCGTGGTTTCTCTTCACAAGTCACAAGTATTGTATATGACAAGGCTCCTCTTGCTCCCTGCAAGCACCCAAATTAATCAGCCACAGATGATCTTTGTTGTATGCCGTGATGCTCAAAGAGCTGTGTGCAGCTAAGGGAAGTTTGGCTTCAGACTTGAGATCTGAAGCTGGAGCAGAGCTGTGGAGGCCTGTAAGATACAGTCTGCTGTATTCGCCTTTTTCCATACATAGGGTGGTTGAGGAGCTATGAAAAGAGGTTTTGTTGCTTTGTGTGACTTCCATCCTTTAACCAGACCTTTTAAATGCTGAACCACCAGGGCCCTGCAGAGAATGTTTTTTGTAGCGTGGCTTTGTTTTAATACTTAGAAATTATGTTGAGCGTGGTCTTTCCTTGCTGTGCCAGTATATGTGAAGTATGACTTCAGTTGCCTAAGGTGAGAATTTATGTGAATTTACCAAGTGGTTTAAACTAGTTGTTTGCCTGAAATGTGGAAATCATAGGTTCAGTATCTTCCAGTCATCCCCTTGGCAAGAGAGACCTACACACTACTCTGTGGAGCTGTGCTTCCCTCTTAGAGTGCTCTCATTGTGCTTTGCATGGCAGAATTCAAGGGAAGTGGAGCAGAGGAGTGACTTTCTCCAGTTATGGTAGTTTGGAAAGGGGGAAACATAGAGCTGAATTTAAAAACAGGACACAAATCTGTTTTCTTGATCCCTGGAAATGCTCTTCCACTGTTGGACATAAGGGAAATGTTACCCTTTTTCATAATTCTTCCCCTGAACGTGTGATTTACTTCTAAAGTAAATGCCCTGGCAGCAAACAGAAGAAAACATTGTCTACATGGAAAACTAAACCCCCCTCACTTTTTGTTTGGACCAAATCCTCTTTGTTTTTCAGTTAAGTGGCCAAACTGAATACAAAATTTTTAGTACAGCTCTCTTAAATATAGGCACAGCTTGTGATTCATAGTCTTCTAATAAGGGTGCTATTTTATGCTGCATCTGAGTTGTTTCTTAGCCTTTGTCAAGTGAGACAAATCGTTCCCATTTGCCATGAGAACAGCAGGCAGTTTGTACAGCAGAGCCAGCTGAGGGCTGCTGTGGGGGTTAAGGCAGCCTGAAAAGCTCATGGTGGAGTCCTTTCAGAAGCAGCTCCCGGGAGCATCCCTGTGTGGTGGGCAGTGTTGGCATTTCTGGTTCTTCCCATCAGTGAGGTATCCCTCTCCAAGGATCCAAAGTACAAGGAATGTTGCAAAAGCTGTTACAGTGGGAACTGTGTTGCTGCTCAAAGAGTAAAAGGAGTGGCTCTGACTCTGTGCAGGAAACAAACCTTTTTTTGATTGTGTGTTAATCTCCCAGAGCTGCTGGACAGTTCTTAGGTGTACTCAATACATATCTTCTTGAAATGCCATTTTCTTTTCATTCACTCCCCAGTGCGAGCCATGCTGAAAGAGTGAAACCCCATTATACTTGGAAGCCAGATTTAAGTATCTCTTTGGTTGTTTGCAATTACTATCTGCTTTTAAAAATTGAAGATTGAACACAGATACTGGTGAGCTGAAAAGTGGGTGGGTCACAAAACAGGATCAGTTCCAAATCAGGCCCAAACGGAACATGGAGTGCAGAAGGGTTGTGCACACTGCTGTGAAAGTGCCACACAGTGCCAAGGTAGTCAATCTCAAAAAGATTTTTAGGTGGTGAGGAACATCCTTGGTTATGTTTTCCAGCACAGATTACAGTGGCTGAAAGCAATTTGTGGATTTGTGCTCAGCCAAGCAGATGAGTGTTTGTTATACAGCACTCTGAAATACAGTGTGGGCAGCACCAGGTAGCAACAGGATGGTTTTGCCAATCACAGGTTGTGCCCAGTCTCTCTGCCTTATTAATGTGAGCATCCTGCCATGATGTTCTTAATTTCTTGGTGTTCTAAGACTTAATATAAGCACAATGAGGAGCAGTAGCCACCTAATTTTAGATAAAAATTCAGGAGCTGTGCAAACTCCGAAGTAAGTCAGACTTCTCTGACTTGTTCATTTAAGCTGGAGAAGCCAGAGCAGAGAATAGCACTGACAGTCACATTTAGTCCTCAGTGAAGAGCCTGTCTTACTGGCTTCATTGATAGAATCTTTTCTGGGAACTGCTGAAATTCCTCTGATATTTTTCCATTCTTTACAAGTTGGGTTTAATGAGCAAGCAAAGAATTGCCAAACAGTTGCATGTTGGGCTTCTTAACAATCAAGGCTTGATATGGTATGCAGCCAAGCTGCATTATATGGTGACTGCTGTTTAAAAAGCCAAGTAGTACTTTGCTCTCTAATTAACGGAGTGCTGTGGGTTTTTAATGCTCTATTCCTTTTATGAAAGTTTCTTTTAAGAAGGCTTAAAGTAGATGTGCTCTCTTTATGAGTTCACTTGGCCTTTTTGTAATGAACTTATTATGGAGCTTCACACATCTGTTGAAAAATGGAGCTTCTTATAGGCTACTGCAGTGTTTTTTCTGACTTTAATAGGCCTCGTTTATCCTATAAAGAAACATACATTTTCTTACCTGATCAAGTGAGCAAACAATAAGGGTCAGATGTGGCAAAGACCCTAACAAAAAGCACATGTCCAGCCATCAGGGTGAGGTAAAGTCATATTGGGATTGCTTGAAGTTATTAATGGCAGTAAAATTTATGCTTCCTCCTGTTTTCCCAATTAAATTGAGAAACCTTTTTTTCCTAAGGTGGCTCTGCAGCAGCTGGTTCCAATACTACTTGTGTGAATATTGCCTGGGGTGTCTCCATTCCTTTATAGTAAAGGCTGGCTGAAGCACATTAAGTAACAGTTCAACTACAGGGACCAGTCTGTTGGAAAGCAGCAATTATTAAGGGATTTATTTTAGTGGTAGTTTTTTTATCATTTGTGGTGAGTATGGCCAAGGCTTAAAAAAAAGATAAAAACCCTCTACAACAAACAAAAAGAACCCCAACACAAAAACCCCTCAAACTGCAAACATCTCTTAACATTAATTTTCAAAATCCTTATTAGAAGTGCAGATAGACCTAACCATGTCTGAGTGATTTAAGGAGAGGTGGGTGCACAATACATGTTAGAACTCAGCATTTAAATTTAGATACCTTGAATGTGGATTAGATACCAAACGTTGAAGAAGAAATGACTTCTCATTTTGAGAAATACAGAACTGAATGTAGAGACTCATCAGTATCAGGTGAGTGAAATCTCCTTGCTGTGGTGTGCTGGTCACAAGTGCCTGTGTGAATTTACCTGTGTTATTGGCTTTTTTTAGTAGAGAGGATAACTTGAGTGGAACATAAGAAACCAACTTCATGTGTGTTGATTGAAAATAAAAATGCTCATGGCAGCAGCAAGGACAGGAGTGGAGAGAGGGCAGCAATTAGAAGATGAGGGATTGAGTTGTTGGAAATTCACTGAACTCACGAATGGAAAGGATCCCCTGAGCCAGTATTTCTGTTGCAGAGCTTACAAGATGTGACTGATTAATTCAAAGCTTTTAATGGTTTCTTAGCTTATTGCAAGAGCAAATTAATACTTAACAGTAAAAAGTAAATCTAATCTTCTGCTGAACTGTTGACATCTGAAAGCTTTACAGAGCTTAACTTGGATGCCTGAAGCATGACAGAACACAAACAACTAGTTCTAGTTTGTTGGAAAAATCTCCATAAAGAAGGGGTGGGGCACTTGTGCTAATCTTCCTGATCTGTGGTGGTTTCATCATAAAGAGGGCCAGGGTGGAAGAGAGGAGCACCTTTTCCAGAGCTGTTGTGAAGGCTGCAGGTGGAGGTGTGGCCTCAAAGGACCACATGGAACAATTTTTCTGCTGGAGTAGTCCTAGAGCTCCTGAGGATTTTACAAGTTAAATGTAAGGGAAAAGGTTATTCTCTGTTTTCCTTCAACACATGTGGAAGCATCTTAACTCACAAATTTGTTCCTTCCTTAAGAGTTTCTTAGATGATTGTTACAGTCCAGGAGACCAACTGTAGGTTCCCTATGTCTGCAGTTGCTGAGGTGAGAAATGCTTTGGCAGTTGATAATATTCTCTTCAAACCCTTTTAAATGGGTGCTTGAGCAATATGGAGCTCAGTTCTTGCTATCTGGAAGACTCAAAAGCTCAACTAATATTTAACTCCACCTTTTGGGCTTAGTAGATTTGAACCTCAGCTTTGTACTTCAGCATCTTCAGAACAGGGTCCACTGGTCAAAAACCAGTGTCCATTTCAGAGTGGTGAATCATCTCTTTCTCAAGGCAAGAGGCAGCATCCTGCATGGGCTTTGTTCCTCCTTCAAACAGGAGCACGTTGAAATGCAGCTGCACCATCCTTTCAGAGCTCAGCTGCTCTGCTGTGGAGCCAGGAGCACAGAAATCCTTCACCTGTTTCCTTTCTCACTGAATTCCAAACTAGATGAGAAAGATGTGTTTAGATCCAAAAAGTCTCAATATTTTCTAGTAATTTTAATTGGAGCAGTTGATTTATTTTAACGAAATAATAGTGCAGATATGGCAAAAATTATTCATGTCCTGTACATTTCCATTTAATCTATGTAGCATGGTGGAGACTTCTAGAAGAAGATCTTTGCTTAGAATTTTTTCCACTTACTTTGGAAGTGTGTGTTTCCTTAGTTTGAATCAGATTAAGAACCTGTTCTGATTTCTAGTTTCTGGTAATAACAGATGTTACTTCTTTTTTCTATCTCTTCATAGCATAACCCAAAGCATAATACTTCTGTGGAGAAAAGAGAAGCAGCTTACCTTCTTTCAGGGATAATCCTATTGCCTCTTGATTTCTCTCTAATCTGAATTTTTAGTTGATTTCTTTCTGCTTTGTGAGATACATGGCATATTGCAACTAATCAGCTTCCAGTTTCTGTGTGAAGTCACATGAGTTCAAGTATGCTTGGTTATAGCCCATCCTAAGGACAAAAACAGGGTTTGCCTTGCCTCAAAAAAGGACACACTTAATGGTAGGAGTGTGTTAGTGACCCAGTGGCTGTGCTGTGTTGCCTTTCTGAGTGGCAGTGCTACACTGAGGTGGTTACTGAATGTTTGTCAGTCTGTCTTGCATGGAGTTCCAGGCAAAGAAATGGACCCTGGGGTTCCAGACATGCAGCTTCGTTTTTTGCCTTGTGTTGCAACATTAAATAACTCAAATTAGTCAGTTTTGAGTCCTTTAGGATTCACCATTAAACTTCTTTCTTTGTTTCCTAGGAAAAAAATTGTAACCAGGTTTCAGATGTCGCATGTACTGAGTTCTTTGGGTGAAAGGGAAAAAAAAACCCCAGAAAACTAAACCCCAAATGCAGCCATGGCAACATTGAGGTTTCAAATTAGGCTTATGGTATGAAGCCAGTTTCAAATAACATAAAGGTGGCACAAGGGGGGTTATTAGTATGTAATTACTATCATAATGTTTTATTTACAATGTCTAGTCTCCTTGAGTCTGAGCAGATTTGAAAATTCTTTCAGTTTCTCTTGATAAAATAAACTGATATATCCAATATGATTTATATTTATGTATGTAAATCAAACCAATATGTGTCTAAAGCACACATGGAGTAACTCAGTCCAACTGTTTCAGAGCTGGTTGTGAGGAATGATATGGGATAGAGGTAAGTGGAGATACCTTTCTATCAATTTTTTCATAAAATCACTGCTAATTATGATACATTTGAATAAACTCTTGATTAATCTGTTTTCTGACATTAGGGTGAGACAGCACATAGATCAGTTTGTGGCATTCCTAATAATCTAGATTTCTTACTTGCCTAATTCTGCAGCAGATCATGTTAGGGTGTTAGAGTTTGAAACTGAAATAAAGATTCACTCTGCCACTTTAACAGGTATTTATCTTCATTTGTGTTCTGGTTTTGATTTAGTGTTGTTAATGTTTTGCACATGGGTGGGATAGGGCATATTTCATATCTAATGTGGAGACATTGATTATTCCATTAGAAGTGATGGCTGCTTGATTTACTGACAGTGTTATATTTGAATAATTTAGTCCATAATTCATATTCTCCTTTTTACTTAAGCATTTGAAAGCTGAGTGCTGCTGCTGCAACTGAGACTGGTAATTCAGTTTTACAACTTTAGGGTTTCTGTTTTGTCATGGAGCTAATGGAGGATTTTTTTATTTTAAGGTCACAAAGTCAACCAAAATGTAGGACTTGATCTTGTGATCAAGAAATCTTTTTTTTGTTTCTTTAGCTTCTGCTACTAATAGTATTTAGATCTTTAATCATAGTAAGAACTAAACATGGAATTCAGGCATTGGTCCCCAGAACTGGCACATGGCTTCTTATTAATGTTCAAAGGCTAAAAATCTGAAGCCATTTTGAACTCAGAACCCATCATGTATTTATTTCCCTCTCTAATTTGCAGAAAACTAGTTGTGAAAACAGCCCCAGGGACCTGATATTTTTCCATCCCATCTGCTCCAGCTGAACTACAGCTGCAAAAAAAAGAAAAAAAAAATCTAAGTATTGTTTCTATAAACTGTTGAGTGTATTTTATAACACAATAATTCCCACAAAATCAGTAACTGCAGTTAATGACTGGTTTGTTAAGGCATTAACTGCACTCAGCTGGGAATGACCAATTTCTCAGGAATGGCTATATAAGAACTAAGGCTAATTCAGTTACACTTTCAAATAATTATTTGGTTAATTAATGGTAGATTCTTGTGGAAATCCTATCAAAGTGCTCGTGACCCCCACATTTAATATCCAATGAGTTCATTATGATTCATGTTTTATTGCCATAAATACCAGAAGAATCCATAATGACTAGGCCATTATTTTCCAGGGCTGCCCTCACTGCTTTAGGCCATTTGGCTATTCCACCTTCAGTCATAAAAAGCTTGATGCTCAAAACTTACCAGCATTTCTAGGCTACAATTTTCTGGCACCCCACCAAAACTTGGGTGATTTTTATGAACACATTTGGCAGAGATCTGTTTTTTGGGATTTTTTTCTCTTGCTTTTTCTAGTTAGAGCAATAATTGATCCTTACTGTACCCAGTCATAAGGAAATCTTCCTTGCAATGTCTGCTTTTCCACGTGTGGCCTTCAGCAGTGGTCAAAAATAGCAGAAAAGGTATCACTTGGGTGCTTTGGAAAACTGTTTTCCAGCCAGGTGCTGGGCAAGGTTTGAAATTCTTACAGCCAAGTCTTTATTCAGTGCTTGACTCAGGGCTGATTAATTAGCATTTTGATGAGTAGAAAATAAGTAGAAAAAGGAAGCTTGGTACTGACATACTCAAGTAACAGCAGCTGCCAGTTGATATTTTTAGAAGTGAAGTACCAATGTAAAAGGATGAGGACTGGCTTGGTAGGTTTTTCAGAGTGTCACTTCTTCCCCTTTTGTGTAACCTTCAGCCTGCAGGTGATGCTTTGAGTTTAAAATTTCGCTGTTGTGTCTGTCCTCTTCCTAATCTTCAACCAGCTACTTCTGCCTGGTCCCCAGTCAGCTTTCCAGCAGGCTGTGTGCTTCCCAAGTGAGCACATTGAGGTGAACATTGTGTTAAATCATGTGCTTAGGAGCAGCCACTCCCTCTTGATTTTCCTGCAATGTTTGACTCTGTGCATCAGGAGTTGCTGCTGTTTGGTGTGAGAACTGACAAAATCACAAGGTTCTGCTTTTCCTTCACCAAAGTGCATCCATAGGGAAAGTAGAACAGTGAAACTTGCAGACATCAGCCTGAAATCTCCTCCTTTCTGGGAAATTAAAATTAAATTAAACATAAAAAGATGGGTTAGCTGCAGACTCTGTGCTTTCAGCTTTAGTTCTGTAGTTAACTTTTATCATCAAGTTAGTAGAATTCACTTGTTTTACTCAAAATTGAAACATACTTCCTTGCTGAGGCTGTGCAATATTTGTCTGTGCCTTGAATGCTTTAAACCCTTCTCTGTTCCCCCTATTGACAATAGGACAGGGCAATTCAGGGAAAATTCGTCAGATATTCCACAGGAAGGAGGAATTTAAATTTAGTTTTTCTCTGAAACTAGCTGGCTTTGCCTTCTGTGTGTCATGAAATCTACTTTATGGGATGCACTTTCAGAAAATGATTTAAGTGCTAGTCATTAAAAAGCAACTCTTTAGGAGTTTGTTCAAATAAAATAAGTTTATTTGAATTCCACATATTCTTCACACTTTATGTTGAGTATCTGAGGTTTTTTGATTATTTTTGGTAATTTTGAAACTGAGGTAGTGGTAAAATTTAGCACTGACACCCAAGGTGGTGTTCAGGCATCAGAAAGGTTATTTTGACCAGCTGGACCTTTGAAAAAAAGGGGTTAGAAAATCATGCAGAGTTTCTTCTAAGAAAGAAAACAGAAGGTCTTTACTGTTATATCAGCCTATTATGATTGAAAATAAGCCACTAATATTGCCAGATACCAGGAAGCTGCTGAGCTTACCAAATGTAAAACTGTACCGTAGCTGAGGCTTTGTGTTAGCACAAATGAAACTTGCAAAAATAAGGAGGAAGAAAAAACCCACAAAGGACAGAGGTTAAACAGTAAAATTGAGCATCATTCTTGTTAATGGTCTGGCAGTTCATATGTGCTGAAGGTCTGGTCTAATTTCATTCCAGTTTCTCTTATTGGTGTTTTAGGGAGCTTGTCTCTGTTTTATACTGGCTTGCCTTTTACTTCACACACAGTTTCCTGCGTTATCCAGCTAAGTGTAATTGTAAAATGAGTCTTGTGTTTAAGTCCTAAATACAGGCATGGAGTGAAGTGTTAAGAGCAGTGTAAATAGACTTTTTTTCCTTAGACCCAAGGAATAATTTCTTCTGTAAACTTCTAAATTTGTATAGAAGAAACCTTTACCTGTTTGTGGGGGAAGTTTTTTCCATGAAGTTACTGTTTTCCCAATGTTTCTGCAGGTGAATAAGTAGGTAAGATGACCAGTCAGAGGAGAAGAACTAAAGATAACACACAGTTCATTTTGCTTGCTGGTACCTTCTGTGCTTTTATTTTCAAAATTGTCAGAATAGCTTTCACATTTGGGCATTATACTTCCTCCAGCTGTTAAATGTATGGAAGATTGTGATACCAGTTATGTTTTGTCAAGCAGTAAGACTCTAGAAGGATTTGAAAGGTCAGCTGTGATTTTAGGTTAACGTGGCTAAGAATACTTCACTTATTTGTATGGCAGCTGCCAGAGGGGTTTCATGGGTCTCTTTGAATAATTCAGTTTTGAAAAAGGCTCATTCTCGGGATAAAGGCATCATATCCTTGCTGTTCAAAGGAAATTCCAGCTCCCAGTGATGAATGCAGAAGGAAAATTTCACTGTGTTGGTTGCTGTTTGAGGTCTTTATGCTTTGCTAAATTATTACACAGGTATTTTCTGACTTAGCTTATGTAGAAGTTGGGAGGTGGGGTATTGCTGATGAGTTGTGTAGGAACTGTGAATGAATTTAGAGTTGGTGACCTTATTACATCCTGGTTTAACTAATGTACACATTCAGATGCAGGGTTTATCCCATATATAGCCAATATCCTACTCGTGCTCGTTCGAGGAGAACTTGAGAATGCTCAGTCTGGGTTTCAGCAGTGAGTCAGAAGCAAATTCCTCTGTGTTGTTCTTAAACATCTGTATGTTTGTGTAAAATGATTTTATAGAACCTTTCTGTTAAATACTTCACACCCCACCATTAACTGCTCCAATTTTCCTTGAGAGTGTTTCTCCTTGGTGAATATCACTATGAAAGTACACCAATGTAGTTTTTGATGTGTGTGAAACACAAAAGGCACCGATGGGATAATATTGTTATATAGGAGAGTAAAACAACCAGTATGGGATTTGTTTGAAAGGCAGTGGATTCCTTCTACAACACCTTTTAGTGGTAGTTCTTATTTTTCTCTCTGGCATTGGCACATTGTTTATTATTTCACTTCTAGACAAGCTTGTTATTTCAATAGAAATATCACAGCCAAATCTTAATTGTCTAGCTGGAAACTGATTAATCCTTCCTCTGGATGGCCAGTCATTATTAAGCATTCCTTTCACAAAATATATTCCTTGCAAAGTGGGGTTAAGGAAGTGTTTTTAAGATGCTGGGAAGAGGAAGGAATATTTACCAGTGCCCTGATTCCCTCTTTGCACTAATATGTGGCTCATTTGGCTAGGCCAGGCCAAGACCCTTTCATTAATGTGTCATTTCTGATTTAAATTTTCCCTCTATTAGCTAGGATTGTTCTGCTTTTCATTTGCCTCTTTTGAGTATTTAACAACAGCCAAAAATTCTCCTAATAATATTTTTTTTTTCTCCCTCTAGGAAACGAAAATAACAAAAAAGTAGCGATTTGCATTCTGTATCACATCAGCATGGACGATTGCTTTAAGTCGATGTTTGCATACACAGACTGTATCCCTCAGGTATGTGATGAGCTGATAAAATTCATCTTCCCTCGTGCTCTCAGTCCGTCGCTCATGGCAGAGCTCGCACTGACACCCGCAGGTGACAAGGGGAACAGCCCCGGTGCTGCTCGGCAGGGAGGCACCCCCTCCTCAGGGAGGGACTGCTCTGGGTTTTCACGGTCCCCAGCAAAGGCAGAGGTGACCGATCTCTGTCACTGCTGCTGACACTTGAGCTGCACCAATGAACTGCTGAAATTGCAGGTGACCCGGTGGATTCCTACAGAAGATCAGGAAAGCTTGAGAGAGATTAAAGCTTGTGCAGAGCAGCTCCTTAGGGAATGTGGTGGAAAGTATTTCCTTTACAGTTTTAGAAGGCATTCTTGCCTGATCCCATTGGGTATCAAAATGTCAGTGTTTCCTGCATTGCAGGATATGAACTGGAAACCAGCCAAGGAGGGTTATGTTCCTACATGACAATTCCTTTTCTGACTGCAGGCATGTACAGCAAGGCAGACTTGATGACTGTGGAAGGCATTTCACTGATCTTTCAGGCTGCATTTTCTTACTTATTGATTCAAGCAGACACAATATCATGGGGTTTGGGGTTTTGTGGGTATGTTTGGTTTCTTGTGTGCCTGTGTTTTGTTGGTTCTTGTTGGTTTGAGTTTTTTTGTTTTCCTCAAATACCAAGTCCTCTCTTACTGACCTTTTTCTCAGTCCTGGTGAGGCTGGTGTTGAGAAACCCTGTGTTGCCTAAGTGTAAAAGCTCTCTGGTAGCTTTTTGAGAATTGCACCGTGGTATCTTCTTTCCTCCTAAATGGGTTAGTAACATCAAATACTTCCAGAATGGAAAGTTGTCATGAAAAGTTATCAGAATGTTTCTGGTCATCATCTTATGGCAAAATCAGTGAAGTTTTTCCATGTACAAGATGACTTTGGATAATAGAGAAGGGAGAACTGGTGAGAATAACGAATATATGTTACAAAGTGGTCTTTTAAGCATCCTGCTGTCTTTTCTACCACAAGAAGCAAATTTTTTTTAAGGCATTTGTGTGATACTAGGGACCTGCTTTGTTCTAGCAGTTACCAGCCAAACTCAAATTCCTGCACCAGGACTTGCTTGTGATGTGCTTTCAGGGAATCTTGGTATGACTCCTGGACCCCCAGTGCTTACAGTGCTGTGTCCAAAGCTGCTGGTGGAGCAGCAAACAATTCTGCTGCCTTCACTGGGCTTTACTGAAGTAAACAATAAAGTTGGAAAGTGTAACTATGGCTATTGATGCTTCACAGGTCACATCTGCACACTGTTCAAAAAGAATCTGAGCAACCAGAGTTTACATTTTACTAATGAATGTTCAAAATTAGGATGGTTATTGAGGAAGACAGGTAGCAGAAAGCGTTAGGAAGTGGATAAGGCATCAGGGGAAGGACTGTTTTAAAAGGACTCACTGCTATCTAATTCTACCCAGGAAACCCAAAATCTCTTTTCAGTGGTGGTACACACCCTTGCTGGGTTTGTCTCTTTTTGAGGAAAGGTGTTCATCTAGACTGGCAAGCAATAATGAACGTTTAGCAGTTGTAGAAGGTGCCTGGCAAAGCAGCCCCCTGTGGCGATTGCGGCGTGTGAAGTGCTGCCGCGGGCTGCGCGTGCTGTCCCGGGTAAACATCCCTGTGGATTGCAGGAGTTAGTGGGTGCTACTTTAGTAACAGTTAAAAGTGAGTATTAACAGTTCATTCTTGTTTAGACCTCAGCAATGCGTGTTTTGTTTAAATAGGTGCAAATGCCATCCAGATGCTTATAAAAGCCTTTATTGCTAATAACCTGGCCAATCAAAGGGCATGGTTAGGCAGTGATGTCATGGTGATATTTAATATTTCACCGCAGAGCGGTGTGCAAGGTTCTCCAAAGCTGCCCACATGTTTTCCGCCACGGTTGTCCTGTTTGGCCCCTCTTTGATCTCTAAGCTTCTTTTCAGCTTAATGCTGGTAAACGTCCTCTCTTGACAGCCCCCTTTGCTCCTGTCCGCCATTATCTGCTGAAGTTCAGAAACCAGAGCATCACTTCAAACAGCGGAGTTGGGGAGTAGCCGCTCAGGAGAGATTCCTGAGGCATGCAGTTCTGGCATAATCATTCAAAGATGTTGGAGCTGGGCTTGGGGAGGGGGTTGGACAGAGGTGTATGTGAACACAGAGCTGTGGGGGTTGGCCTCTGGTCACTGGTAAATAAGTGAAGGCAGGTGCCAGAGAGTCTAGACACAGTGATTTCAGTGCTGGTCTGTGGTATCTGATACTCAATATGGGACTTGTCTGATTGAACACTACTGCCTCTTCATTGCACATGCTGCAGTCTTTTTACTGCCTTCCTGTTAAATCAGTAAAAGATGACAATGGACATAGTAAAAGCAGAACAAATTTAATTTTAATATTTCCTATTTGGCAGCAATTACTCTTCCTTTTGAAGTGGCACAAGAAGCAATCAAATTAAATGAAGACATAATGGGAAACATGGAACTCGTATGAAACTATTATTTTAAAATTTGAACGGCTTTAATTGAAACTGGATATATTTTTTCTTTTTATAGAGAAGTAGTTCAGTAATTAACAGTGTAATCCCATCTTGTTAAACATTTAATTTCCACAGATTTTGTATTGTGTAAGTAATGAGAATGTTTCCCCTCAAATTATTTGAAGGGTTTTAAAAATCTGTTTTTAAAGGTTTTGTAACAGAAGAGTTGCAGGGGGTGATTTTTGAATGCTCGTGTTCTACTTGTTAAGTGGCAATTTTCTTCTCTGTTAATTCCCTCTTATGTGACTGTCAGGCTTAAGGATTTAATAAACCAGGGATTTTATAAGTTCTTAAAACAACCTAGAGAAATCTGATTCTACCTTTTTAAGAAATGGAGGAAGAAATCAATGATAGCTTTTAAACGAGTACATGAAAGTCTCAGGAAAGACTTTAAATAGCTGTGTTGTAATGTAGTTTTTATTTGGAGGGTTTTGTGGGTCCCTTTGGAATGATAGCCTTCTGTCTGATAATAGGTAAACATGAAGAATGGCTGGAGTAAAATACTTTGGAGGGAATTCCTGCAATCCTATTGTTTCTCTTTATTTTTCTCCTCTTTAAATGGATTCTTCACCTACTTTCTCTAGCTTTTAATGCATTACAAACTTGTCTTTCCACCAGGGGGCAAGCACACAAATATTTAATGATTAGTTAATCATTAAATTCAATTATTATTTGTTGCTTTCTTGTCCTCCTACCCCTTTCTGAGCTACAGTTTTTGTACCTTATGCGTTGCTTATCTTTAGGCTTAGTTGTTTCCTCTTCCAGTAATCTCAGTCTTGTCATCACACTGGTTTGCATTATAATCCAAACATGTCTTATGAACTGAGTGGGTTTTGGAAGCAAACAGGGTGATGTCCCCCAGCCCTGAAGCTGTACAGGGCCTGTCTGCCAGGATTGGAACCAGAGGGAAAAGAAATGGGTTTATTTTAGTCATGTTCATATATTCCAAATGCATTTCAAAACCTGTTCCTGTTGAACCAAATGAGCCAGGATAGCCAGGCTGTGATGTCATGGACAATACAGGGCCAGGTGTGAGAAATGATGGCAATCCATAGGTTAGGAGCGCTGGGAACCACCTGGGAATTCACTGACATTTGCTGAACAGTTTGAACAGGATTATAGGTGATTGTCTACTTGCATTAATGTTGCCAGAAGAATGGTATTACTGCTGGGGAATCTGTGGGATGTGGCAGTGTTCAGCTCTGGCTGCAAAGATAAAGAACAGTGCTGCAGGGACAGCTAAATTACCTATCAATGGAGTAACTCACAGCAAAATAGTAGAATTACTTTGCAATTAAGTATCTGGTTAGAGTCATAATTTTATTAAGATAATAGGTATTAATCTGACTTTCTGTGTAATTAAGTTGTGGGTTGTTTTTTTCTTCCTGTATTAAGTTCACCTAAGTTTTCTAAATAAATTTATCCATTCACAAATACTAAAAACCAGTAAAACAAAAAATTCAGTGGTAGCAATAACATGTAACAAAGCCAAGTTAATTTAAGGGGGTGAGTGATTGCCATTTTTGATGCTTTATAGGGATTGTTATCCCTAAATAATGGAACTGTCATGCCCCTGACCTTTGTAACTTCCACTGTTCCTGTAGAAATGCTGAATACTAATTTTTAAAAAAGGTACTGTAGCTGATATCATAACACTGCTTTTTTTATTGCTTTGGAAAGATGAATGACCAAGTGTGCTTGTGTTTCTTGGCAGTTAATGAAGATGCTTTTTGAATGTCCTGATGAGCGAGTTGACCTGGAACTGATTTCATTCTGTATTAACCTTGCTGCCAACAAAAAAAATGTGCAGCTTATCTGTGAAGGTAACTGAACCGAGGTTTTGGTGGGGGTTTTGAGATGGCAACACTCTGTATATTTTCTTTTATTATACTTACATATGTAAATGAGGTATATTTGAGTTAGTTATAAATGTATATGTGTGTTTTTAATAAATAAATGCATGTGTTTGGGAAATGATTGCAAGCAAGTGGCCACATCCTCCTCACATTTGCTCTTGGTGGCAGGAATGACACTTGAGGGAGATGCCCACACCTCTTGTACATGCACACAGTTCTGAAAAACAGGCTGATGACATTGCTGTGGGAAACTATGGCTGTATGGAGACATCAGGATTTTATTCTACCTGATGCCTAAAATCCATCTTTGGCTGATTGGTGTTTCACCTGCCAGTATCAAATGAATAGCAGTGGTGCTTTTCAGTCGCATCTTTCCATAATTTTTTTAATTATAATTGAGCTTCTTTTGGGTTCTAATAGCTTGATTCATGGTCTAGATAGTTCTCCATTTCTTGCAGTAGCTCTGGATTGCTTTTAAAGTTTTGTTATTTTCATACTAGCACTTTTAAATGAAACAATATTACACAGTAGCTCCAACTTTTACTTGTGCTCAACATTTTCCCTAGAAACTGCTGCAGTCAATTACTGGCCTTCAAAGGGGACAATTGCAATCAAGGGATTCTGTGGCCTGAAATTCCACTTCAAAATTCTGTGCATAGCTCTGTAGAAGGGGGAGCAGGGAGATCCAATTTTATATTAAAGGTGAAACTCAAGCTAGCAGCACCTTTTAGGCAAGACAGGGTGATCTTTTGGAAGCATAATGTTAACACTGGGATTTGCTCTGTGCTGTCAAGTACTTCAGATCTGTTCCCATCCATTGATCTTTGGTAAATCAACTTTAAAAAGCATAACAACGTATTTATTCCATGGAATGGGGAGAGAAGTCTCTGTGCCTGGACCAACTGCTGTGCACTTTTCCATTTTAAACTTTCAAAGCTTAAAGCATATTTTTAGATGCATGTTGATTTTCAATCAGCCAGTACTTTCCCTTTTTCTTTTTCTTTTTTTTTTTTTTTATTTTTCTTTTCATGTGGAGGATTTTCTAAGTATCTGTTTCTTTTCAGGAAATGGTTTGAAAATGCTCATGAAGCGGGCTTTGAAGTTTAAGGACCCGTTGTTAATGAAGATGATCAGAAATATTTCCCAACATGATGGACCAACTAAAAGCCAGTTTATTGTAAGTATTAGGTCTTACCTAATGTGATCTCTGTTTTTTATCCTTCTGGAGAAGACTGGCTCTGGAGAGCTGCCATGGTTTGTTTTGCAGGGTGTCCAATTTAAGTTTCCTTGTCTGTCTTGGGGTGATTTATGTTTTGTTTTTTAAGGCTATCTCAGCTGGTAGATCAGAGTTTGGATCCCCCACTATGGGGAAAACAGATCTTAAGCCTTATCCAGTAAGCTTCAAAACAAACACACAAACCCAAGCAAACAAACAAAAAAGCCCCAGCTGCTGGGGTGAACATCATAACAATTAAGTTTTCCTAAATTTCTGCCTTTCGACCTAGAGAGAAAAATCTGGTGGGGTTTTTTTCCCCCTCACTGTGTGAGTATTTTGAATACTTAATATTTAAATATTGATCCTGTAAAGCCACCCTTTCGAAAGAAAGGAGGAAAACACAACATTCTAATCATGGAGATTTTAAACATACTCCTAAAATGTGGATCAAATATCAAATTGTCTTAAAGCAGAACGAAGTGAGTAAGTAAAAGCCATTATTACCTGGTTCATGTCTTCAGAAAATCTTGTAGCTATTTATTAAAATCTTTAGGTAAAGAACTCCATTACTGACACTAATGCAGGAGGGTATTCTCTATCTTCTTTATCTTTTTTTCTAAGAGCTTCTTTAAACTCTGTGTTGTAGTAACTACTTATGGAACATTGGAACAAATGATCCACATCCCTTGAAAGTGAAAGGATAGAAAGGAAGAGTGCTGAAATGTTTTCTTGGATTATTCATCAACTGGAATTGAAACTGCCTTATTAGTCCTTATTTCAGAGCAGAATCTCTTTAGTTTTCTTTTGGGAACTAGCTTTAGTTTGGCTGAGATGTGAGTTCTTCAGAAACCCACATTATTCCTTAGTAACGGTTGTTGCTGTATTTTCTTCAGGAATATGTTGGTGATTTAGCAGCTCAAGTATCAAATGATGAAGAAGAAGAATTTGTGATTGAATGCCTGGGAACACTTGCAAATTTGACCTTACCAGAGCTGGACTGGGAACTTGTGCTGAAGGAATACAAACTGGTTCCATATCTCAAGGACAAGCTAAAACCAGGTCTGTACAAAGTTGGGTTGAGCTTCTGAAGCAGAGTCTCTCAATTATTTAGAGTGCTCAGAGCAGAGTCTATTTACCTTGATAATTTGTGGTTGTTTAGGAAAACATAACACTGAAGAATAGAATCATGTCTGCAGATAAGCACACAACTGCCAGTAGATTAAGCATTCCTGAGAGAGGTAATACTTCCTACTTCCTGCCTTCTGCCTCAGCAGGTTCTGCTGAGGATGACCTTGTTTTGGAAGTGGTGATCATGATTGGGACCGTTTCCATGGATGACTCCTGTGCTGCACTGCTGGCTAAATCTGGAATCATCCCTGCACTCATCGAGCTGCTGAATGGTAAATTGGCCGTGTTTGACTTGACTTGTGCACAGCAGGAGCTGGAATTGACATTGCTGTTTCCTTGCAAGGCAGGAGTGGTGTTTGTGTGAGGAAGGAGGAGCAGTTACTCCATTAGTGATAGATTCTGGGTAGCAGTCTAATAGATTTGGGTTTTCCCAAAGTTCTTCAACCATCAAAAGCTTCTATTTGTGAGATTTGAAATTGTGGTGGATTTTTTTTCTCCTTGCAGCTCAGCAGGAAGATGATGAGTTTGTCTGCCAGATCATCTATGTATTTTATCAGATGGTGTTCCACCAAGCCACCAGAGATGTCATCATCAAGGAAACACGTATCTTTTTACAGATGAAACATCTAGAATTGCAGCACTTAATTTGCCATTGCTGGTGTTTGACTTATATTTCACTTGCAATAACCTCATGATCTCAGAGGTTTCTTTGTAAATGTTTATTTCTGCTGAAGAAAAAACCCAAGCAGCCTAAGCATGTAAAGGTACTGTTAGATTAACACTAAAGATTAAAACTCAGTTTGCTTTGACACAGGGAGGGGACTAGGAGGGGGATCATTGGACCAGCTGATTCATTAGTTGCTGTCCAATCTGATTTACTGTCTGAATTTGGTTTGCAAATCATAATGAAATTCACAGTTCATAGAAGAACATATGTTGAGCATAGGCAAACTTTTTGCATTGCACCATTATACAAATGGTCTGAAATTTTGTGGGCCTTAACTGAATGCTAAATTTATTGAAGCATTCAAAATGGGTTGTATTAGCCCTGGGAGGGATAGCAAGTTAGTGATTACACTGCTAACAATACAAAGAATACTTCTTCATGTTCTTTTTGCCTTTAATCTCTGTGCAATATCTGAGAAGCCATTTGGGTGGTTGTTCTTTGTGTCCTGTTTGGATGCCTAGGTTGCTAGCTTCAAAAAATTAAAAATAAGAAGTTGCATCTCTTGCTAATTCTGGCATGATAAAGCACCAACATTTGAAAAATGCTTTTTTTCTACATGAGATGAAAAATTCCTGCCTCTGCTTCTTAGTGAAATTTACAGTTTGAAGAACCCAGGGTTGTGAGGAAGGGAAAAGAAATATTTTTCTCCTTAACAGTTTCTTTGCAGAAGCCCCAGCGTACCTGATAGACCTGATGCACGATAAAAACGCTGAGATCCGCAAGGTTTGTGACAACACTCTGGATATCATAGCGGTAGGTCTGACTTTCTTTATCCTTCCAGAACCTCTTTACACAAGAGAGTTCTAAAATAACTAAATAGATTGCAAATTGAAAGGATTTTTCTTGTGCAACTTTCTAATCATGTGGATAAAAGATGAATTTTCAGAGCACAATGACAATCGCTGGGCTGTGCATCAAACTTCTAAAAAGTGTGTATGTACTTTGAAAATTCATACAAGTTAACTTCACACATTCTAAAAATGCTTTTGGACTTTAATAAATTAATCACATTACATAAGTGTGCCAAGCTTTCATTATTTCTTAGTTCTCCAAACAAATGGCTCTTGTTATCCAGCAGCTTTATTCAGCTTCTCTACATTGCCTGATGCCAATATTTGTTTCAAAAAGAAAATGTGGCAGCAATCCTGATGCTGGCTGTTCCCTGCTGGGGGAACAGTCACTCTAATATTGCCTTCACCTTTTGGATAGGTTTCCTTTAGCTATGTAACTTAGTTTGTCCAGCTATCCATGGATCACAGTAGACTTTTGGGACAGTTGTATTACACTCCTAAATTGGAAAAAAAATAAAGAACACTAAATTATCATGATCTGTTGAGGATTGTAGTGACTGTAAATCCTTTTGGATACAAAGGAACTGTTATGAAATAAAATTTTATCAGCAAAGACAATTTAACTTAGTCAAGAACAGAAGTACCTTTGTCTCCCTGTTGCTTTTTCAGTTATCTACATTGTTCCTTTTTCAGTTGAATTATCTGTACTGCAGCTTGTTCTCTGAAAAGTTTAATATAGTGTAAGGCCTAACTTACACTGCAAATTACTGTATATAATCTAGTTTGCCTTCTTCTGTTATACTCATTAATAATGTCTTCTAATTTAGTAGTCCCCTTAAACCAGTAAAATGACATAACATTTTCTGAACTAGAATTCTTTTTATCTGGCTCTGTCTTTTCTTCATGGAGGCATGGAATGAAGATTTGCTCCAGTGGCAGAGTTGCTATTGATATTCATTAAGGACTAGATTTAAACACAGATGAATTTGCACTTAGTGCTTATTTATGATGGGCATCATGTTCAGCTTAACACAGTGGAAACAGTGGGAAGATTTTTTTTATCTGACAATCTGAATGCATCCAACACTTGTTTTACCTTGGGGCCAGTGCATTTTCCAGTTGACTCACATGTTGGTTTGTTCATATGGGGAAGCTTTACAGTGAGGTGTGTTGTAATATCTAGTTAGTGAAAAATTGCTAGTAATATTATTAAGCAAAATGTATGGAATCTAGAAGAATAAACATACCAAAATACAGCTTCATATTCAATATTACCATCTGAGAAAAATGTACTTGGCATTTTTTCCCTTCCTACTAACATGAAATCTTTATGCTTACCATGAGTCAGTACTAAGGTAATGCATGGGAAAGGCTTCTCAACTTGCAGAAAGCACCGGACAGGACTTCCACGGCCTTGAGGAAGAATAAAGGGAAGAAATGATGTGGAACTGTGGTTATTGGGGGTAGAAGAGAACACAACAAACACATACTGAGAGCAGTTTGCATGGTGGTAAATTATATTTTTCTTTGCTTGTGGAGCAATGTCACGCTTAGAATGGTGTTAGCTGGTGAATTAGGAGAGTTCCTTTACCAAGAAGGTCTTTCTGGCTTTATTATCTGGGTGTTGGGGTTATAAGTTGCATAAACACCATGGCCCTGAAGGGAACAGAAAGCATAATGTGCTCTCTTTTCTGGAAATCAAAGAGAACCATTAATTAATTGATTACTTTTTCAATCATGTTGGAATCTGGTTGCACTTGTGTCTCTCAGTACAAAAAATCACAAGCAAAAAAGGCAACATATTCTAAATAGTGATAGTAGGAAATATAAGAGAGCAAGTTATCAGGAACTCAGATCTTGATAGGTGTTAAAGGAATGTTCAAGCAGGCTGTAAACACAGAGGTGTTTGGTTGTGGGGCAGTTTTACAGCAGCAGTGCCTGCTGAGGTGTCTAAAGAGTCACCAGGAATGGTGGATCTTCTTATCTGTGCTAAATCCACAACAAGCAAAGCTGCACTTTTCACACTTGTTGCACACATGCTGACAGGAATAGGTCCTCTGATGGAAATCAGAAAATAAATGTTGGGGAGTAGATTTGAAAATAATTTCTACTCGGGGAGACAAATGCTGCTTTCACTCATCAATGGGTTGTATATACTGTGATTGAAATAGCACTGGAGAAAATCACATGGCTTATAAGCCTTAGGGGAGAAATGCTTTCTGTAGTAAAGTAATTGTCACAGAAATTATGGAAATGTTACACTAGTGATGATTTGTTTAATATAGCTTGGCTGGACTCTGCCACTGATGAACTGAAACAGATGTGCTGCTTTAGCACAGTATATACTGGACAGTCTCAGCTTTGTACTGGGAGAAGCAAGATATCCCTTTTGTCAAAAAAAGTCTGAGTTGATGATTTAGGAATGCTTCAGTCTCAGTCCTGTGCTGAGCTTTGGCAGCAAGCAGCCAGTCCAGTGTGTTGTACCCCTAAAGTGGGGCAGCTCTCAGGGCTTAGCTGAAAGCCTGGAATCAGCAGCTGGTATAGGAGTCTCAAGCAAATTAATTTCCCTTTTCCCCTGCTTCAGAAGCCTGGACAACTGCAACTCCAGGCTTGTGGAAAGAGATGTCAGCTTACTTGAGATGGTTTTATTCTGTTCACCTTAGGCAACATTATCAGGAGCCAAGGGGGCTACTAATCTCTCAGGTTTCTTATTCTTTTTCTGCTCCTAGCTCAGTTTTATTGCAGTCAAACTATTTTCCTCATTTATTCGGAGGATATTTAATTAACCATCATCAGATCCTAGGACTCTGTAGTCTGACCCTCCTCCTTTCCCCCAATTTTTCTCTTCAGTGCCTTTGCAGGTTCGAATCCAGACCTTCTGTACCATCTTGTTTCTCTTATGATCAAGAGTGGCTCACAATACTTTCTGCAGGAGTAAAGACATCTTTTAGATAGTTACAGCAATGTCCATGGGATTTAGAAAGGGCCTCATGCCTAAGGTGTTTTTCCAGCTCTCGTTCTTTGCCCTGGGTATTTGCCATGAATGGCAAATAAATGTTTGCCTTTTATGGAATTCGTTGTTAATGAACAGGTTGCATCTTTTCACATTAGCTAAGCTCCCTGATGGAAATCCTCCATGTTGGGAATGCTGGAATTTCACATGAGCAGCAGGAATGTGCTGTGAACCCTCTGTGCTCTGGGATTTGGGGCCAGCTGTATGAGATGTTGGCCAGCTCTCTTAGAGTCAAGGAAGAGCAGACCACAGGGATTTGGTGTGGGCTTTATTTGAATAGGCAGCATGCTCTGAAAACAGATAACCTTTGACTCCAGCTTGGTGTCCTCTTTCCATGAGGGGTGCTGTAGTCACTCCAGTAAAAAAGGTTCTCCCTTCACTTGACAGGACCCCTCCTTTCTGTGGTGCATCTTGTTGCCCTGTTATCCTGTAGCAAACATGAAAACAGAGGGGTGGGCAGATGGGCAGCGAGGGGCTGGGGCTGCAGATGAGCTGCTGAAGTTTCCTCTGTTCACTGTTCAATTTGCCAGCAGTGTGCTTTGGTGCTGTTGCTTCTTGTGGCTCTGCCTGCAGCAGAGTAACCACAGGCAGCTTTAGATAGGGCAAGAGTGTCCTGATGGTTTTTATCTTCACATAAAACCTGCCTTGGACAGGTTCCCTTTCAGCACTAGTGCCTGGTCTCTGGATTTGCAGGACTAGGAAGGTGAGCCAAACCACTGATCTGTTACTTACGTAACAGGTTGCCAATGAGATATCTTACATTCCTCCAAAAGGGAGGGAAAAAACATTTCTTTAGTGTGCTACTGCCAGTATAGGAACTTTGAGGGTGCCCTACATTTTATAGAGCCACCTAAATTTGGAGGGCATCAATGGTTTCTCTTTTTTCCTTGCCTTGCCGTTAGTTTCAGCTCCCAGATTTCTGTGAGCTTCCTGTCAGAATATATTTCTAGTAATGAAGCTGATTGTGAAGCAGTGACTCCAGGTTGCACAGGTGTAAGTGGTGGAAGGATTTCTTTTTTCCTGGCCTGTGAAGGAATTGCCCTGCTGTGGTACTTACCCTAAGGTAGGTGTGGGAGACACCTGCAGAAGGTGATCCCTAACATCTGTTTCTCTCCTTGGTTTATGGAGGCACAGAGTTAAAATCACATATCTAGGTTTTGGATAGACAAGATAAATCTTTTCTTTCTTAATAAATGGTTAATTTAATCTTTCATGTAAACAGTAGGTTTTTAATGATGAATGTAACAAATCACTAAGTGGAGCCTTGAACATAATGAGCATTCCACTTATTGTATAGCAGTTTCAATTCAGTATGAGGAATCACATCAAATGAACCCTATTACAGAGCCAATTAAAGGGCAACCACATTAAAGTGAAAAGGAAAATCTGTTTTTCATCAGCTGTGAGAGAACACAAAGCAGATCAGTGTAGCTCTGTGTTATCCTATAGTGTGTTAATCAGATACAAGGTGTGACGGAAGCCAGTGACAAAGGGGACCCAGATAGGGAACAGACACGCTCTGATAATAGGCCAGTTAACGCTTCATAATATTTCAATGGTTCAGTAGTAAACAAAGCTGGAAGTAGAACTTCAAAAAGGATGGCACATTCCTCCCAGAGTCAAGCCATACATCTTCCGTGACACTTCTGGATTTATGGAAACCGAATGTTAAAAACAGTGATGTCAGGGAGCTCCAAAGAGAATAAAATCAGCTTTCAGAATTCTTGCTTTTAACTTTCTGACCATGACTGCGGTGTTTGAGGGGGGTGGTGTTGGAAAATAGGCACATTCTGTTCACCTTCTCATTCTCTCTTGCAGTGCTTTTCCAGTAGCCTAACATTTAAAAGGACTGGAGGGCTCAAAGCTATAGCTGTATCTCCGTAATTTTTACTTTTCTGGTTTCATATTTGCAGAAATTCCCTTGTAAAGGAGTGCTTCATGTGTTTAAAAACTGAAACCCAACCAAAACAAAAAAAACCCCACAAAATAATAATAAAAAAATGTTTTAATAGTTCAAAATATAATTACTGGAAGACTTGCCATGTTTTAGGGAATTGTTTTGCTCTAAATGTCTTTAATTTGGTTTCTTAGTGCCTTTTGGCTGTAGTCCTGCATTTACAGCTTTTCTTCCATTCTGATGTTATTCCATTAATCATTTACCCAGTGGTGGTTCTGCATATTTCTGTGGAAAATCTACAGACATATGCCTGATCTAGCACTACTTAAATGAATTTTTTTTTTTGTGCTGAGGTTATGTAAATCATTCTAGATTATTGCAAATCTTCCTTTTCTGTGATTGATGCCAGAATGAAAACTGGCACCTGACAAAACTGATCACTGATCTAGTTCTGGTGCAGTCACTTCTTTGTAACGTTTGTACCTTACTTTTTTCACTGGAAATGAACAACAAGAACAAAGTTGCCAAAGTACTTGAATGGATAAATTGTGGTTTTTAAGTAATTGCTGTTCAATTGTTAGTACCATTTTCCAAAATTCAGATGAATGATTGAGGAAAAATACCTGGGAGTCTTAAACCTCTTAATATAGGATGGGAAATGTGGAATATATAGGAATATTCTGCCCTGCTGTCATCATCTGAGGGAAAAATCAGTTAGAATCTGAGAAATGTTAAATGATTTTTGCAGGAGGATATAAGAAGTTGATGTCTATTTCTGACAAGACATACAGCCTGTTCAGACAGTGGTGTGAATGGAACTCTGATGTCAGGAAGTGGGATACATTTAGGGCTGTAACTTTGGGAATATTCAAGTGTTTTCAAAGTGCATTGATGGTAAATGTGAATGAGGTGATTTAGCTGATGGCCTTTTGGCTTTTGAGAACTTTGAAAAGTAAATGGGATAATGTAAAAGGATTCAGCTTTCACAGAGGTTAATCTAATCAGCTCTTTGTTAAATTTGTTTATTTTCCTCCCCTTCTTTGCAATCCTGACTTCTGGGAATAGTGTTCTTGAGACTGCAGTATGATTTCTGGCAGTTACAAGATGTTTCTCTAAAGCTTGTAAGTAATTCACAACTGCTGGAGGCTGACATAATAGCCAGCCCAGGGTTTAGCTCTGGCAGATGCAGCAAAGGAGCTGTTTCCAAGGTGCTGGTCAGATGTCATCACTGAAAGTCATGCCTTGTCTTTTTTTTATGGGTCATTTTATAAATCTCAGTGATGAGCTTGCTTTTTCTAAGTACTCACTGTTACTTTTAGTTTCTCTCTTTAATCAAGAGCAGAAATGAGGGACAAAAATCAAGAAATAGCCTGAGGTGTTCTTTTCCAAACTGTATGAGGTATAAGTGTGTGTTTGTTGGGTTTTGGTCTTGTCTCTTCTCCCTCCCTAGGGCTGCAGTAATACTGACAGACAGAAAGTGGAATTTTGCTTCCTGAGGCAGTGAGAGTATCTATAGATCCCACAGGGGATACCTGCTGTGGGTGTGAAAGTTGTGCAGAACACCAGGTTTTGGACAGGATCACTGAACAGGAGTGCCAGGATGGTGAGGAGTGGAATTAGCAAGGTCTAGGAATTGGTGTTGATCAGAGGTGGAACTGGAGAAATCAAGAATAATGAAATCTTGGATGTTCTAGGTATTTGTTTGCAATGTCAGAGAAGCCTTTGCCAGACTGGCAGGGCCAGCTGGCTTTTGGGTTATCCTCCAGTCCAAAGGTGGAAAAGGCACAGGGGAGAGAGTGTTACCTGTGGAATACATATGATAGCAATGAAGACAAGGCTGGTTGAATATTAAGTCAGTTTAAAACCTCAATTCTGTAGGACTAGAGGACTTCCATGTAGGACTATAGGACTTCCAGAGGTTTAACCTGAGCTACTAAGCCAGTTGATTCTGCCTTCTCTGCCTTTAATGGCCTCTGGTTGTAGACACATCTAAGTTGGGATGTCTAGCAGGAGCAGAGATTCCCACTTCCACAACCAAGGCACTGTCACTAATTGTGTGTCCTCTTCCTGTTCAGGGCTAAGTAAAGCAGATTTTTAAAGCCTTAAACTACTCCAACTTAGATCTCTGAGGAAAGTCTGTCTAAATTGTGTTAAACACTATGAGAGTTAATAAGAAATTATTTTTAACTTTTCTCTCCTTTGTACTTAGGTTAGAAGACAGTGGAGTGGGATGTATTTCATAAGGATATTTCTTCCCACAAGAGGAAACATTCTGATTAGGGATGCTATTCTTGCTCACAATGCTTTGGCTTTAAAAAGCACAAATCGTGGTGCATTATTTGTGACTATTCCCAAATTGATACCATCTGCAGAGTGCCAATGTTGAGCTTCCTAGAGATAGCTGAGCCCTATCTTCCCAGCAGGATTGAGGAACTGAGTGTTATCCATGGCTTGGTGCTCCCTTTGTGGAAATCACCAGCCCCCCAAATCTGCTCTGTTTAGAAGATCCTTCTCTGCACAGCTGATTGCAGTGGCCATGGACTATGTCACCTCATGCTGGTGTTCCTTTACCTGAATATCACATCACTTGAGTGCAATTAGGCTGTAATCCAGATTGAAATTTCATGCTTGCATGTTTTTCCATAGTGACTGGAACCTATATCCTGTTTTACTCAGCTTTCTGCAGAAGTTCCCCTCACAGTTTACTTACCTACCAGTTTTGTGGTTGTTCAACATTATACATAAAATTTGGCATGAAGTTGAAAATTAAATTCTTGCTGGAGCTCATGAAAGAAAATAAATTTATTGGTTTTATCACAGTCTTTTTCTTAATATATTTCTTTAATAACCAGTTGTCCTAGGAAATGCTCATCTAATGAAGATGTGCAGGGTATTTGGCCAGTGCTAATAATTAATTACTAAAAATCCCCTGAATATTGGCAGTAATTGGGTCTTCTTAATTAAACCAAATGAGGAGACTGATGATAGAACTGTTCTGTTCAAAGCAGGATTTTTTTTCTGGATGGTATAAAGTTCCTAACCATGAAGGGAAGATTGTACTGCTGCATCACAAACCAGAATAGTGCCCAATGCTTGCAAAATCCTTTCTTTGCTCTAAGAACATGCAACTGAGTAGAGCATTTCAATCACTGGGCCCTGAACTTGCATATTTTGCTGATGTGGGATTCCCCTGCCATCTCCTGTTACACCAGCTTTGTCTATAGCTCCCCCTAAACCACTGTGTGGTGACTTTTGCAGGAATATGACGAGGAATGGGCTAAAAAGATCCAGACGGAGAAGTTCCGATGGCACAACTCGCAGTGGCTGGAGATGGTGGAGAGCCGGCAGATGGATGACAGCGAGCAGTACCTGTATGGGGATGATCCCATCGAGCCCTACATCCATGAGGGGGATATTCTGGAGAGACCTGACCTCTACTATAACGCAGGTAAGGCAGCACCTGTCGGGATTTAGCTCTGGGATTGCCACCTCTGCATTTGCAGTGGGAGCTTGAGCTGGGCTTGACTCAAACCAGCAGGACAGTTCCTCCTGCACTGGGAGCAGCACTGATGCCAGCCAGGGATGGGCTTGTCCTTGTTGGAGTTGATGCCTTGGAGGGGCCACCTAGAACAGAGGCTTGACGAGGTTAAGAGAGTAAAAGTGGGTATTTATTGAAGGCCTTCAATAGGTACACCTTGGGCAGTCAGAAGCCTCACAGGTGCTACACCCAAGATGGAAAATGGTCAGGAGTCTTTCAGACAGTTGTAAGTTTGGTCCATTGACATATCAGGGGTTAATCCTCCAATTACAGCTTCAGGTAATGAAGTCACATTCCCCCAGTTTGCTCCCCCAATTCACTGTTGTTTACATCTCTCAGGGCCTGAGGCAGTGAGGTGTCCTTGCGTTTCAGGCCTAGAGGGATTGTTTTGTCTGACCAAAATGTGAGGACAGTAGCTAACACTCTATATGGAGTTCAGAGTTATACACTAAAGCAGTACAGGATTTGACAGGTATAAAAGCTAAAATCCTAAGGCATCAGGGTCTTAGTGATGGATTAAGTACTGCATATCCATGATTTTAGGAAATGTTGCAGATCTGCAGGAATATGAGTAGACCTATCTGACAGAGCTGATGGACCATGACAATGGAGTCAAGTAAAGGTGGCCCAGCCTTGTTCTTCCCACCTATTTCTTGCGTTTTTTCTGTAAGCAAAAACCTTCTCTCATCCCTGCTAAATTCACAGCTGTGGAATTTATGCTGAATTTTGTTCTCTCTATTGTGTTAGTTGTATAATGGGATTTTTATTGCAGATATTGATGATAGACTTCAGTTGGGTCACAGCAAACTCGTAGATTCCTTAGCAGAGGCCATCATTCCATGACTTTAAACTGATCTATCTATAGGATTTTTGCTGTTGTATATCTAGGATTTAGGGAAGTGTGTGAATCTCTTCTGTAAATGCTGATTTATCTAATCCAGTGTTGCCAGCTCTTCAGGAGGAAGGTTCAAAAAAACTTTGCAGGAGACAATAAAGAAATAATTCGCCCAGTGGATTGGAATTGGCTTACTCTCTCAAACTTGTGGGTTTTGATCCTTCTCAAACACCTGGAAAACTGAGGGCATGAATTTTTGCTTTTTTTTTTTTGAATTGCTGGGTTTGAGTCTGTGTTGTTAATTTTCCGCATAAGTGTCCAGTCCTCTGCCATGAAGCATGAGTCACAAAACTCTGTGACTCCAGATCAGTTTGCAGGAAGAGTAATTAGAAAAATAAAACCACTAAACCCCATCGTCGTCACTCATAGTTGCTGCAAGAAAATAATTGTGCAAGATCTCAGTAGCATTTCAAATACTGTTCTCAAAGGATATCAAAACATAAGGCTTCTTTTTCTTCTGCCATAGCAGCTTGCCTCTTTAGTGTCATTCTTTTTTCCCTTTTGGATTTTTTGTGTTGGAATTGATACTTGACTGGGAAGGAGAGGTAGAATTCTGGTGATATGTTCTGCAGATGTTTGAAATGTGCTTTTGTTTTTAGAAGTAGACCTTTTTAAAGAGTGATTATATTCAAAAGGTAGATTCACTTCCCAGGTTCACTGCAACAAGTGTCAGTAATTGTGTGCTTCTGCAATTTCCTAGACTTCAACTTTTGAAATGTGGCATCTCAAATGGGACATAATATTTCTTAAAATAAGTTAAGGTACCAATTGGAGCAGGGATTTGGGTTCTGAAGGACAGATCATTACTTACTGAAAAAAACCCAAACCCACCAAAAGGACAAATCTTTGTGCAGTCAGAAAAGAAATACTTGCATTTCAGTTTGATAATTTTAGAAGTGATCTACACTGATGGCTGACACTCAGAACAAGTCCCACCTTGACCATAATAGTTTCTGAACTCGCTGATGGCAAGATGAGTTCCTTATTTCATGACAGGCCAATCTCTCTTGCACAGTGATTTAAATCTACATGAAAAATGTGGCAGAATCTCTGAAGTTGCCTTCCTGAGCTCAGTGTCTGTCTTGCTCTGAAAGTACATAACCTAATTTATGTTGAAATGTACATAACAACAGATGTCTTTTAACTGTGTAATCACATTTTCTGCAGCTGATGCTATCCATGTGCTTTCATTTTCCTGTAAATTCATGTGAGCCATAACCCTGAGTGTTACAGTTTGACTGTTAACACTCTTGATTGAAGACACTTTAAGTGGTGGTAGCAGTAGCCTCGGAGTTAAAATGTAGTGCTTGCTTTATTAATACAAAGAAAGACGTTATTTTAAAGTTTCTCTGCTCTCAAAGAAGAGAAGTTTTAACCTAGCCTGACTTTTTAAAATGCATAGTCACTGAAATGGATTGCTTTTGGTCTGAAGTGCTGCAGGTGTAAAAGTGATTATGGTTCTCATTTCAGTTCAGAGGAGCATACAGACTAGCAGGTGAGATGGAAAAATTTGGCACAAGACTTGATAAAGGCCATTTCAACTTTCCTTTCGCTTCTTTGGACATTTTCTATTTGTGTGATGTCACAGCTGAACATGCTGAGAGACAGGAATATTGATCCCTGCCAGATGACTTGCTTGTCAAGTCATACTCCTTCACATACTGTACACACATGTCTGCAATTAGAACATGGCCATGTACAGCAATCTGATGCTGCTAAAATGTCGTCTGATCATGGCTGGCACTTTTCATTTGCAATCTGCTGCCTTGCATTCAGTCGCTTTCCCATGAGGTATTATCTTCTAAATGAATCTCTGTAGCACCTCATCAAATGTCTGTTAGAAATCTACATGTGTCAATTCTATTCCTTTTATCACTTGTCACTATATTATCTTCAAAAAGCATCAGGTAAATTCATAAAGCACGGGGAGATTTGTTTGAATGCCAGAGTCGTCATCTCTAAGCCCTTGTGTCTGTAAGTAACTTTCCACCGCTTCCTGTGCAGGCAGTTTTAGTAGTTTTGAAACCACAGAGGTTAAGCTAAGTGGCCTGTGACTCCCTGGATCTTATCTCTCTTTCTTTAAAGTGGAATGGCATTTGTAACTTCCTAGTCATTAGGAATCTCTTTCTTTCCTCTCTTAAACTCTTAATGTATCAGTCTGGGTGTACCTGTTTCTGCCCTGGTTTTATGGAGATGCTTTGTGCACTTCAAGTCTGGAATCTTTTCCATACAGTAATGGAGACAAACTGATGTAGGGTCTCTTTTAATGAAAGAGCTTGTTTTATCTGATTAGAGCCTAATACTAACTACCAAGTAAGAACTGTGCCCTTAAGATTAAAAAGAAATGCATTTTGTGAATGGGAACAGCAAAGAGTTAAACTGGGCTCTCATTCAGCTGAGGTCAGTTCAGTGACTTTACTTCAAAGACACTCTCTGGATTTACGTTGATGTAACAGAAGGAAGATGTTAGCTCCTGATTTTCTTTTCCTCATAAAGCAAGCAGTGACTGTGAACCCTTTAAGCAATATTTCTGGCTTTACAAATGTCTGCATCTTCATATTCCAGTGTTGTAATGTAAAGGAAGGACAAAAAAAATCTGTAATCTGTGTTCCTGAGAGAATATCATGTGAAAAGCCTGCTCTTGTTGGAAAGAGCTCTGAGATACTAAAAGATGAACAAGATAAAAGAAATAGGTTTGAAGTCACTTTCTTGTTCTCAATTTCTCAACAAGTTTAAAGAGATTCAGTGGTGCAATTGAGACCTTTGCTACTTTTTTGTTTTATGCTGCTGGCCCAGATTAATGTTTTACCTTTTTGATTACTTGTTCTCTGGGCTTACTTTGATGGGTAAGACAAGATTTGTCATGAAATAACTTTTGTAGGCTTAAGGAAGAAGGGCTAAGAGAATATTTCTTAGGTTCAGCATTTTTCAGGGCAGTGGGCTGAAGCTCCTTGGAGTCCCAGTAAGGATTTTTTTGTACTTGAAGTTGCTGGGTTTCAGTGTTATTGCTGATTTTTGTTCCTCACAGAAATAATGTAAGTTAAATTCCTGATGAATTGCTAAAAGAAACCAGGGCAGATGGTTCTGCCCACTTGCCCTCAATCCTCCTCCTTTACATGTCACCATGTTTTGTTTTTCTAGATGGGCTGATAGCCCCCGATGGAGCGGTGAGTCCAGATATCTTTGGGGATTACCAGCTTCAGAATGGAGACCTGGTTGGGCAGCACCCCTTCTCTGGCAAGTAAGTTGCTCCTAGTTAAGAATTCTTGTCATCCAACAATGGCTCTTCAAGTTTCTTTATAGGGCTTCATTTGTAGTGCTGAGTAATTGTTGTCCCCATAGCAGTAGGAGTGATTTACACTGCACAAGCAGTTCTAGTCTGTTGTCTGATCACGTGTCTGTTTTAACATCCTAACATGTTGTAATACATCACAGCTTTGCAAAAGCTGTAGAAGAGAACAATAACACAGAACACAGCACCTGTTATGACAGCTACTCAAATACTCTTCAAACACTGAGAAACATCTAAAGGGAGGCTTGAGATCCTGATTACCCAGATGTTTGTTTCCAGTATTCTTAAATTCAAAAGAAGTCTTTCAGCTGCTGTGGGTCTGGAGTTTTTTGGTGGTTTTCCATTAACCTAAGTCTTCCCAAGCTATTCTCAGTTAGATTCCTGAGGGTACTTGGAAAATGGGCTATAGGAGCAAAAGACATCAGCTTTTGCTGATATTCTGGGAGATCTTTCTCTGAAGTTCTCCTCTAGTCAAAGACCTCTTCTTCTCAATGTTGGCAAGCAGTTCCACTTTGAATTTCTGAGTAAAACTTCTCCCATGAGTTCAAAATAGAAAAGACTCATTTCCAAGAAAGGAATCTTCATAAATCCTGATGCCATAGAGTTTAGGAAGTGCCTTTTTATAAAGCATGAATTCTGTGCACTCCTGAGCAGGAAATAGTTCAAACACTTGATAGTCAAGGTACAGCATTCACTTCAACAGGATCCCGCTATCTGGCTATGCCCAGCCCTGGGGCTGAAGCTGTTTCTTTCCAAAGGAAGAATGTTCTTTTCACCACTAACAACTTCAGTCACCATTTGTAAAATGTAAGTTATTCATAATATGTACAGCTGCAGCAAAAAAGATTTTCCTCCCTTACTTTGGCTTCTTGTAATTAATCAAGGGTGGTGGACAGTTACTTTTGTTTGTTTATTCTACCTGTGATGCACCAGAAAGCTGAACATTTAGTAAGGGTTGGAGTGGTGGTAACATTTTTAAGGACAAATTAAAATTGTCCTTAAAACTAACATGCTCAGGGAAAAAAAAAAAGCAGGATTTGAGATGGATCTTCTAGAAAAAAGTAAATATTTATACTCAGTAAGCATCAAGTTCAGAGTAGTGCGAGTCTGTGTTTGGGAAGGGGATGCTGGTGCCCCTGCTGATTGTTTCCAAATGTGCAACTTTTGTTGTAGAGCTTGCAGGTGGGAGAGAAACTGAGGTGAGTGTGAGCTCTGTGCTGCTCTTGGGGCCTCAGTGGGTGACTCACCATTTTTAACTTCAGAATAGACACACAGCCCATGAGGTGATGGATTTCTCTGTTCACCAGAACACTGGAGAGTGCTCCCAACAGTCTGTAAGCCCCGTGGAGGTGTGGGGAAAGGTGTAGGGTAGAGCCTGGGGGCTCCTTTGTTTCCAGTAAACTTAGAGAAAGTCCCAGTCAAGATACTCTTGTTTTGCCAGAGAGCTTTCAGCTGGGAAACAAAACCACGTTCAGTGTCCTTGGTTAAAAGTGAAGGCACATCAGTCAGCCTCAAATTGGAGTCCCTCATCAGGGAGCTCCAATAGTAACCTGCTTTTTAATCGGATTGTATTCCAACTAGCATGAGTAGCAAAATACATACCTAGTTAAATTAAGTATTTGTAGAATTTTCTTGCATGTTTCAAGGCATTCTGAAGGCTCACCTCAAGAATGAAAACAGTAAAACTGCAGGTTGGCCCATTGATGATGGCCTCTGGAAATACTGGGATTTCTCACTAGAATTCAGTTTTCTAGGAAGACTTCTTTCAATATGATTGCTCCATGGGCTTATCTGCAGTCCAGACACACAGTCTAATTGGAAACAGTGTGGAGTGCTGCAAATGTTCTGTCTTATTTGTAGCAGAGCAGGAGTGAATTGTTTGATAGAATAGATACTGGCAGCTGAGTGGCGAATCCGACTTTTCACGTGTGGGTCATTATGGGCTGGAACTGCTTGGCGCCAGCAGCCAGGATTTCCTGATGCTCAGACCTAATGTAAAATGCATTAGTGCTCCAAGGCATGAGCCATGGAATTGCCAGTCCCATGAGTCTGGAACTCCCTTCTCCCAATTTGAACTGGTGTTGGAAGGTAAAACCATACGTGCTACAGAGCCTAATTAAAAATAATAGCAGCAAGTCAAGGCGCTTTTTATGTGTTATATAGTGTACATTTCAGCCATACCAAAACATAATTCTAGGGTATTTTTATGCTTACAGTTTAAAGCTAACAAGAACCTTATGTCAAGGATTTATTTTTAACCAGTTCCAGCTTTTAATAAATCAAGATTTTTTGTTATAAAAATGGTTCATTTTTCTATTATTAATATTTGAATATGTTTTCAGAAACTTTTTTAGCAAGAAAGCTGAGTTGTGGTTTTCATAGACAATTAGCAAGTCAGTTAATAGTAACATGTTTTGGAAGTTCAGAGAGATTGCTAATTATGAGTAGATTCTTGGTCTTGGTCTTCTCATTTGTTATACTTTATTTATTACACATTTATTTGTTGTGCCTGTGTCTTCTGGTCTCAAATCTTCTCAGTCTGTAGCTTTTATATTAGGAGGTTGTCAAGGACAATAGAAGCAGTTTCTGCTGAGCAATGGGATGAGTTCTGAAGACTCTTTAAGAGAGAGTCTCTGCCATTTAAGACCACCCTGTGAATTTTGAGGTAGGTAACAACCATGAGCTGACTCCTTGCTACTCAGCCTTGAATAATTTAATCCTTTCTTCTCCTTTCTGCATTCCTATGAGAAAGAATAAGGATATGTTACCTCTTTAATTTCTCTGAGGCTATTTCCTGTCCTTGCAATGTGCTCAGAGTGGATCAGGACTTCCCCTTGCCTCCAGGAGGGCTGAAGAGGCAGCCAGAAAGTCCCACATTTTTAGTGGCTGCACATCACTGAGAAACTGAGTTCATGTTGAACTGCTGTTGGTGCCCTCAGTGCACTACCAGGGTTTAAATGTGTTCTGATCACTATCCTAATTTTTGGAGCCAAAGAAATGTGTCTATGAGGAGAGGTTGTCAAGGACCACAATGAAACTCAAACTGTCTTGAAGATTTTCCCTGTAAGTGATGTTTGCTAACAGCCCACACCACCTGCCACGTGTCATGTTGTTACCCCATTTATATTGTGAACTTCCTTGGCTGGGGGATGCTGTTCTAGCAGAGATCCAGGGCACCCTCTGCCATTGCAATTCCACACTCTTTCATTTGGGAGAATTCAGGGCAATTAGAGCAGCAACTGTATGTGAAGGTGCAGTTGCTGAAATGGTTGACTCTCCCATAATCCAGCAGGGATACCACAAGCATCTCCTGTGGAGTCCCTGTCCCAGGAAACACTGGACCTACACACCTAGAGGTGCTGCACAGTCTTAGGAGGGTAGGGAAATGCTTTTTTGAAGTCAGGCAGAACAGGAATTAAAAATCTGCACCCACTGGGTTACCACACTGGGGCTGTTCTCCCCTGTCATTTTTGGGAGGGAAACATGCCGTGACAGCACTGGCAGTAAAAACATCTGTTGATCTGGGGAATTAGGTAGAGTGTCTTGGAGGCTTTTTTTCAAAGACACTGTCTTCCCTTCATGGGGTGTCTTGGACTTTTCCTTTGAAACCTGGAGTAGGGTTACTCTCAAAGAGTTGAGAATGCCACCTCACATGATCAATTCTTGCATTGTCAAGTAAAGAAGAACTTTGAAGGGAATTGTAAAAGTATCTAGCCCTGCATTCAGTTTGTAGAGTTGCTTGCATGCTTGCTGTTCTGGACCTGTTCACATCCTGATAATTGTTATTTCTGTTACTTGTCATCATGAAGCAGAAGCCACACGAAAGTGAAGACCTGGGCAGCTGCCATTTTCCTGACAGTGCCACCCTGAGAAATATTTTGTTTCTGGGGATCTAGCTTGTGTGTTTTGCAGCTTCTGTTTACAGCTCTTAGCCCTCAACTATATTCTTAGTGAAGTTATACTGTTACGTATGAGGCCTATAAATAGAATTATTTCAGATTGTAACATCCACAGGACCAGTGATAAAGTCCCTAAACAGCATCTCTTGTTTTCCTCAAAGGTTTGGAGCAGAATGCAGACAGATTGTAAGGTATGGTTTCCATTCAGCAGAAAAGACGTGGCTCAGGAGGTTGTTTTGACAGCTTCTATCCAGGTTTTTTTCATTGGCTAGGAAAAGACTTTTGTGATTAGGTTACCAGCTTTGAATTATCTTACTGTCTTTCAGAAGCAGATGGGCATTAGGCATAGATTTGAAATTTTCATCTGTTATTAAAATCTGAATTCAAGGTTTCTGGTTCTGATAAGGCTTAATGTTGAGTGAAAGTTTTATGATTGTGGCAAACAAAAATCCCTCACCTTTGGCTGATATGATGACAGCTTAGTGTCTGAGCTGCAGGGGATAAAGACCAGCTGAAAGACATCTTCCAGAATCTATAGTCATTTATCAAATTTTAATCACCTTCTGGAGACTAATTACTTTCTAAAGACACAAACATAATAGTGATGACTAAATACCTTATAATAGAGACAGCTACAGTATTTTTCTTGCCATTTGGGGAAGAGGCCGCTTCTTAACCTTTCCCAGCCACAGCTAGGTAATGGTACAAACTCTGAGTGCAAAAGCCAGTTTTTGGTTAATATCTTCAACAGAGTTCTCAAATCATCTCAGTCTGTAGCTTTGAAAAGATTAATAGTTAGGAATGCTAGAGCTGGCCAAAACTTTTTTTTTTCCCTGAAGAAGTTTTCTCCAGTGCAGGATCCTTTAACCTTGTTATAAAATGCAGCAGAGCTGCCATTGCACAATCCTCTTTCTTTCTGAGGCAAGCCTTTCTGTGTGTGCTGTTCCCAGCATGTGCACTCCCAGCTCTTCCCAACAGAGATCTGACTGAGGCTGCTTCCCAGGAGGCAGTGAGGTTTGGCATGTCAAGCACAGCCAGTTTTATGGGGTGACTGCATGTCTCTGTCCTTGGTGGAACATCTTTCCTCTTGCCTGGATTTACAGCCTAAAGCTGTAGCTGCATGTCTTGTTTTTGCCATGGCAGGTCATTGGGATGTTTTGTGAGCTCAGTGTCTGGAGCCAGGCCCTCGCAGGCTGCTCTGTGCTGGCCCAGCAGAGCTGTGGCTGCTGTTGGCAAATTCCAGGGTGCACAGCCAGGCTCTTGTGTCTGGGCTTGATGAAACAGGACCTGGCCGCAGGTCCTGGTGCTCCAACACTCTGTGTGACTTGGCTGATCTGTAGCTGAGCTAACCACATGTGATGTCTGCATGTGCTAGGAGTCCACACTGAGTGGCAAGAATGCTCATATCTCTGGCCTTTTTTCACTTGGAAACCCTGATGAAAATCAGGTGGGAGTTTTCATGGTGGAACAACCTAGAGCTGTAGGCCTTCCTTGCCATTGACTGCTGTACTGTGGTGTGAATTCCCAGTCATGAGCCCCAGCTCCCATCTGGGTCAGGTACAGGAACTGCAGCAGGTGCTGGAAATGTGCACTGTGTGAATGATTATCAAAATGCTTTTAAATGGTTGTACCTGTAACTTACATCCTACTTTGACATTTAGAGCTATATTCACATAGATCCTCATCTTCAATTGGATTTGCTAAAGGAAAGGACTGAAGGAATTGGTGATCTTGGTGACCCTGCCAGGGAGCGTGTCTCATCCATCTTGTATTTTGGGTAAAGTTCAGCACAGTTTATTTAGAAGTTGGAACATTCCCTTCCCAGCCTTTCAGGAGAGAAGAACCATCTTGCAGTCTGTCTCTGAGGGTGAAAACCCACTCTCTTAGCAGACAGCAGCAGGGATCAGTGGCAGAACAAACTGTTTCATGCTCCTTTAGACAAAAAATGTTCTCCTGTGGGGTCTGTGCTGAGAGTACCCACATCTCTTTCCCCCTCATTTGAACAGAGGCAGTAATACTTCCCTGTGTTAGAGGAGGATATATAGTAAGTATAAAATCTTTTAATTAGTGGAAAGAAAACCTAAAACAGTATAAACTACTATTACAAGAAGATTCTACTTCGAACCATTTTACCTTAGTGATATTTCTTACAGTTCTGTGCAGTACTTCTTCTTTTCCATAATTAAACCTTATTTTAAAAACAAAACCCAACTTAGTTGCCTTTGCAATGTGTTCAGCAGGGTTGTACTCGGCTTCTGCCATTTGGACACTATCCAATTTGCATTTCCCAGGAGAATCGAATTAGGTTTTATTAGTAAATTGGGCCTATAACCTTGCAGGCAGGTTTTATTAGTTTATCACACATCAGTATTAGCAAATTGTAAATCCCACTGAAACGAATTTGAAAAGGCCTTAAAGAAAAGCCCAGAACCAATTAAGCTCCTGGACACAAACAGAGAGTTTATTTTGATTGGTTTATGTGTTCTTTTTCTTGTAATCCCACAAAAATCTTGTTATTGGCAACAGAGTCACCTTTTTTATCATATTCTGTTGTCCTAACTGTGCCTACATGTTTAGTTTTATAGAAATTAAAGGTACTGACTTCCTGGAGAACTGGCAGAGAAGTTTTGTTCCTCAGTGCTGCATATCTCTGGAATTGAGATTTTTGCATCTAAAAGAATGTGAGAAGGAAGTGAGAACTGCTGCCGTTTGGAGGGTTTTGGTCACAGTCTGGGACAAGCTTACTGAATGACTTGACTTGAGTACTTCAGGTACTGCCTGGATCATGGCCTAAAATGACCCAAAATTCACTGTGTAATTATTCTCCTTCTGTACTGAAATGTGGCAGTGGTGATCCAGAACAGGAAGACTTCATTGCTAAGAGCTTTTGAATGTGAGCTTGAATTTCTTTGTGTCTCACAGTAATTTGTTTCTGCATCAGTACTAAACTAGAGCTCTCCCTGTCCTTTTCTGGGGTCTTTTTTGAGTAATGGTCATATTCCTGCTAGCTGTCACTTCATTATTTTTTTCATACTGTCTTCTCAAAGTCTAGTTTATAGAAATGCTGCAACCTGATCATATAATCCAGTTTAGGTGTCACTAATAAGTATCTGACCAAATTCTGCTGTTATGCTGTGGACAGTTACTGGAGCATTTTTGAGGACAAGGGTCTCATTATTCCAGAGGATGAAGATTTTGCCCTGTGGCCCATATTCATCAATGAGATTTTCCCAGAGTTTGGAGAACTTTTGCACCACTGAAGGATTAGGGCTGTAATTGAGGAATATCCATAAAAGGACAATATTATTCATATCCAATACTTGATCTACAACACCTTTTGAATGTACTTGGGTGTTTATTTGCTTTCAATGTGTTCCTAGGATCAGGAGAAGCTCCCAAGCACCTCTCCATGTGTTCCACACACACAGCCAGTGCCCGCAGTCCTTGAGAGCTGATAGCCAAGGTAGGCAGGGAAGCACAGATGAGGAGAAGGGAAGCTGCTCCTCCAGAGCCAGGTGCCAGAGCTGGAGCAGGAGAAGGGAAGTTGCTCCTCCAGAGCCAGGTGCCAGAGCTGGAGCAGGAGAAGGGAAGCTGCTCCTCCAGAGCCAGGTGCCAGAGCTGGAGCAGGAGAAGGGAAGTTGCTCCTCCAGAGCCAGGTGCCAGAGCTGGAGCAGGGCAGGGCTCCCCTGAGTGCTCCCACAGTGACCAGACCACACCACCTCGCCAAGGTGTGTGGTCTGGAGCCGGGAAGGATCAGGTTGCCCTTGTTTCATTTACTGTAAGAGAGGTTTAATTGCTCCCAACAATTGCAGCAGTATGGGAGAGATGAAATAGCTTGCTGGGGAATATTTTAACACAGTTAAAATAGCACATTTTTTTCAGCAAGTTGCAGATGCCATTTGGGAAGAGAATAAGTATTGAGGTTTTAATGCACTTCAGCTCTTTTGGAATACAGGGTACTTGGGCCTCTTTCATTTGCAGTCACTTCTTTTACATTTTTTAGTTGCTTTTTATTTTATTATGTTCCACCTGCAGTTGGCCTCATTTAACCATCATGGTTTAGGTGGCTATTAAGAATTTTAAAAGAATACCCAAATGCTGGAGCAGTGAGCTCAAGTCCTTTGGAATGTCTTACCAAAAAATCCCCCAAACCTGGGTCTGTCTCTTCTGAAATGTAGCATTAATTAATTCCCACGTTCTGTCTGCTGCTCAGCCCCTCCAGATGTGCTACTAGGAATAGACTGGCTCCCTGGTTACAAGCCATCTGGGCTCTGTAAACTGATTTGCACTTATATTAAACAATAAGTGAACAGAATGCGGAAGAGTTATTAAAGCAAATGTACATTGCATATAAATCTCAAAGTAAAATATTAAAATGTAGTAAAGGGGAATGGAATGTGCAAATGAAGACCTGCTTGTTTTTAATGAGTTTAGCTGTGACCTTCTCAATTTCAACCAAAAGAAAAGAATTTTATTTTTCTCTTTAAAAATTAAAAAAAAGAAAAAGAAACTATAAAACTGCTTACAGAAGTATCTGAGACAAAAACAAGGAAATATAATGTTCTAAACTTGACTGGTCCAAACCACTCAAGCTGCTGTGACAGCTCATAAAACTGAGAGTAGTTTTTAACTGGACTCTGTTTTACATTGCCAGAGTGAATTTTCCTTGCAGGAAGTAGCCAGAAGGTTTATTTAGTTTCCAGACTGCTGCTTTGATCTTTCCATTCTGTCACTTCTCAGGTTACATAGCCCTTTTTCACTGCAGTAAATCTGCAACAGTTAATGAGAATAAAATTTCCTCCTTCTCACTGATCACATGCTGTTAAATGCCAAACCACAGCCAGCAGCATATTTGCAGAATTCGGCTGCACTGTACAAAAACAGCACAATCAGTTTAATCTTGTTGGTTTTGTAATTCATTTTATTGAGCTTTCCTTTTTCAAGTGAACTATTTTATCAAGACAAGTGGTTGGAAGGCCAGATCTGGAAGAAAGATTTAAAACTGTAATAAAGTGAGGGGTGTTTTGTGTGCTGGGTTTAAGCATGCTCACAGGATTCAAAATTAAACTTAAAATGAGGAGTTTTAAAAAGGCCCATATATCAGTGGGATATTTCTTGTGGTTATTATCTGAACTGAACATGTGCTCTGAACAAGTCTCTAGCATAAAAATTAATACATCAAATTAATTTCTTTGCCAAATACTTAAAATTGTTTTGATTCTAAAACTTTATATTCTGATTCTGTGTTTATCAGCATCAGCCATCCAACTCCAAAGACTGACCCACCCTTTTCCCTCTGGAAAACTAAGATGATGGTTTTTAACTCTGAGATTTAAAGAAATAATAAATTGGCTTACAGAGTTTATTTGCCTTCAGGGTTCTGAGCTTTTTAATTTTTATTTTTTCCAATACTCCCTGATCAGTCTTTTTGGTCTGGAAACATTTGATTTTTTCATTTGTTTAATTTGAGTTTTTTATATGATAATGATACTCTAAGATATATATCTCCAAGAACACATTCCTTGTCTGTGTTTGTATCTGCCTTGTTTCCTGATATATGCAGTGTTATTCTTAAGAAAAAAAATTAGAAGACATTAAGATTTACTTTCTTCTTGGTTTTCATTAAAATCATTGCTGATTTGGCATAGATCTTGACAAGATTTCACTAGGACCCTGTGCTGATCTATAAAAGTGTTTGAAATGAGGACAATCATCTGTGGTGGCAAAAAATATTTAAAGTTTCTTCATCAGTAATTACGCTGCAACTGCATTTGCTGTGTGCGCTCCAGTGAGTGCTGCAAATCCCCCAGCAATGTTAACTTTCAGAAAAGGCTTTGAAAGCTTTTATTGGCTGCAGCTGGAAGTCAGAGCAGAACAGATTTCTTGATTCTCCCTCCCTCCTTCCCTCCAGCATCTGGATTCTCATCCACAGCGGGCTGCCCTGCAGACAGCACGATGTCACCTGTGCCCTGTGGCCTTGGCTTCTCCAGGCTTTGGTGCACAGGCTGGAACTTTTGTCCCCATTTGTGCTGAAGGACAGAACTGAGTGGCTGTGCTTGGGCTTGAGGAGTTTGTATAAACATTTAAAGGGAAAATTCTCCACCAAAAAGCTGCATTTTTGCTTGAGCTGCTTATTTCTGGGTATATTTTCAGTGACCTGCTCTAGCAGAGGGAGCGAGGAACACTTCCTGTGTGGAAATGGGAAGACTAGTGGAAGCTGGAGCAGATCTAGATCTGGTCGGTGACTCCAGTCATCTCTGTGAAACTTCAGCATCTTATTTTGTTCAGGCAGTTGCCTGAAGCTTTCTGTACCCAGCCTAGCACTGAGCTTGCTGGAGACAATTAAAAGAGAGGTGTGGAAGCTTCCCAAGCCAGGCCTATTCCCAGTTCAGATTAAGGCAATGTACTCTTTCGGTTTATGGAGTTGACACATACACTTTGGACTGTGGAAGGAGAGAGGGGGAAGAAAGGACATCTTGCTTTTTATTGCCTGTTCCTTGGGGCTTTTTTTGTTTGTTTTAGCTCTTAATTAATTCTTAAGAAATGGATGTATCTAATCAGTGGGTTTGGACAGTTGTTGAGCCAAGAGCAGAGGTTTCTGTCAGGCTTATAGTGGAAAGCCAGAGCTCTTGATTTCCGTTCCAGCTCTGTCTGTGCACTTGACCTTTTAAGAAATCCTGTAGAGAATGGCTGAGAAACTCCCTATCCTTGTGGCAGACCTGTGAGCCTGACTGCAGGAATGCTGCAGGAGCTCTCCCGCTGCCCTTCAAAGGAACAACGTGGCTGCATGAAACAACTGCAGCCTTTGAGCTGCTGTTTTGTCCCCTGGCTCTGCTGGGGATTGGTTGCTTTTCTAGCTGAGCAGAATAATCTTTTGGGTTTTTTCCTAAAGGGTCTTACAGAATGAGCAAAAGTCTTTTCTGTCTATGTCAGTCTAATTTGAGTCTTCTCATTACTGTAGTTTGTCATTTGGCTGTCTTTCATGTCTGGGGTGTTTTCTCTTCCAATACTCCAGTGGGAAACTGAGGTCATGGAGAAAAGGAGCAACTTGTCCAGGATCACACAGCAGGTAACTGACAGCAAGAAAGTGAGGCCATATCCCAGGCTGTGTTTGCAGTGCAGGGATGGCAGGAGCTACAGCTTTCAAGCAAGGCTCACACTGAATTTGGCTGAGTAAGGTCATTTGTTTTTGGTTCAGTGCTTTCTTACTATTCAGTTGGGAAATGTTTTTTTTTTTTAATGCTGCCTTCCCCCAGTGGATTTTGGTGTGGTTATTGCTCGGTGCATAGCTGGAGCCTGACACAGAAGACACAGTGCTCATTTCTCCACCATTGTCAGCTTTCCATTTGTTTGTAATTAAATGGGAGAAACAGCAGTATTGTGCTGAGATACAACTGGGCAACAAGTCCAGAAGCAATTGGAAACTTTAAATCATTAAGTATGCTGAAGAAAGCTGGATCACATGGAAGGAGAGACATGATCATATCCATAAAAGCTGTATTATGATGCATGAGGGAGCTAAAGCATTATTGCACAGGTTCATTTGGATGTTTTCTGTCTTGTCAGAAGATACAATATTACTATTTAATTGACAGTACTGTTTAATGCTAATGTAGAGATGGACTTGGGTGATTGATGCAGTGGGCACAATCACAGACACTGCCAGAAAACTCCCCTTCCACTTGAGCCTGAAGAATAGAAAGCATGAAAAAAAGGCTTCACAGATAGGGGAGAAAAATTCAGGGTCATGAGAGGCAGAATTTAGTAGACTTGTGGTTTATAGTTTAACGTCATTACCAGTAGTGGGAGAAGCTACAGTTACAAGATATTATATAAAAGAAACATTGTTTTTTCCTAAGGCTTCTCAGTTGTATGGAGTTTCTCCATAACCCATGGTTTGTGCTGTTGCTCTGAAGGACAGAAAATTTATGGTCAGTGAAGGCAAACCAGAGGTAACTGGCTTGTAGGAGGAAATGGGATCATCATCTAAATCCCTGGACTTAAAGCAAGGTCAAAAGCAACAGGCCTGTGCCCCTTTCTGATGCCCTTTACCCTGCCATGGCTGGTGTTGGGAGAATGGGGTCTCGTCCAGTAGTCAGCTGCCAGGGAATATCAGCAAAAAGGCCACAGAGTCCATGGCTTCAGAGCCTCTGAGCCTTGCTTCAAGTGTCATGGTTCCTTGGTACCTGCAAAGGATTAGCTAAATGTGTCCTACCTGCAGACAGCTTTAGAAGCTGGAGGTCTGTGTGTGTTCTGTGGAATTCCAAACCATTTCCCACCTGCTGTGCTTGGATGCACATCGTGCCTTAATCCCTGCTTGTGCAATGGGTCAGGGCTGGATGTCCCCAGCTCCTCCTGCCTTTCCATGCCTGGTCTCTGCAGAGGAAACCTGGGGAGGGAGGAAGGGAGGGAGCTGCAGCTTTCATCAGCCAGTGTGCTAATTGGGCTGGCAGGGCTGAGCATCCCCTGTGTGATTATACTGCCCTGCACTGCAGTCCTTGTCTCAGACCAGCACTCATCAACATTTCAGGAACAAACAAAAACACCCACTGAGGTGAGAGAAAAAAAATACAGCCTTTGCTGCTGGCAAACTTGTGTGTATCTTGTTGGCAAGTGTTTAATCAGTGAAGTGCATGTCATTTGTACAGGTTCTAATGCTGTGCTTGTCTTGATTAGAGACTGGTGTGCCACTCCTGTGGCTCTGGCACCTCCTCAGGGGAAGGTACAGCCTTCAGTATTCATCTGAACGTGATTTGTTTTGTCTGTTATACACAAGAACTTGATCCAGCATTGTGGAATACAGGGGTTCATGGCATGAAAGCTTAAAAGGGAATCCAGGATGGGAACTGTACTGTCACACGAGTAGATTCATGGAAGAGAAAATTTAGGACCTCAGTGATGTGCGGCTGAAATTCTGAACGCCTGCCTGGGCTGAGGTGGGGATGGCTTGGGAGTGAAGACTGATTTTTAGAAACAATAATAGCCAGTGTATAGAGAGAGAAGGTACAGCATTGAGAGAGAGGAAACAGTGGGGCTGCTATGAACTGTACTGACATCAGGCTTCTGAAAGATGCTCAGAACCCCTCTGGTTCTAATCCCTTTCTCTGATCCTCAGGAGGAGTTTTGGAAAGCTGCAGGTGTGATCAGAGGTGCCACGTGTGTCAACAGAAGCTGCCTGTTCACACCTGCATGTAAACCCTCCTAGCAGCTCACTGGAGCATGTGGAGAACTTTGGGTGTGAGTCCTTCATTAGGACTTGGTCGGGTTGCTGATGAGTTTAGAGTTGCAAGTAGTGTTTGGTTGGTCTTACTAAGGTCAGAGGATCTACATAATTAAAAGTCTATAGATTTTTTTAAAAAATAAAATAGATATTATTTTTAATAAGCTTATAAATCTTGTATCCCCACTGAGTAGCTGAGAGCCTCTGAGGCATGAGGGCTTGTTGATGCAGAGTGAGGAGGGAGGATTGACAAGGTTTTAGAAAAAGTCTAGAGTGAAAAGAATTAGAGATGAAATCTTGGCTCTGGTGGAAGCACTCTATGTGTTTAGCTTGCAGTTCATTTTCAGGGGGCAGTGATTCCAGGGTGCTTTAATTTTGGGCAGAAATGAATGAAACTGGCCCTAAAGTGTGAGCTCCTAAACTGGTATTTCACCCCCAAAGGCATTTCTGGGGCCACTGTCACCTACACAGGCAGTGACAGTCTCTTACAGCACAGCCTGGTACAACGTGTGCCAAACTGCTTCAGACCTGTTTCCCAGGCAGTGCTTCCTGCTGGGATCACTCCATGATCCATGGATCCTACTGGGGGGCTTTCAGTTGGATTTCAAGTGTTTGCTTTTGACAAAGAATCTCCCCAGTGATGCTGGACTTGCCTTTCTGAGGCCCTGCTGACGGAATTAGTACCTGGGAATTAGGCAGTAGTTTGAGAGCCCCTGTCAGCAGCAGCACTGGTCCCAGTGTGGTCCAGCACAGGTGGGAGTGTGCAGCATCAGGGGAGCTCTGCACCCAGGTGTTAATTACCCTAGTGTTAATTAGCCAGCCCAGGCTCACCAACCTCTCCTGATACCCTGCCCTGGAGAGCAGCACAGACACCTGGAGAGGAGCCCCAGCAGAGGATTCCCCATGGAGTGCTCCCTGTTAGAGCCTGCTGAGCCTAACACACCCCATGAAACCTGTCTAGTCCAAAGCCTGTCTAGTTCAGAAGGATTCTGTGGGTGTAGCAGGATGCTGGCTGCCATTTCCTGTTGGGAGAGAGGACACAACTGCTCTTTACATCTTGAATTTTGTCAGGGCACCCGAGATCGTACAAGGGTGTATTAATTTGGATGCTCTGAATCAGAGCAAGCATCAATAAGCAGGGCTGTTAAGAAATCTCTCCTCACTCATGCACATCAGGAACATTTTCCTCTTCGGCATGTGTTCCTCAGTTCCCTAGCAGTACAAGCAAATTGGAAAGTTCAGCTGTCATTTGGGGAAGGTCATAGATCACACTAGCAGCCTGAGTAATCCAAGAGGTTTTAAGTATCACAGCATTTAGTTTAAAGTGAAATTTGCTCTGACAGGGGCTGGCAGACCAATAGGAAAAAGAAATATTTGTGCTTGGAGAAGTGCATGTGTAGAGACCTCGAGTATAACTGATGGCTGGAAGTGATTTCAGTCTAAAAAAAACAAATCATTAAGAGAGTGCATAGGGGTAAAATACACAGTTCATATTTTAAAGGGTCTCAAAATGAACCAGCAACTGAGGTTAGCAGTACACAGTAATTAGCTGGGCTGTTCACTGTTTAACTCCATCAGCCCCAGGCGTGGGGCTGAGCTCTGCACACCAGCACAGTTGTGCTGGGCCGGGGTGGCGGCGAGCCCCGCTCCGTGCACATGCGTGATTGGTGAGAGAACTGCCTGCAGTGACTTGCACATTGAGGCAGCAGCCTGAGCCACGGACCTGAGGCTGTTGTGGTGCTCTGTGATGCACATCCACTCTACAGCTGCAGGGGTGCATGCACTTCTGGGTACCCAGTTACATAGCAGTGAGCACTGGGAGGAGAAAATACTAACTCAGGTACGAGTATTGTTGTCCCAATGGATAATTATGTGTCCCTAATTTACGGGAAGACAAGCTTGGTGCTTGCTCTGCTGAGCACTGAGTTTCCTGGTAGATGCTGTAGCATAAAGCCAACAACACGTTTTTCATAGGAGCCAGTCTTGAGGTTGATTGCTGGTATAAATCTGAGCACACCTGGCACAGATCATGATCTCAGGCCAGTCGTTACCCAGCAAGTGTTTACAGCCGCAGACCTGCCATCCCTGCTGGCTCTCCCCTTGTGCTGTTCTTGGCAGAAGGGGCAGGGACTCGTCAGGACTTGTTTTTAAATCCATCTTCACCTCGGTGGGTGATGCCCTTGTCCTGGCAGCCTCGGAGCGGGCCGGGCTCCGCTCTGCAGGCACGTGCTGGCTCTGTGCTTGTCCTACCCCTGCGTCACCTCCTGGGCTCAGGACCCTTCCCTGCAGCTCCCACAGGCTCCGTGCTGCAGCCTGCCAGTGCAAACAATCCAACAGGCAAAGCTGGTATGCTTCAAGAGCACTAACGTGGAAAAATGAAGCCAGTTTTTTTCAAGCATGGTCAAGACTTCATTTACTTCAGGGAAATATTTAGATAAGAGAGAGTAGTGATTTGATCAAGGTGTTTTAATGTGATTTTCTGGGTTTTGGGGGTTTTTTTTGACTGTCCAAAGCAGTTATCAGCTGATCCGTCTCTTCCAGTTTTCTTCAGGACACTAACATATGTCTGAACCATTTGGAAATAACTGATACTCCTCAAAGTTTAAACTCTAGGGATCTTTTCCTAATTACTTACACATTTATAAAAAAAATTTAAAAACTGATTTGTTGAGGATGTGATTGAAACCATATTTCCCCTGCTCTCGTTATCAATTTAAATACATTTAGAAGTTCTTTGAATGAGGATTACTGAGCTGGAAGTGGCTGGAAGAGCTTGGCCTGCAGGGATAGAGGCCCATTGCCACCGCGTGGTTCAGGGCGTTATTACACCTCACCGCCAAAACCCGTGGTGGTTTAGCCTGGAGTGCGTAAAGGAGTTTAGGTTTCAGGCTCCTGTTTTTGTTGTGCCCCTCCTTCCCTCAGGAAACCTGAGGATGGCACTGCTGTGAGCGTGAGCATGGTTGCTGCAAGCTTGACTTGCAGTCAGCAGCCCTGGGCACCCACAGCCTCCTCACTCACCTGTGTATCATTCCAGAATGGGCTTTGCAGTGGTTTGCAGAATGATGAAAAGCCCCTATTCTACCACACTTACAATAAAAACAACTTTTCCACAACTAACATTGTTATAGTCACAGAAAACATCATGGAAAGATAAACCCAGAAAAGTGTTTTCTGTTAAAATAGCTCTTCATTATAAGTCAACTGTAGATATTTTAAGGATCTTTGGAAGAAAGCAATGAAATTCCTACGTTTAAAGGTAGCCTTAAAGGGTCCTGCTTCTCTGCAGTGTAACGTGTCTGGTGTCACTGGGAATTTGTAGAAGCACAACAGAAACAGATCCTGCACTTCCAATTCCCACTATGCCTTCTTTTAGTACAGTGTTAACTCGTGACACTGACAGTACTGAAAGAACCCTTAAGGAATTGGCACTGGTTTATAGAAGTTTGTTAACTGGTTTGTTTTCTGAACTGCTGAACAAACTGGTCAGCTTCATGCTCGTCCTTGTTGGCTTGTTCACAAGAGCTTTGGGCCTGATACGGAGACACTGCAGCCAAGGGCAGCCTGGGTGAGGTGTGTCTGTCAGTCCCTTTGCACACTGCAAATCAGTGACACAGGAGAGGCAGGGACTGGCTAAGGTGAGTGCTGGGTTTGGGGTTTCTGGAGATGAGAGATAAACACAAAGTAACAGGATTTCTCTTAATCCCTTCTTTCAGGACTCTTTCAAAGCTTCAGGCCTCATAATGAGAAAGCTGTTGTTTGCCAGGTACAAAGGAGGCATCTGGGGAAGGTGCCTCAGAGGTCACCAGCTCATTTCCTAATGGGCTTGAAAAAGGGTAAGAAGACTTGGGAGTGGATACAGGAAGGAATGGGTGGCCAGAGGAGTGCATTCACAGAGTTTTGCAGCACTGCAGGATACACCAGGGCCACTCTACTTCTCTCTGCTGTGCTGAAGGGCTGATCAGCCTGTAAGGTCGGGCTGATGGCTCTGTTCAGGAGTTAGGAGATGGGTGTTGCCAGTTCAGATACACACGGGCAGATGTGGAAATGCAAAGCACTTTCAGGACACAGCATTTCTCAAGATACATCCAAGTAAAACAGTGATATTTTTTTTCTCTGCAGCTTGGCTGTTGATTGTGTCCCTTCCATCTCAGAGGACAAATCTCAGCCTCAGACATTCCACCTTCACCTTACTATCAGGATATCCAATGAGTGAGGTTCTTTTCTGAGAAACCAGGCACTAGGAATCCTTTTCTAGGACCTCACTGAGATACAATCCAAGGAAAGTGCCTTTGTGAGGACAGTGATGGGCATGGTCTCCCCCTCATGCAGCTGAGCCCTTTCAGCCCAACTGATTCAGCAGTGCCAGCTTCTTGCAGAGCCAGGGCCTGGGGCCCACCCATTGTACATCTTCTGCAGGAGTCCTTCTTTCCCAGCCTTGCCTGTTGCATAACCCATGTTCCATATGGATAATTGGCAGTAATGAGGTTCAGCTTTTCCCCACTCCAAAAGCACTTTGGTTCTTTGTGTTTTGACAGTCTTCAGAGGGGAAGTTCGTCTCCTTTCAATGCATCTTTAGTCAGACAATAAATCAGGATCGTTTTCCATTTGTCCCCCTACTGAAGTGGAAGCTAAGAAGTGACATAACTATGAATAGGCAGTAATCCAGTGTCTTAGGCAATGCTCGTTTTTCCTCTACCTCCTGCATGAGTTATTGTTGAGCATGAAATATGAGCCACTTTTCCCTATGCAGTTCTTCTGTTTTAGTATCTAACTCATTGTTGTGGGACTTTTTAGGTGTAAAAGATGCTGTTTTACATGCAAAAATAATTATTCTGTCTCATCAGTACATATCTTTTCAGTATGTGATTAACTCCTTCTGCCATTTGGCTGCCAGTCTTGTATCCCACCAGAAGCACCATCTTTTACCAGATATTCTCACTTTTAACTGGTGTTCTCCATGCACCTCAGAAATGGACTGAAGGCAGGGAGTGAGACTCTTCAGATGTGCTGTGTGGGGCAGGGTTACAACAGGTTCTGCCAGAAGCCTGAAGGATGTGGTAACTTTAATGTACAGAGGGAGACACTGAGTCATGGAAGTAAAGTGCTTGGCCAGTAAATCTGTGAAAGGAGAGAAGACTTTTGTCTCTCCTGGGATTCCTCTTGGACCTGAAAGCCTTTCCCTGACTGGAGTTGCACTGATGTCTGCAGCATTTCTTTTCCCACCAGGGAAGTGGTGTCCAGAAGGGGAGCACGGCTGGCAAAGTTTCCTCACAAAACCATCTCTGTGGCAGTGATTGATGCCTTAGGATTTTCGCTTTTAAATTTTTCATCTATTAGTAATCCTACAATTCTTTAGTGTATAACTCTAAACTCCATACACAGTGCTAGCTACTGCTCTCCCATTTTGGTCAGACACAACAATTCCTCTCCAGGCCTGGGAATCAAGGACACCTCACTGCCTCAGGCCCCGAGAGATGGAAACAAAAGTGAGTTGGGGGGAGCAAACTTGGGGTGCATGACTTCATTACCTGAAGCTGTAATTGGAAGATCAACCCCCAATATTCAAATGTGCCCAATAATTCCCTCTCCCCTGCGGTCCAGCCCTGGCTGGCTGTGGACCACGGGNGGAGCTGAGCCACCAGCCCTGGTGCTCCTTCCATACCACACAGACCCCTGCAGTTTCTCTCTCCTTGTTATTTTGCAGCATTGGCGTGGATGAGTTTGGTCAGAGCTCGGCGGTTCCCGGGCGCCCAGCGACTGCCTACGGCTACCGGCCCGACGAGCCCTTGTACTACAGCTACGGAGCACGGTGAGCCCGGCCAGCAGCCTCTGCCCTGCTCCTGCATCACTGCACCTCCAGGGCTCCACTCTCTGTATCCTTTGGCATGTGTAGCTCCACAGAAATCTAGCCTTTCTGGGTCCCCTGTGTTAGTGACAGTGTTTACTCTTCGGTTGCTCCTTGTTGTTATTATTTTTGTACAGTAACTGTGACTTGCAAGCGGGAATTGGAAACTACTGGACTGGAAAGTGTCACATTATGTATATTAAGCTACTAATTTAATTTCTATTAAATATAAAAACCTGTGTGGTCAGCAGTGGTGAATGTGTTTCTAACCAATGTTTTGTGTGTTTTACAAGGCACTTAAGAAGAGTGCACCATGTGCAGTGTGTTTAACATGGACTGTTTCCCTCTCACACTTCAGTCACAGAACACCAGTGGGCCCCAGCATCTCCTGGCACTGCCCTGACACATAGTTTGGACTAAAGTCCAGTCCTGGGTCTGAACACTTTAATAATGGAAAGATGGCACAGATTCAGTCCCCTGGAGCTTCAGACATTTACAGTCTATTTTAAATGCTTGAAAACACTTAAAATTAGAAACTACACAACAGAATACCTTTTACCCTACTGTTTAAACAGAGTTCTGTGGGCTGAGAGAAGAGAGCCACATCCATCCTGAGGGCCAGCAGGAGCAAGCAACACTGTACCTTGGTTCAGAATCCAGAGGCAGAGCCTTTACCCCTATAGCTTCCCTATCTGGAAACACAAATCCATCCTGTCCTGGTCCTTTCTGGGGTTTAAGCTGGATCTAAGCAGGGGTCATTGAGCAGCAGACCCCTTCACGCTGGACTCACAGTGTGGTGGTTGTTTTATGTCATGTTTTGGGACAACCTGCAAACGGAATTCAGGCTAAAGCTGTTCTTGAGCTGTGCATGCCCACTGTAACAGACAGAAGAAAGGGATGATAATGCCCTCTCTGCCACAGCTACCAAGGCAGCAGTTCAAATTTTCACTTTTTAAAAGAAAAGTTACCTCTACCTCATCCTTTTTACTTTGTTAATGCCTGTTGATTTGCAGATCTGTTCTTCTCCTTCCTCTCTCCTTTATGGCTTAAACAGAAAGTTGACTCTCATCAGGGGCTGATGCTACAAAACCAGTCACCAGTAATTCCGTAAGACTGGGATCTGTGCTGGGAAGGTGATCTTCAAAGGCATGGGATTGTTTGGGGAATCTGACAAACTCTTAGTCTTATACTTCAAAAATACCTTTGAAATAAAAATTGTTTTGAAACCCTGTGTTATCTTTACAAAGTACTTTTATAAGTACCATTACTCCCTGTGTTTCAAGCTGCATGACTGGAAAGGAGTCTAAAATTAGGCATGGTATTTCATACCAGTTTTCAGCCTTCTCCCTGTGCTGGCTTCTTGTTCAAGGCTTCACTCACTGGAGGTAGGTGGAACAAAAGCATTGCCAAGATTAAGTAGTATTTTTAAAATTATTTTCTCTACCATTTTTAACTAATTCTTACGCAGTTCCTTAGAACAGGTAAGATCTCACTTAGAAACATGGCAGAAAACTTAAACTACACTGATGGGTTTCCAGTGTTGTACCTTTCTAGATTCTTTCCTTTGTTCTGAGCCCACAGTGGATTTGCCCAGAGGTTGTGCCATATTTAGTCAAAGCTTTCAGGTATTTTTATAGTTATAGCTGTGAGAGAAATTCCCCAAGCTGCACACTCAGGCTTTTCTTCTGAGACTGGCACTTGCTCGTCAGGCTTTTCCAGAAATTAGTGTGAAGTTATTTAAAGCAGTTGCCCTTCTGATGGAATGTGTTTTGGGGGAAAAACAAAATGAAGTGGGTCCTTGGAGTATGTGCAAACTATCAATGAAACTGAAGGAGCCTTTAATTGGAAGCTTCAGGTTAACGAGGAGCGGGAGTGGAGCTCCAGTGAAGGGTGGATGTCTGTAATTGTAATACAGTTGTGACCATGCTGAGAATAAATGGCAGTGGAAAAATCTCTGGCTGCATTTTTAGTATTCAATGTTAGGAGTTTATGGGAAAAGAATAAAAGATCAAGTATTTGTAGCTTTGCCTGGCAGCAGCTAAGAGAAGAACATCATTTATCTGCAAACAGAGCTTGGTAAAAATTACTCAGCACTTAGTAGCCTGAGGACAGAGCCTGCTCGCCAAGATGAAAACCAGCTGTGCCACTGCACTTTCAAGGCAGGAGAGAGGCTGATTTTCCCTTTAATTACAGTTCCTGAGCCAGAAAGGGGGAGAAAAGATAGGAGCACATAGACTTTTCAATCTATATCACATTTCCTGTGGGCGTCAGAGGAAGAGGGGAGAGTCTGACCTGTTAATTATCTGTATTTTATGGATTCAGTCCCTGGGTACCATGTCCTGCACAGAACAGGGCGAGGAGGGATCTTCTTTCTTTTAGCAACTTCTGCAACTTTTGTCCTCTTTTTCCTGGTTTCTCTCCCTGGCTTTGTAGAGCTCCTCTTTTTCCCTACAGCAGCAGTCCTGAACCATCCTAGGAGTATCCTCTTTCCCAGCCTGCTGCTAATTAATTAATGAGTTTGGTTAGGCAAGTGTTTTAGATTCAATTAGGCTGTAAAGTTAACAGCACAATGAAATAAGCAATGGCTGAGAAGCTCCTACGTCTGGTAGCTATTAGAGAGGCTTTGTGCAGAGGGATGGGCTCATGTCTAGGAGCAATCTGCTCCATGCAGCTGCCTGAGATCTTGTGCTCAATTATTATTTGTACTACACCAGTATTTAGGAGCTTTCCAGGGCAACAGGGTGGGAAAAAGCAAAAGTAAACAAATACTCTCCTCCCTGAGAGCTCATGGAGGACCTGATTCAAGGTCTCTCAAATATCCAGGGGGTTGTGGAGCTGTCTAACAATTTAACATGTGTATTTCATTCTGAAATCAGACTGCAACGATTCTGTTTAATTTTATCCACTCTGGATTAAATGAAACAGGAACAAGATGTATCTTCCACTGGAATAAGCAGGACAAGCTCTGTTTAGATACAAGAGATTCTGGGCCCCTCTGGCAGGTTCTTCAATGGAATTCCTGCAGTGCAGCGCTGGTAAGCTCAGCTGTCCACTCACCATGGCCACAGGCTGAGAAAGGTGACAGCCTCTGTTCCCTGTGTGACCATCCTCAAAAACCATGAAATGCACAAAGCTGCCTTCCTGCTGCAATTCATGTAACCCTTGAAGCTCCTGTGATCTGCTCATTTTCCCCTCCAGGTTAAAGTTTCAGGATTTTCTTCTGGAAGAGCTCTGAGGTGCCAAGAGAGGTGTTGGAGCTGCACAGACAGAGGAGGACTGCGCTCCCCTGCAGGTGTTTCATAGTCACAAGGTGGTATTTGCAGCCAGTTGGTCTGGACACCCACTTGAATAAAGACATGGCCTTTTCCAGAGCTGGAGAAAATATGCTGGGGTCCATGCCCCCTAAAAAAAAAATCTCTGTTTATTAAGAAATTGAAAAATATCATTGGAAGCAAAAACTACTGCACAACTACTGCTGGTGCTGTAGTTGTAATTCACATGGCCATGCAGGAGTGGGACATCACTGCAGAAGGCATCAGCTGGGAGCACCCCTGCAGCCTTTGTTCCCTGTGCCTTTCCCAAAGGCCCCTGGCTTGGAAGAGGCCAAGCTGGGGAACATCTCTGCACTACTGAGAGCCTGCACAGTGTGCTGGACACACTGGAACTGAGGCTGCCCCATCCCAGGGGTGTTCAGGGCCAGGCTGGAAGGGGCTTGGAGCAGCCTGGAATAGAGGGAGGTGACCCTGCCCAGGGTTGAAATGAGATGAGCTTTAAGGTCCCTTCCAGCCCAACCCATTCTGGGATTCTAAGGCAATGCTCCCCAGCTGTCCCTTTAGACCTGGTCCCTTTAGACCTTACATGCTCTACTCCATTGAAGTGATTTTTGCTCCGTCCCCTTCTGCAGTCACCACCTTTCTGTCTCTCCACTATGCCAGTCTTTTCTTGCCCAACTGACTTAAAGAACCAGTTCCAATCCTACTGAGGCAGTTGGTAGGAGCTCTATTATCCTGCTGGTTCCAGCTCTTCCCTCTGCCCTTGTAAGACAAGGAGAGGGGTTCACACCTCCCTAACCAGGTCCTAGGTTGTTCTCTGGAGGAGCCCACGTTGGCTGTGCTCAGGAAAGGCAAAGGGTGAAGTTTGTGGCAGAAGCCCAGCTGGGGTTTTTGTGCAGCACCCAGTGACAGGGCCCTGAGCAGGGCACACTCCTCAGTGCCACTTCAGCCTGTGTGAAACGATGGAATCGCTGGGGAAAAGCAGGTAAAGGGAAGGAATGCTGCTCACAGAGACAGCCCAGCAAAGGAAACACACCAGAAATGAAGCAGAACAGCCAAAGTTTGCTTTTTCTTCCTGACAGCCACATGAATCACACCACAGCCTAGAGCTGGAGCCAAGGGCTGTGAGTAGAAATCAGTTGTTGCTTATTAAGAAATTTTTACCTCCAGTTATTCATGTCTTCTGACCTTCTGCCTTTGCCCTGTCACAAACACACATAGGACACACAAACCCACGCTTGGCCCCTTGAATAACCTGGTGACTATTGTTCACAGTTCCCCTTATTGGCACTTTGGGGCCAGGATCTTTTTGTGTTTCTGTCCCATTTGGGCCAAAGACTCTGGATCTTTCCTGCCTTTGACAGATAGAGGTGGTGTACCTGAACTTTATTTAGTTTCTGTTCCTGTGTGCATTGTATTACCCTGTAATGGGTGATGTACTACGTATGTCAGGCTATCTATGACCCATTTTATTTTCCTGCACCCTGCTCTTCCCATCATATTTCTTCTTTTTTAAAAAAGTTTCAGATCATCCAGCTACCAGCATATCCTGCCAGAGGAGCAGACTCCTCCTAGCACTGTGTCCCCACATTAACCCTGACATGCCACCTTACAGCCCTCCCCATGCACAGTCATAGGAGAAATCCTCCTCACTCTCCTGAACATTTGGTGAGGCTCAGCTGAGCGGAGTTTGGCTGTGGATCTGAGGGAATCCCTTTTGCTGTCCAGGGAGCAGAGCTTTAGCTCTGCTTTAGCTGAGCTTTAGCTGTGCTGAGGGGACTCTGGCACTGATGAGCCACTGTCCAGCAGACCTGTGTGCCTGGGATCATCCGTGCTTGTCCAAGCACTGGAAGCCTTCCCTAGAAATGGAGGGGGCAACGTGTATTGCTAAAGAACACACTCTACACAGCTCGTGCTGGATTTGGCAGCACAAAACTCAGTGCAGGTTAAATTCGAGGAGCTGAGTTACTAAAGAAAGCCAAGGCACTTGTAGAGCTCAGACCACCTGTGTTCAACACTCTGCCCTGGCCATTAAACCTGTGTCTAGACGAGGCCACGGGGCTGGGCTGCGCTGCTGTTCGCAGTGGCTGAGCAAACCACATCCTCGCGTCCTGGCGCTGCAGGAAACTGGAATAACACCGGCGATATGAAAATAGCGTGTGAAAAGCCCAGACCTCCCACCGCTCTGGAGCCGTTCCTTTCAACCTTCGCTCCGCCGTCCAAAACACTCCCGTGAAATCTCTCCCCGGAGTCACTTTACGCCGCGGCACGGAGAGCAATTAGTTTTAATGGCATTAAATGGATCCCCTCACGCGGGAGTGTCAGACCACCGGCCTCGCTCGCACCCTCCGGCCCCGCTCCGGCGGCACCGGGCTGCCGGCGGACCTGAGCGGGGCACGGGGAGGGCAAGGATATCTAAAAACGTCTTTTACAAAGGACATTGTGGAGCAGCAGCGTGTCCAGCAAAGGGCAACAAGGCTCGTGAAGGGTCTACAGAACATCCCGCGAGGAGCGGCTGCGGGAGCCGGGGGTGTTGAGCCTGGAGGAGGCTCAGGGAGCTCATCGCTGCCTGCAGCCACCTGACAGGAGGGTGCAGCCGGCTGGGGTCGGACTCTTCTGCTGGGCGGACAAGAGGAAATGGCCCAGCTGAGACCGGGGAGATTCAGATTAGACATTAGAGAAAAAAAATAAATCACTGTCAGAGTGGTCAGGCATTGGGACAGGCTGCCAGGGAGGTGCTGGAGTCACCATCCCCGGTGATGTTTAGGAGACGCCTGGACCCGGCGCCGCGTGATGCGGTTTAGCGGTTCCAGCGGCACCGCTGGGTGCACGAGTGGACCGGATGATCTTGAAGGTTTCTTCCAACCCTGCCGACTCCTCGAGTCCCTGATCCCAAAGGTGCCCGCAGGGACACTCGCCCTCACCCGA
>VXBB01014855.1:578991-606115 GCA_013399915.1 Illadopsis cleaveri
CCCCGGCCAGGCGCGGACAGGTGAACGGGGGACGGGGACAGGCGGGCCGCGGGGCGAGGATGTTGTCGGGGGTCGCCATGGGGTCTGACGGGCGGGCCGGGCCCTGCTAGCCCCGCTGCGGACGCGGTGCCGCTCCCCGGGCCGGGCTGTGCCCCGCGGGCAGCGTGTGCGCGGGGCTGCAGCTCCCGAGCACAGCCCCCGCAGTGGCGGCTCTGCCTGCGCTGCTCCCGCAGCCCGCGTTACCCGGTGTTCCGGGGAGCCTGTGCTCTGCCCGGTGCCCAGGGTCGGACCGGCCTTGGGGGAGTGCGGTAGAACCCCCTTCCTTCCCACACTGGCTGCTGATCGCCCGGCTGCCTGCGAGGGTGTGCTGGACGTGGTGCCGAGTGGGCATTTGAAGGTGTCACGTTGCCTTTGGGAGCAAAGTCCCCGGCACCGCCGGGAGCACTTCCAGGAGGCTCTGCTGGCGGGGAGGTGGCGGGCAGGGCGCTTGGAAAGCCGGGAATTACCTCTCTGAGCTGTGGAGCGCCGGGGCTCGGCGTGTGTGTCCGGTGAATACCGCGTATGCGGCTGTCATTCACTCCACGAGGAGGCTACATGGAAATTCCACCCGTTTCTGGTAGCGAATCCACATTGTCCGTAACTACCAGTCCCTCTGGCTTTCCCTGCCGGGCTCCTCTCTATCCCAGGGTGTTCTGTGTGTTACATCTGACGGTCATGTTTTACAATTAGTTGAAAATGAGATACAAAGGGGTTAATGGTCTTAACTCATAGTTGCGTAATGGTTTGCTTTGGCTCTGGAGAGCCACACCTGGGCATAGACCTTTGCAGATGCTTTTGCCAGCTGGCGTTTCAGTAGCCATAAAAAAAGCTGTGAAACTCGGGGTGCCACAGGCTGCTCCGTGTTTGACAGTGAGTTGCTGGGCACCTCCTGAGAGGAGCTTCCCTGGGAGGGGAGGTGTGTTTGCAGCTGGCTGTTGTACGGCAGATCGCAGGTACATCACATGAGCGTGACTCTGGTGTTACAGTATTCGGTGTGAGAAGGACGTGGAACTGTTGGAGCAAGTCCAGAGGAGGCCATGGAATTGATAAGGGGACTGGGGCACCTCCCCTGTGGCTGGTAGGGTTGGGGTTGCTTTGCCTGGGGAACATTGCATGGAGACCTCATAGCAGCCTTCCCGGATCTGCAGGGGCTACAGGGGAGCTGGAGAGGGACTCTTCATCAGGAAATGTGACAGGACAAGGGGGGAATCGCTGCAAATGAAATACAGGGAAAATTAGTTGAGGTGTGTGGAGGAAACCCTGTGAGGGTGGTGAGGCCCTGGCACAGGGTGCCCAGGGGAGCTGTGGCTGCCTCATCCCTGGAAGTGTTCAAGGCCAGGCTGGATGGGGCTTGGAGCAACCTGGGATAGTGGAGGGTGTCCCTGCCCATGGCCTGAGCCTCCTCTTCTCCAGTGGAATGAGATGAGCTTTTAAAGTCCCTTCCAACCCAGACCATTCTATGACTGCTCTGAGCTGTGTCTCTGAAGCCAAATATGTCCATGTGCATTTGGAGGAACCTGAGGCATCAGGTCAGCCCAGGTACTTTCAGGTGTCCTGAGTGAAATGTGAGTGAGAAATCATTGAGGTAGAACAACTAAATGAGGCCCAGCTGGGACGAGCAGAATGCAGAGAAGTGCATTGGCTGTGCCCAGGAGCAGCAGCTGGTGCCTTGCACACAGGTGAGGAGGGATAACCTGGGGCAGCCAGGGCAGAGCTCCCAGGTTCTGGCTGGAGAGGAGAATATTCTGTCTGGGGGCAGCACAAATGATTTTGTGCCAGGGAGTTCACAAAAAAAAAAAACCCAAAAAAATCCAGTTTAGAGACGTGTGCTATTGCTGCATTGTGTTCCCTTTTCACCTGTCAGCCCCTCTGTATAGTGCTGGGAAGCTGCAGTTTAGACTTCCATAACTGTCCCTTTATGTCTTAAAGGTCTCATTTAAGGAATCAGTGCTGGAAAGGTGCAGATCCATGCCTGACACCAGAGGGGAGAGGATGAGGAAGCTGCAAGTTCTGTAGTTGGTTCAGTTTAGATTTTAGGTGGATTAGGACACAGAAGCTCAATTAAAAGCCCCTCTTCCCCCCCATTTCAGGCTGTAGGGGTTGTTGTATCCTCTGGAGGGTTAAAGGAGCCAGGAAACTGTAACCAGCTCTTTTTCCAAATGCCCTGAGCAGTTCTGACCTCAGGGCTTGTGGGAGACCTAACTGGAGACACAGGTGAGGGGCCAGAGCAGCAGCTCTGGAACAGCTCTGCTGGGAAGCTGAGAGAATCCTGTGGTGTTGCCTTCCTGAATCCTCAGGTCATGGCTGGAAACAGCCACAACAAAGCAATTCTCCAGTTGCAAAAAAAAGACAAAATGCTTGAGGGTGGGCAATTTCCCCCCACTTTTCCTGAAAACTGAGGGTTTGCTCTTTCCTTCTGATCTCTGGTGGAGGTTTGCTGACTTCTGTGTGCAGGCAGGTTCAGGTCTTGCCCGTGGCCTGTGATCACAAGCCTGATGACAGAGCATGTGCTGGGTCAGTGTTTTCCAAAAGAGCCTCTGCAATGAGTGTGTTTGTTTTGCTGGTTCTGTGTGTGAGGAAACAGCACAGAAATCTGTGTCAGCCTCTTCCTGACAGGCTGTGGGAGGAAGGAAGGGTTGGCAGGCAGAAGGAATATTTGTCACATGGAGAGAAGGTAATCAAGGGGGAAAACATGCTGCTAGGGGAGGGTACCTGGCTGTAGGAAACCTCCTGAAATCCAGCTTCTAATCCTTCCTCCTTCACTGAATTCTTCTCTGGCTTGGAGAATTGAGAAAAGGTGTTTTTAAGAAAGCCAGAGGCTCCTTGTGGAGTGGCAGTCACACTTCCTAACTGATGACTGTGCTTAATGCTAGTTAAACCCTTGGAGTGGGTGTCTGTGTGGCTGGGGGTGTTGGTGGATCCTGCTTTTGGTGGATCTCAGCTTGGCAGCCGGGTCAGGGATGGGCTGTGGGTGCTGCACTGTGTCAGAGCTGGTGGTGATGCTCACAGTGCAGTCCAAGCCCCACTGCTCAGAGCTGCTCACCTGTTGATCCAAACCCTTTTGTGGACACTGGGTTTCCTTTACAAAGTAAACTTTGGGGATTTTGCTCTTGTCCTTAAACTCAAGGCGAGGATACTGGCAGGAGGAGGTTCCTCATGGCTGTTCGTGCTTTGCAGAAAATGCTCTGAACGTGAACTGGACGGCGCCCGCCAGAGCAAAACCTGTCCAAAGAAAATCCTCCTTCCCCCAGAGGCTGTTTGTGGTGGGGAGGGCACCCCTGCGAGGGATGGGCTCGGAGAACAGTGCTTTGAAGAGCTACACCCTGGAGGAGCCGCCCTTCACGCTGCCCAGCGGCCACACCGTGCACCCAGCCGTGCTCCAGGATGGGAAACTCGCCTCCGTGTTCGTGTACAAGAGGGAGAACGAGGAGAAGGTCAACAAAGCTGCCAAGGTACTGCACAGTGTCCCTCCTTCTGGTGGCAGGGTGGGAATCACTTAACAGGGGTCAAACCCTTGGGAGTGAGGGCAGGAGAAAAGGTGGAGCCAACCTGGCCGTGGGGCAGAAGGGGGTTGGCAGCTGTAGAGTTCAATGTGTGCTGCAGGATGAGGACAGCAGGGTTCAGACCGCAGCGCCTGCCTGCCTTTGAGGGTGCTGCCTCCTCCTGCAGATGCAAGTCAGGGTCTTTCTTGGGTGAATTCTACCCAAAATACCATATATATTATGAGTAAGACTTTTATTCTGTGTAAGATTTTCTCCATCCAGTGCCAGCAGGGAGCTTAGAAGACAGATGGAGAAACAAGAACATGTAGTGACAGGACAAGGGGAAATGGCTTCAAACTGAGAGAGAATAGGTTTGGATTGGAAATCAGGAAGAAATTCTTCTCTGTGAGGGTGGTGAGACCTTGTCACAGTGTGCCCAGAGAAGCTGTAGCTGCCCCTGGATCCCTGGAAGTGTCAAGGCCAGGCTGGGCAGGGCTTGGAGCAACGTGGGATAGTGGAAGGTGTCCCTGCCCTTGAGAGGGGGATGGAACAAGATGATCTTTAAGGTCCTTCCAACCCAGACCATTCTATGATTCTGTTTCAGTGTATTAGGAAATGTTCTGCAGTCTGAGTGAGGAGGTTTGCTGGGTGTTCGGTGAAGAGCAGGGATGTGCTGTGTGAATTCATGAGGAAACATGGCTGAGGGGGCAGGACTGAGCTCTGCATGTGGAGGAGATGCCTCAGAGGTCTAACAGACACCTTTGTTTCTGGAAGCACCTGAAAACCTTGCGCCACCCTTGCCTTCTGCGCTTCCTCTCCTGCACTGTGGAAGCCAACGGGATCCACCTGGTGACAGAGCGGGTGACGCCCTTGGAGACGGTCCTGGAGACACTCTCTGCTGCAGAAATCTGTGCAGGGATCTACGATGTGTTGCTGGCACTCATCTTCCTCCATGACAGGGTAGGTACCCCTGGCAGCACCGTCGGGCTCTGGTGGGAGATGGAGGAACTGTGACAGGAGAGTGTTGTACCTGGGCTTGTCTGGGTGACTCCTTGCTGACTCCTCCCAAACAGGCAGACATGTGTCCACAGTTCCTGTAGGCTGAAACTGCCAAACTTGGCTGCTTTGGAGGAGGAAGGGTAACTGAAAATGTTGTGGAAATGAGGGAACAGGCAGTCCTCAGTTCATGGATCAGCTTGTAGTACTTCTTGCTTTAGGGAAATGGGATTGCTTGGCCTTGGTGGTTTTTTACAGCTGTTGGCCCATGTCAGAGATTGGTGTCACTGCTGCCCTGTCTGGGCACTGTGTGTTTGCCCAGGACTGCAGGTAAATCCCAGCTCAGACTGCAGCTCTGGGGTTTTGTGTTCACAGTTGGAGAACTTCCCTGGATTTACAGTTGCATTGCAGGGGCTGTGACAATCAGAGCTTTGTCTGCTCTAAAACCATGGCCCTCCTGCCTGGCACCTGCTGGTCACCTACAAAATCCCAGAGGAACTGTGTGCCTTTTTGGCCCTCAGCCCCCTGCAGCACCTAACTAGTGCTGATTAAGATTTTACATGTTCATCTATCCCCCAAGTCAGTTACCCTTCTTTTGGTTTTTATGTTTTAGGGAAACCTAACGCATAACAACGTCTGTTTGTCATCAGTGTTTGTGAGTGAGGATGGGCACTGGAAGCTGGGAGGAATGGAAACAGTCTGTAACTTCAGTGAAGCCACCCCAGAGGTAAGAGCCAAGCCAGGTGCACTCTGGATGCCCAGGGGAGGATTCCTGGCCCGTGGAATCTGGCCATCTATGGATCTGAAGGCCCAAGTCCTTCCACTTAGCTGCATTTGCTATTAAATGTCTAGGCTCACTTCCAGCTCTGTCCTGAATCTTTGCTCTAAGGACACCATAACTATAAAATGTCCACACAAATTAATTCTCCATTAGCCAAAATGCAGCCACTTTTCTAAGGGACACTGCTGGCTGGAGAGTGAGAAACCTTTGCCCTTCTGGACTGATAAAAAAATAAAAAAAGAGCAGGAAGATTCAGGTTGAAACGAGTCATTAAGGAAAATAATTTAAATGCCTCCCTAGCTTGTGCTGGTGGCATTTTCACTGCTTGGTAGCAGAAAGAACAATTCCTGTTTTGATTTCTGCTGCCTGCTGTGCAGAGTCATTGCAGCAGCAGGCACAGCTTGCCCTGGGTGCCAGCAGAAGGGGCAGGGGCACAGCTGCTGCCACCCCCAGCCCGTGGGCACAGCCTGCTCTGCTGCTGGGCACTGAGGGCACACGGAGGCAGCTCAGGGCCCCTCTTGTCCTTGCAGTTCCTCTGTCACGTGAGGTCGGTGCGGGACCAGTCGTGCATCCCCTGCGAGGAGATGGTGAGTGACAGCTCCAGGAGCTTCCTGCTGGCAGCAGGGCAAAACGTGATGGGCAGGAAATGTTTTTACACTCTTGTTATATTTCCTCGTGCCTAAATGGCGTGGAAGTGGCTCTTGGATAATATCTGAGGTTTCCTCAGTTCCTTTTGTCCCTCCTCTGTCCCATCCCTGGTTTGGGAATGGTGTTGGGCACAAGTAATACTGCTTTTCAAACGCTTTGTGTTGCTTCTAAATCACCAAAGTTTTGCAAAAATCACAGAGTAGTTGCTGAGATTGCCCAGGTCACTGTGGTCCCATGGTTGTGTAACTCTCACCACAGCCTTTTCCCTACCTGTTAGTCACTTCCTAGCTGTTGAGAATCCTTGGAGCTGCTTGTGCTGAAGGAGCACGCTTCTGCTCTCTAATTACTGCCTGTTTCCATAGAAATGCTCAAAGCTGTTGATTGCCTCCATTCACTGGGGAGTTGTTCCATCATGATGGAGTTGCTCCTTTGGGTTATAAATTCCCCAGTGGAGGAATTTTTAGCACAATATTCTACTTGTAGGGTACACAGGTGCTATAAAAAGAACTGGAGAGTGTATTTGGTGGGGGGTGAGAATAAAGACTTATGGAAAACACCACATATCTCATAAGCTCCTGCTTTGCTGGGTTGTTTTGTTTTGTTTTCAGTCTGCAGACTTCAAAATCCTGCCCAGCAGCTACGGGCATGCGAGGGACGCCTATGCCTTTGGGACAACAGTTGAGAATCTCCTGACAGTTCTCCATGATCAGGGTGAGAATGACACTGGTTTATTTTGCTGGTGACAGGCCCTGTGGTTCATTCCCCGCGTGGTTGAACATTTCACCTTTTGCTGCAGCTGGCAGGAGTGCTGTGGGCTCAGTGGCCAGTGTTGTTCCTTGTTTGCAGACCTTGGCTTCTCCTGTGTTCCCCTTTTCCTGTGGGGACGTGGTCAGATGTGGCTGGAGGTCACCAACCCATGTGACACGAGCACTCCCAAACCTGCTCTGGTCCTACCCAGGGTTGTGGATGTGGCACGTGGGTCTTGGATGCCACAGCTGAGCAGGGGCTGCCACTTCCAGCAGAGAGGCAGCAGGAAGTTTCTTGGGAGAACAGCAGCACTCCTTGGAGGCTTAGTAGCCAGGCAGGTTAGGAAGAGAAATGGAAATGGTATTTTCCCTTTCCTTTTGCACTTTTGCTGTCAATTAGAGCTAAAAATAAGTTGGGGGGAACGGGGGGAGGACTCCTGAACCCCCTCCTCTTGTTCAGTGTGGAGAGAGAAATCTAACTGTAGGTGCTCTGGATTTCAGTTTCAGCAGATATTCTCTCCAGCTTTCAGCAAACCTTGCACTGTACACTGCTGAATCCTGACCCAAAGTGTCGCCCACCACTGTCCAGCTTATTGTCTCACGAGTTCTTCAGGTAAGGACAGGAATATCAGGCCTCTCTTGGTATTGGTACTGCTTTTTTCTGTCTTGCAAAGCACCAGTTTTGTGAAGGTGGGATGAAGTGCAGACTTGATCCCTGCCTCTTGCAGGGATCTTTGACAAAGAGGCTCCTTAAGTGAAGAAGGTGTTACCAGCCCTCCCAAAGAGGTGCTGAGCAGCAGCCTTCAGCTGTCATCTCCTTGCTGGCACTCTTGATCCACCAGCATTTCACTTGGGTCCCTCTGTCTCATTCTCTCTGCTAAAGGAGTGGTGGGAGGTTGCAGTCTCTTTCTTCACTGTGAGTGGTTTAAGCATCAATAAGGATTACACTTGACAGCTTTTGGTTTTGTGCTTAGGAATGATTTTCTGGAAGTTGTGAATTTTCTGAAGACCTTAACACTAAAGTCTGAGGAGGAGAAAACTGAATTTTTCAAGTAAGTGAAGGGACCGTAATGTGGAAACTTCTTATTTCAGAATGATAAAGCACAATTCTGCAAATGGATTTGGGGGGGTGGACCTGGGAAGGCTCCTGGCAAGAGGTACTTCCTCAGGTGGCAGATTTGGTGGCTTTGGCAGAACATTGTTCACTCTGTAACACTTTGGGTACTCCAGCCAAAGTCAGAGTCCTGTCAAAGAGGAAACTCTTCACCTCTTGTTTCCCAAATCCTTGTGGCTGGTTTGGTGTTTGGGAGGAGCAGTCCCTGCTGGGCTCTGCATCATCCTGATGCTCCCCAGCCTCCAGAGTGGTGCAGCTGCCAATGAGAGAGTTTGCAATAAGACTCATTGGGTGAATTAATCATGTGGTGCCAAGAGTAAAGCTGTTGCCTGTAATGGATGTCTTGGCTGCAGTAGTGGAACATCTTGCAGTAAATCCCACTGTTGTGGTCCACAAAAATTTTTCTGTCAGGGAATCTCTTGTGTAATCATGGCATTATCTAGGCCCGAAAAGGGGAGAAGCTGAATTTTTCTTTTTCCATATAAAAGAGCCTTGGTATTCTCACAGAGCTGTTTTCCTGCTATTTTATACACCAGTTATTTTTCATTAGTTTGAGGGTGAAGTGGAGGAAGTAAGAGAAGAATGGGGATCCTTAGCAGGAACATTCAGAGTGGTTCTCACTATCTCTGTGTCAGCAGTGTTTACTGAGGGAGGGGATGAACACTTTGCTTAAAGATAGGGGAGTGTTGCCCTTTTTATCAGGCAGAGGGGCCTTCACAGCACGTGCACCCTTCTCTTGGTCTCCTCCAAGTGTAGAGAAAAAGCAATAACTGATAATCAATACCTTAAAAATGAAAATGTGACAGACAAGAGCAGTTGCACAAAATTAAACTCTGATAAACCAAATCAGTACTCTGTTTGCCTCACTGGATAGAAGTGGTTTCAAAACAGGATTCCCTTTGTGCAAGAGAAACTTCCCGTGTGTGGTAGGTAGAACAGCCTTTTCCAAAGCAGCAGGAAAATCCTTGGGATGGACCAGGGTGTGAAGTGAGAGGAAAACTCTCTGCTGCAGTTTTGACTGTAGCTCTTCACAGGAGATGCCAGCTCTGAGGCAGTTTGGTGCCCCAGCAGCTTCCTGTGCCAGCTGGATGTTCTTGTGCCAGCCCATGATCTGGGTGTGGGGTTTTACAGGATGTGGTTCTGGCTCCTGGCCTGTGCTATCTTTGCCTCAAGCAGGAGCAGAGGCTTCTCTCTGTAGGTCAGAGTGCTGGGTGAGAGGCTGCAGTGGGACACTGACTCTGGGTGAGTCAGACACAAAAAGGGGAAAATGATGTTGAGGGAAACAGGCATAAATGCATGGAAGGCTGCCTTGATACTAATTGCTGTCTCCTGGAATGCAGATTCCTGCTGGACAGGGTGGCTGGCTTGTCGGAGGAGCTGATAGCATCACGGCTGGTGCCTCTCCTGCTCAATCAGCTCGTGTTTGCAGAACCTGTAGCTGTCAAGAGTTTTCTTCCTCATCTGCTGGGCCCAAAGAAAGGTGACCTTTAAATACTTCCTCATCAAAATTATTCCTGACAAGTTTGGAATGAATTCAGAGGGATTGTTTCATTGAATCAAGGGAATAGTGGTGTTTCCCTAAGCAGAACAAAGACTGTAACAGACAGAATTAGAAAGGACAGTTATCTGTGCTTCCTCCTTTGCACTGCTCTGCTGATGCTGGCAGGAGCATTAGGAATGATCCTGGTGTCGGCACTCAGTAGCTGCTGGGTGAGCTGTCTCTCGTGGGTGAAGCAGCCTTTTCCCATCCTCACCTCTGTTCCCTAGAGCAAAGTGGGGAGAGCCAGACCAACTGCCTGCTGTCACCAGCCCTGTTCCAGGCCCACGTGATCCCTGTGCTGCTGAAGCTGTTTGAGGTGCACGAGGAGCACGTGCGGATGGTGCTGCTGTCTCACATCCACGCCTACGCAGAGCTGTTCTCTCGGGAGGAGCTGAAGAACATCATCTTGCCACAGGTTAAAGACAGCAGACCAGTGGGTGGTGTATCCTGGAATATGGGATTTCACAGAATCACTGAATGGTTTGGGTTGGAAGGGACTTTAAGGACCATCTAATCTTATCTAACCCCCTGCCACGGGCAGGGACACCTTCCACTAGACCAGGTTGCTCAGAGTCCCGTTCACCCACTAGGATCAGCCAGCCTATTTAATTGGTAGCACAAAGTGGAAGGCTGATTTTATGCTATGAAACAGCATTCAGTCTCTACTGAGAGCTGTTGGGGATTAGAAAGGAGATGTGCTGCCAAAGCAGCACTTGAAGAGGAGAGCAGTGCCCCAGCAGAGTTCTCTGCTGTGCTGACATCAGTGTGTGGTTGGTGCAGGTGTTGCTGGGCCTGCGGGACACCAGTGACTCCATCGTGGCCATAACCCTGCACAGCCTCGCCGTCCTCGTCTCCCTGCTCGGCCCTGAGGTGGTTGTCGGTGGAGAAAGAACCAAGATTTTCAAAAGCTCTGTGCCAAGCTTCATGAAAACTGCTGATCTCTCCCCAGAAGGTAAAAGATACAGTCAGAGTGCTCTTGGGATGCTTGCCTGTTCTGTCCAAGCAGCCTAGGCACAATTTCTTGCATTATTAATCTGTTCCTGGAACGGGTTAATGGAAAAAAAAGCTAATTTGCAGCCAGACTTGGATTTTAAGTTAGGTGCTATTTGCAGATACAGAATTGATAACAGAAGAAGAGTTATATAAAAGTATTTTAAATATGCCAAATATATTGGGAAAAAGTGAAACCTCTTCTTCATTTAAGAATCCCTGTAGGTAAAGGAGATAGAGTGTGTATGTCTTTTGTGGAAAAACTATATTGCCTTTCTAAAGGATTTATATAGGCAGTTATTTAATATTCCCTCTGTCCTTCCTGTTCTTAAAACCAGTAAATCTCACGTTCTTCCCTCAATTTCTATTCATAGATTGGAAAAGGAATACGAACTTCCCTATTTTCTCAGCTCTCTGGAGGCTTTTCAGCTAATGCAAGTGAAGACATTAGCCCCTACACCTGCTAGATAACTTGGAACCAAGTGTGTTAAGGGAAAGCTTCTCTGGGTATTGAAACTAAGAATGTTTATAATGAGGGAAAAGGCAGCATCTGTGCAACTTTAGACATAGAGATACCAAGTGAAATACATGACAAAGATCAGTTTAAGTGTTTGCTTCCTGTTTATGTGTGTACTGGCAGCTACCACCCTTCATTAAAATCTGTGGATGGCTCATTGCATTAGTTTCTTTACCTTATTTATTTTAATGGACTGTAGTAAATAAACCATTTTGGATTGCAGGCTGAAACCAGGTTTATTTTTCAGAATATACTTAACATTAGGTCTGATTTAACTATTGATAAACAACGAAAACCTCACTTTTTTCTTCAACAGTGAGTGACGATCTGCAAAAAGCAACACAAGAGGCTGAGCACATGAGGTTTAACAAGCCGTTTGCTCAAGCTCCTCAAAGATGTGTCCTTTATGAAGGGCACTGGGGGAGGGGCTGGGTTCTATGTGTTCCTTGCAGTCCTTTCCCGTGGGCCACCTGTCTCTGGTGGCACTGGTGATCCCTAGCCTAGGCAGGCACAGCTGGCTGGGAACACACGTGAGCCCTGTGGAAGTGCAGCACTGGCCAAAACTGCCATTTTGAAGTGGTGGCAACAGGGTCCCACACAGCTGAGGCTGGTGTTAGCAAATCACCACCAGTACTGATCATACTCTGCAGCTCCCAAAAATGAACTGCAGCCAGGTGCTTGCCAAGCTGTCAGCAGTGGGCCAGGGAAATACATGTGTGCCTTGGGCAGCTCTAGGGCATGGCCTTGACTGCCCACCACCCACCTCACCTCAGGCTGGGATGTGAGGGCAGCTGGCAGTCAGCCTTCAGAGTAGAGACTCTCCTTCCAGTGAGCTGCTGTGCCCATGCCCAGGCATGGAAAGGGGTTTGTGTAGTGCCATGAGTTTGCTTATGCTTGGAATTGTTGTGAGCGAGTGCAGTGCTTTTGTATAAGGCAGGTACCAGGGGATTTGTGATGCAGTTGGGATTTTGGATCCAGCCAGGTGGCAAACAGCATTTTTAAAGCATCTGCTCTGATCCTAATCAGTTTATTCATTGTGTATTTCTTGAAAGAACATCTCAGCAAAAGCTGACCATGTGCAGTTGCCACAACTTTGTACTGGCAAGAGCTACAGGCAGCGGGAACAGAGGAATATTGTGTTATATATGAATCAGGAGGTGCAGCTGTTGGATTGCTGTGACAGGCCTCAGTGTTTTTCAAAAAGAACATTCCAGTGCTGCAGGCAGTTCAGCTTGTCTCCATTCTTTCCCTTTATCCTGGCAGGTTCCCCCAGTCATGGTGTGAGCAATCAGAGAAACCAAACCTCTCGGCCCCTGAAGAGCAGTCCCAGCTCGTTCCCCAGCTCTGCAAATGCACCTGGCAAAAAGCTTCCGGTGCAACAAGACAATGCCCTGCCTTCAAAGACAGGTAAAATGTACCCCAGAAATCAAGTGCTCCCCAAGGAAGTGTTGCTTGAAAAGATGTGCATTTCCCACCATGTGCTGATCTGAAACACTCAGTGAACCATGGAAGGCAACAGTGAAGAAAGGGGAGTGTGATCCTTAACATCCTAGGGAATAGCTCTTTGGGAAGCTGACATTCACAGATTGGGTGCCTGGACCTGAATTTGTTTTCTCATGGCAGATTGTGCTGTGCTTTCACCCCTCCCACAGCTCAGCAGATACTCTGGATTTACAGGTCAGCTCCTTCTGACACTCAGAGCTGATTCTGTTTCCTTACAGTGGCCTTTTCTCAGTCACCTGTTGCTTATCAGCAATCAGCTTGTATTGCCCCGGGCTCTGAGGTGAATTCCCTCCTTTGCAAGCAGGAAGGTGTCCCTGCTTTCCAATCCAAGAGGAGCTTGCTCTCCAATCAATTACTGGCTTGTTCCCATGCCAGGTGGTGCCTGTAATGTCAAGAAGTTTTAGACACAACTCCACTTCTACCTGCACTTGCTCTCTTTAAATGGGTATGTAACAGCTTTGTCTTCCACAGGTGAGCAAGGCACTCAGCCCCCCCTGAATGGAATTCCTGGAAGCGTTAATGCACTGGGGAACAGCAGGAGCTCTTTGACTACCTCGGAAAAGCCAGCAGAGGAGTGGCCAGACTGGAGCGAGCCTGAGGAGACGGACACTGAGAAAACTGTGAACATTCAAATTCAGCCCCGGGAGCTGCAGGGCAGCACGGGACCTTATTTTGCTGATCATGATGTAGATGAGAAGCCTTGGGATGACTTTGAACCCAGGAGCCCCAGCCCTAAACTGTCCTCAGGAAACTGCCCCACTGTGACACAGGCTGCTGCAGCTGAAAGGCCGAGGCCTCTGCCAGGTACCCATCAACTGAGCAAAGAGTTCAGAAGCCTCAGACTGAGTCCCCCCACAACGTCTTGCCGTGGGAACAGCTGGAGCAATGACAAGTGGGACCATGAGAAACAGCTGGGAGAAACTGTGTTGCCAAAAACCTTTCAGGAGAGGTTGAAGTCTTCCTCAGAGTCTGGCCTGGGAGAAGAATTCACGATCAAAGTGAAGAGGAAACCTGTGCAAGACCCTGAGCTGGACTGGTTTGCTGACATGATCCCAGACATTAAACCTTCTTCCCCCCTCTTGATTTTACCTGAGGCAAGGACAGAAGCTCCTCACTCGGGTGGGGTGTCCAGCAGAGAAGGTGCCTCCCAGACTGTGCTGTTTTCATCCAAATTTGCAGCAGCTGATGTGATTGAGGTAAGAGGCTGGAGGTTTAGGTGACTGCAGCCCGGAGAGCATCTTAGCAGGCACCAGGTACTGCAGTGGGCACTTGATACAGCAAAGAAAGCTCTGTTAGAAAATGGAATGGACTCCATTTGTACACTGCTAGAAGTACTAAGGAGTTTTAGCTCCAGGTTTTACTCTGTGCTGCTGTATCCTGGATGCAGGAATCCTGTGATTTGTTAAGGAGAGTTTTGGTTTGTCAGACAGGTAAAACAAGACTGGATCCTGGTGGCTGAACAGACATGTTCAAACAGAAGGGGCTTTCAGGCACAGAGAATGCTCAGGACTGAAGTGTTTTTCCTGACTCTTCTAGCAAAACACAACAGCATTGTAAATTAAGGTCCAGGAAACCTGAACCTCTGGATTACAGAGGTTTTTGGGTGTGTTGTTGTCATGAAAGAATAGCTGAAACATTTCTCTATTTCACAGACACAGGGGGGTCACAGAACTGGGGTTTCTTTAAGCAGATAAATCCCTGTAGCCCAGTCAGGGAGACTCCAAAGACCATTGCTGTTTCCTAGGAGGGGAGGCAGCATTCCCACTTGAACATGTAACTCCCTTAGGGAAGAGGTGTTGACTTCAAGTTGTTTTGCTCATGCAACCTCAAGAGAGCTACCCCAGGAATAGCAGGGAGCATGGGGAGAGGAGTCTGGGCTGTAAACTGAAGTTGTTTATGATGTTTGAAAGTGGCACGGTGTCCTGTGACTGTCATGGCCCCAACCCAATTTTGGGGGCAAGGCAGCCAGTGCTGTGTCAGTGGGAGATCAAATTTAGTGTTAGAATACAACGAGAAAACAGCTCTTTCCTAGGGGGAAAGAAATCATCTAATGTGTGGCATCCTTTTTTAATGGAAAGTGGGTCTGATACAAACAGTAAAACAAAAAAAGTAAGACTTTGTTAAGTCTGCCTTTGTCTTTAAGGTGATTCCTCTGGCAGTTCAAAGTTCTTTAAGACCATAAGCTGCGAATAGTGACACTTCATTTTTGGGCTTTTGGCCTCATGGATGAATGCTCTGCCATCCCAAGCCACACAGGCTCCTGGGGCTGTGCTAAGCACGAGTACATTCCACATACCTTAATCTTGATAATTTTATGTGATTGTAGGCTGAAGCTACAGGCTGGGGTGAAGAAGAGGAGTTGAACTGGGAAGATGATACAAACTGGTAACAGTTCTGAACCAGACCAAGGCAATTTGTGGTGTGCTGGATCCTGTGACAGGAGCTGCTGCTTTCCCAGTACAATGGATAAAGTACCTCAGTGCTGCACTTGCTGCACAGCCACGAGATCCCATGGGGCCTGAGCTCTTGCCAGGGCTGCTCCTTCCCAGTCTGTGCCAAAAGCTGCAGGGGTGAGCCTGCACTCCAGCAATATGCCCAGCTGTGGTGCTGTCACTGCTCCCGGAGAGAGGACACGAGATGATGGTGATGATGCTTATGTGCCACTGGAGGCCAAGAGTGGTGTAGGAGATTGAGCCCAAACTCACCCCTGCCCCGAAAAACTGCTGACAATAAATGAGTCACACTGAATTTCTTGGTTAACGTGCCTTTTTCCCTTGGTTTTCTTGTTTGGTTGTTGTTATTTTTTCCTATCCCAGAAAAATAAAGCCCTTAGAAATGGCTCCTTTTAACTTTTCAGCTAAGAGATGATTTTAAGATGAATGTATAGTTCATTCAACTTATTTATTTCTGTTTGTATAGTTCTGTCAATGGGTGGCACACGAAGTGCTAGGAACCATTCAGTGAATGACCACAAACTGCTTCAGCACCGTGTTCTTTCTGCTCTTAACTGTGACCAATAAAGACTATTTTTAAAGGATCATCCTAGTGTGGAATGGATCCAGCAGCAGAGCTATGTTCAGAGAACAGTAGAGAGCCTTTAATTGTTATTCCTGAGTGTATTTTAAAATAAAGATAAAAACACCTACTTCCTGAGCCCCTGCATGTGACAGGAACAAAGGCACTGCTACTTTTACAACAGATTCAAACCTCTTAGTATTCAGAATACAATGTCATGAAATGTTTATCTCCACATAGGAGAAGAACAAGCAATATACAAACTCACAGCTCCGATGTCCAGTAGTGTCCACTCCCGTCCATCAGGCTGTGCAGGAGAGGCTGGCACTGCACCCCTCAGTCCATTCTGGCACACCAACCAAGGCCCAGCAGTACTGCAGAGCACTGCTCCGTGTCACAGCTTCTTCTGCAGCCCTCCTGGCACAAAGGCACCTCTTCCCTCCCGCCAGGGAGCTGAGCTGGGTCATTGTCCCCAGGCCCTGTGGAGCACCTACCGCAGGCCGTCCCTGAGGGTGGCTATGGCTGTGTGCAGAGCCTCCAGCTTCACTGCAAGCCAGCCTGGAGGGGACCCTTTCTGGAGCAGCAGCTTCACAGCCTCCACTGCCCCCTCCATGGAGCCTACTGCTGCCTTGTACTGCTCCTCAGACGGGGGGTGACAGGCTCTTTTGGCCACAGGCTGCAAATTTAAGTAAACATGAAACATCAATTTAATGTTGTACTTCAGCAATCGGTCTTCATTTAAATGCAAGAAACCCCTTAGGTGGAACAGAGCTGCAAGAGTTCCTTGTCCTGGGAGGGTTCTTGCTGCCTGGCAGGCACTACACACCATGAGGATATCAGACTAAGGGCCAGCACTGCAAGTGACCTTTTTTCTTAGAACGTAGAGGGCAGCAAGACCATCTCAGCCTTTTCAGAGTCTCCCCAGAAGAGACAAGAGATTAAGAAATTATGTTTAACGAAGCACACATACCTCTCCTGTTGACTCCAATTCTCCATCCACTTTCAAAACCTGTGCACTCCAGGTACTCCTTTCTTGCTTCAGGCGTTCTGTTCGTGCTTCTCTTGTCTCTTCCACCTGCCTTGTCTAGGGAGAAAGCCCCAGGAGAGGTAACTAAACCCAGGCAGCATTACCAACCTTCATAGGCTCAATTTATTGGCCAGAACAAAAGGGAGAGAGGGAGGGATTTTAATGTGCAGTTCAAAGAATATCATTTCTCACACACTCTTCTGATCCAAGATTGAGGTTATCTACAACTTTGGGTTAGCATCACTGGCAGCTAAGAGTTATTTTGTGAATTCAAAAGCTGCTCAACCAGAGAGCCCTGCCTCAGGGTACAGCTGCCCCCTCTTCCCCAGTGTCAGTGTTCTGCAGCAACAGTGACCTGCTCCTAAGAGGATTTCTCCTAATATGCAAAAGGCACTGAGATGTTTCATGCACATTAATTTAGATTTCAGAAACTGATCCAAGAGAAATGGGTAAGGAAATCAAACCAAATCAAATTATCAAATCCTGTCTTTTTAATAGGTAACTTATTTCAAAAATAACAGTGCAATTTAGTAGGTATTTTTTTGTTTAAGGAGCATAAATGCTTTAAGTTGAAAGTACTGGAGGAACAGTGTGCATAGGAATGGCAGATGCTAATTCTGATTCAAGCAGAAAAGTTCAACCAGACAGTTTATTTTAAAAGTTATTTAATGGTCATGCAGATAATGCAAGTGTAGCCCCATGCTGTGTACTGCTGGTAGCAGATGTACAGCAACAACTAAGACAGCAGTAAAATGGTTAAACAATATACATACCTTAGCCAGAAAATTAACAACTTTGTTCTTAGCTTCTTCAGAATTAAGGCACCAAGGAACAACATCTTCATGTCTTGTTTCCTGTCAAAAATGTTATTGGTTGTTCAATACGTCCATGCTAACAAGGGAACAAAACAGATGATTCTATGACAGTCCCTGCTCTCTAGCAACCAATCTAAGCAACCAGTGCCTAATCTTTCTTCACTTCCAGCTCCTGAAATCTCCTCCAACTGCACAAGCCCTCAGTACTTTTAATGTGCAATAGCATCTGTAACTCAGATCCAGACTGTGCAGTGAGGAGCAGCAAACATTTGAGACAGGAGAATTTGTGTACAACAGAAGTTAGCAGAACCAAACACCTGCACCCAGAGCTGTGCTCTGCTCACCTCTGCAAAACGTGTGAATGCCTCCAGTGCGTGCTGGTGAATCAGCCAGGTCTGGTCAGCCAGCAGAGAGGCAAACAGGCAGGACAGCTGGGGCACAACCTGCCTCTGCAACAGCAACAAACAGCCAACAGTTCCCAAGAGTTAGTTGTGCAGATCTCACCATCATGATTTCTTATTAAAGAATTGCCCTAAAACTGAGGGACAGGTTTGAGAAATGAGAGAGTGCTACTGCCCCGTCTGGACAAAAAACCACTGTGAGGGAGGTGACATTCTATTCTCACTTCTTGTGGCTTCTCATCAGTGGGAAAGGACTGGCATTAGAACCTCCCAGCATCTTGCATGCACTCAGCATGTCTTGATGAAAAATAAACCAGCTGCAGACCATTAATCCAAGACAACTGTCCTGGAATTCCTGTGTGTATTTAATGAACTCGATCCTTTAACTGTGTATTTAAATAAAAGTCCTTTTATCAAAAGACAAGGCAGTTTCACTAAGGCCACAATTCCATTTACCTGTGCTTCTTGTGGAATAAACACCTTTCCCATGGAAGACAGAAAATCCACCATTGCTAGACGGACATGATCCGGGGGATGCAGCTGGAGCAGGGATGACTGCAGTGCAAACACCTGCAGGAGACAAACCCCAGCAAGCCCCATCACACAGACTGCAGGTGAAAACTCTGCAGGCTCATCTTTAAATCCAAACACATGGAGTTTAGAAACCTGAAGGAGGTATGCTGTACCTCCAATAAAACTGGCCAGGATAAAGCTGCAGGGTGCATTTTAGAAAGTAATGAGCATGCTCTCTATAGCATTTTCATATATCTCAATTATCTTACAGAGGAAAGGGATTCTCAAAAGCAGTGTTAACCAAAATGCCATGTGCTTGGTTTAACGGCCAGGAAAGTAATCAAGGAAGATTATTTCCTTATTAAGAGAAGGCCCAACCATGAAACAACTCATTTGAGATTTCAACAAATCACAAAGAACTTGGTTTTCATCTAGTGAATTCATTCATAAGGTGGTGTTGGGGGGTTTAGATTTTTTTTTTACCTGGATCAGCAGTTGAGCATCTAATGCTTGGATGAAAAATTCCAAAAGGTGAAGTAATAAACACAGTGTCTTCTGGAGACATGGCTGATCTGAGACCTTGAAGAGAGCACAGGATATCAGTAACACTGCATTTTAGCTCATGGAATAACTGCTTAGGAGAGAATGTCAAGTTACAGTAACATTCCAAAATTGTTAGCCTGATTTCACACATGTAAAACACTGCATTGTAAGCAGCAAAGAAAATATTAAAATAATCATATCATTATTTCTAGCTAGTCATAGTTTATGAGACCATTTTCTTTGATTCTTTTAAAGAACATTTCTTGACCCTCCTCTCCTTCCACCACTCACTAAAATAAGCACCTAAAAGTTATCTGAACTCTTTGTTTTCACCTTCAGTTGCCAAATGTCCTCACAGAACAGCTGAGGTTGGAAAAGGCCTCTGAGGGGGCACACTGTTGGCTCTTCACTCCCACTCTCAAACTTTCTCTTTTAATCTGGAGCATGAAAACCCTGACAATCCTTTTTTTCTTTCCTTTATGCAGCTGCAGCCATGAACAGGTACATGGTCACAAGGACACTGCCTGACCTCCTGTGTGTCTCTGTGCTGGGCTGTGCTCTAATCAATTCACCCTGAGTTTTGTTCACATTCTAATGAGTATTTAAAATACACCAAATTTGTAACTGGTACGAAGCAAAATCAGGTATTTCAGGCTTCTCCTTGAGCAAGTCTGAATGTGACACTGAGTAACAGATTGAGTAACAAGGAACCACATATGTAACATTCAGGAAATTCAAGCTTCCCAGAGCTCATGCCTGCCCTACAGACAAACCAGCTGAGAGCAGATGGGCAGCACTGGTACACTGAGCTTTACTGAAACAGTACAATCCAAGTAAAACAAATGAGTAACAACAACCTGAGGAAACAGCACCAGCCTCCCCAAGATGTGCTTTCACTGCTGGAGTACCAAATTCTCTTACCTGCTTAGCCTGGAGAAAGGACCAGAACTGACTGAGCACTCCCAAGACAGATGTCTTAAGTTCTGCCTCCAGAGTGGCATCAGCAGAACTGCAGGCAACCAGCAGGGCGGAAAGGGCCGTGTTCTAGGAGGAAAAAATGTGTAAGACCAACCAAAACACACCCCATATAGACCAACCCCAAACTCCAGGCTCAGATGAAACATCTAAAATGATACAAAGTGGCAAGAAGCCCAATGTGCTGCCTCAGCTGTACAGAACAGCTAATCCAGCAGGAGGGCAGCCAACAAGGGTTCCAGAGCAGGGAAACCATTCACTACTCCTGTGAGTTTCACACACACTGCAGATCATTTTCTGCACTGGCAGAAGTCTGGCAGCAGATACTTCATGAGGAAGCCTCTGGTTTCTCACTTTCCCTCATCAAGGAGACCAGTGAGCCTCTTTCAGATTTGATGCTGCAGAAAACCAGCCAGGACTTTAAAACTGAAGAGGAATTGTATGCTAAGGTACAGCATAAATCAGAAATTCTGAAGAAAAATTCACCTGCTCATCCAGAGAGCAAACAACAACTAGAATAACTAGTGAATCACAGAATCTCCACTAGCACAGTAGAGGTCCCAAGGTGCTGCATACTACAAGAAAACATGAAAATGAGAATTCTTGCTTATGCCATATGCCAGCTAGGCATGGACAAAAGCTGTGCAACAGACTGAATAACAGAACTGTGCTGACGGCAAAGGAATCCTTGTAGTTTGAAAAACTAGAGTTCATTCATTTTCCTGAAGAGAAGCAGATCTCCTTACCACAGGTGGGAGCCCTCCCAAGGCACGGCTGCTGTTCAGCCACTGCTGGCACTGCCTGAGCCCTGCTGAGCACAGCTGAGATGCCACCTGTGCCCTAAGGTCAGGATTCAGGGCTCTGAGGGACACGTGCTGCCACACAGCCAAGTTCTCCATCTCTTCAGGAGGAAACTTAAGAGCAAATTCTACCTGGAAACAAAAGGTAATAGCAACTGAACAGACCAGGAAACAACTTGATAGCCCAAGAGATGAGAACTCAAAATGTGCTGCGGGTTCGCTACAGATTTATTATGTGAAAAAAAATTGTGTAAAGCATTTCAATAAAACTTGTTTTTTTATATGAAAAAGGCTTAGAAACTGCCACCTCCCCTGTCACATACAGAACTGATTCTTTCAGCTGCTTGAAGCAATGGCCCTAGTGAGTAGAAGAGAAGGCTTCAGCCCCTCCAGGGCACACAGAGAGACACTGACAGGACAGGACACTCCTCTTGACACCTGATGTCACCAGAACACTCACATCAGTCACAGATGCAATGCCAGGACACAGTTTCAGTGAATCTGAGATGTGCTTTCATACTTTGTCAAAAAAAAGACTTCATTGCTACTCTTGGAAAGGTCAATATGCTTTTCTTGTTTTATAGAACACATCTGCACAAAGTAGGATCCACAGTAAGAAATAACTGAGTGAATGACTTAGACTAAGTAATAACAAGTACAGTAACAAGTGCAGCAAGTGAGCACTCAACATCTTGTCACCTCTCCAGAACTGAAAGAGTATTTGAACACAGGCCACTGATTCAAATCTCTTCTAGTGACAACAGCAGAGGCTGGTGCTGTACTTGCCTGATGCTCTGGAGCCATCAGGAACAGCATTCGCCTCAGCAGCACACCCAGGGCAGAGACCTGGCAGCAGTCACTGGGCCAAGCCTTCACCTGCATTAGGATAAAAAAGTAATGCACCTCATTACACTGAGGGAAAAATCACCACTGAGCAAGCAAATTCTAATACAGGATGTTCTGAGAGTTGCTTCATGGGATCACAGCAGTAACACTGTAAATAAAATAAGCAAGGCATATTGGTTTATATTTTCACTGTACTGCTTCTGCTAGTTACTAAGCCAGTTTGAAGAACTGAACAATCTCCATTTAAATCTTTGCTGGCAGCACTCAGATTAAAACTGATGCCAAACTGCAAACATCACTGCGGTTCTTACCAAGTGGGCAATCACAGTAACGTGGTGAGCACACAGCTCAGCTGTTCCATACCTGAAACATGAGAGACAACAGCTTGTGAATCTGTACTTCCTATTCTTCTACAGACTAAATATCATAAATCTGGCCTGAGAAATTGCCATTTCCTCTAATATATTTAAATTTGGTTTGCAGAGACATGATTTACTTGAGGCAACCATTTCAAAAATCAATTATTAAATAGAGAAGCTACGTTCCTCTTGCTTGCAAGAATGTAAAAATGGCTAAGCCATTTTTACTCCTAATTTTCAAAATATGTTCTGTATCTGAAAATAATCCAATTCTGGGGAAATTCTTACAAAAACCTCTCTCAAGCAAATTGCAAATTATGTACAACAAGAGAATGAGCTGATCTTTGGAAAACCTGCTCGACTTGTACTGTGAGCATCTTACCGGGCAAGGAAGCACCACGAGTCCATTGCCAGCAGGGATGTGATCATANGTGGAAAACCTGCTTGACTTGTACTGTGATCTTACCGGGCAAGGAAGCACCACGAGTCCATTGCCAGCAGGGATGTGATCATACTGGAACCCAGCACAGCATCCAGCAGGGCACGCTCCTGAGAAGAAAATTACCCCAACCTGAATACCACAGAAAAGAAAGCACTAAACTTTTCTAACAACTTGATCTTCCCTCCTCTGAAAGAGAATAAAAATTGCCAAGATCACTGAGGTCCTCAAGAACTTTATTTTCCCCTTTGCCACTAGTGACATTTGCTGTGTAACTGAACTCCAGCCATGCAACTGTGTCACAGCTGATTTCTACAAAACCATCTCTGAGATGGTTCTCCCTGGGCATCTTTTCAGAGCCACATCATTAGAAAGAACCCATTCTTTTTAAGCAGCACCTATGCATCACAACAGCTGAAGAACTGATAAGCAAAACCCAATCTTACCAGCTGAGGGAAGTGTGATGGGAGTGTGGCAGCAATGAAGGAGCACAGGTGGACACAGACATAGTGGTAGAGAGTGATGGGAACTGCTGGCTGCCCAGTACCGACCACCTGTGGCAAACAGACAGGGAGAGAAAGCTCCCCACAGCATTGCTGGAAACTGAAGAAGAGAGCTGAAAACAAAGACAGGCTGCAAGGGAAAAAAAAAAAAGAACAGTTTGGTTATAGACATGCAATTCCTACAAGCAACACTGGTATTACAAAATCTTTGTCTTCAGCCAGAAAAGGCAGTAACTTCAATGCTTTTACACCAGATTTATGTTCCTGAATGCCTTCCTTTTATCAACTCAGGTGTTTATTAGAGGATTCAGGCATAAAAGTGTGAGATTTTAACTTTGTGAAATATCAACAAATTACATCCATACCCTTACTCCTACCCTACAAGTACTCTAAATACCACCTCTACCCTGAAAAAACAAAGACATCTCTGTCTCTGTATCCTTCACTCCTGAGGCAAGGAACATCAGATCCTGTTTGTCTTGGCAAAAGGATGGAAATCCACAGTGACAATTTCACAAGTTCAGTTGCAAAGGCAACTCCAGCAGCTGAGCCCCTTTGTTTGCCTGGTTGGAAGGACTGCTGTGGTGACGAACTACAACAAAAACCCTTTTTTCAGTACCTTTTTCCTCTGTTCCAGAGAGTTTGCACTTCTTCAGGCTGAGAGGGCAGCTTGTCCATTATGGTAAGCAGGAGGAGACACTGGGGCAGCTGCTGCTCAGGAGGAAGACCTGTAGAAGTTTGGGTTTCAAATGCAGAGCAAATTACCTGGATATATTTATTGTCTGTGTAAACTGGCTTTTAAGCAAGTGTAGAGGCAAACTGATGAGCTATCTCAGAATTGTGAGATGTTGGTCAGGGTAGAAATCAAGAAGAGCTTGTTGAAACAAAAAGCTGACATCTTCCCATGTTTAAAGGCATGCTGCTTTACACAGAAAATATTTACTTTAAGGAAAAAAGCTGTCTTCCCCTACCAACAGAACAGAAAAAATCCCTCTTAATTTGAAAGTTGGTGGCAAATGTGGATTGAAATTATGCAAAAGAGCAGAATTGACAGGATTTCTGTTAACCAGATTAAAAGTGCAGTTGCTATGAGTACTTTGGAAAAGATGAATTCAACAACATAAACTGTTATAAAATCCATCCAAGTCATCCAGTACTTTCAAAAGAATCAGAGACAAGCAAATGAATACAGAATATTATGGCCCAGAAAGTCAAAATGTCAATGCTGATCCCTCAGACAGCACTGGCTGTAAAGTTGTACTTTCAACCCACCTAAATTTTCACTTAACACTTGTTCCATGAAAGGACTAAAGGGAAGGAGCTGGGTGATGAGAGGGTCCAGAGCCACAAGAAAAACTCGGGATATTTCATCTTGATGAACTTCCAGGATCTCTGGAGCATAAAGACTGGGAGGAAATTTGCTGAGGGGGAATGAGAAAAAAAAAAAAGTTGAATATTCTCAAAAGGCAAATTCATTATTTCTTTGTTCTTGTGAAATAAAAGACAGAAAAGGCTCCCCACTTTAGAATATCTGTATAGCCCAAGAGTTACAACCCTGCATTCAGCCTTTAAAATAAGCATCACAGTCCAGTATTTTACTAAACATTTAAAGAAAACCTTACAAGCTCACAGAAAATGTGTGCAAAATATCTCTCAGAAGAAACATATCAAATCACAAAGAGTCAACTGAAAGGGAAAAGCCAAGAAAACGACTTTATACACAATTTGACAGCCATAAATGTCACAGCACTAACTTAACACATGACCCTAAAAGGGTATCACAGCTTCTCTGAAGAGGAAAAAAAAACCTTGGGCAATAAAAGAAAAAAGGAACCAATAGGAGAATAAAGCAAGAGATCATGAAATGAAAACCTTCTACTCTTGCAGCTTATCAAGTGAACGCTACCTTCCTTCTCAAAAATCCTGCTCAGTTTCCCTGAGTGAATNCCTTCTACTCTCGCAGCTTATCAAGTGAACTGTAAAAACACTACCTTCCTTCTCAAAAACCCTGCTCAGTTTCCCTGAGTGAATAAAAGTTTACAACCTTCCACTTGAGAAAAACCTACAAGGTGAGTAAACTTAGAAGAAGAAATTCATAAAAAAATATCCACCCAATCTTGCAGTGGAACATGCAGTGAACTCAGATGCACATCTCACCACAGAACCTGGTTTCAATTCCAACAATGGGCTGAAATCAGCCCACTGATTCCATGGTATAAAAGAGTTATTAGTATAAAGTCTGGGTCCTCTTATGCTTCCCCACCACTGTAGCAACAAAACTTTTTGAAAGGAAAGTGATAAACCATTTGCAGACATTTCTAACTGTAGCATTAAAAGAGCATCTGCTTCAAGGAGAACCAGAGTCCTCCTGTGATATTCCATAAGATTATTAACACAACAGTATAGTTATGAAAAATTGCAGGACATTCTGTTTCTGATCCCCTCTTTCTCCAGGATATATTTTTCCAAATTTGGTCTTAAAGTAGAAACAATCTGTCAAAATCTACCTGCATTTAGTTGTAGAAATTATTTTCTGCATATCCTACACATAACTTGTGAATAAATCTTGCCACAAATAGTTGCAGCAAAGTTAATGGTTTGTCATTATGGGACATCCACAGTATTGATCAAGAACGGGGTTAAGGTAACTATAAAACACTAAACCACTTGATTTATTAAAAAATATTTTAGCTTTCTGTACATGAAAAGTGATGGCCACAACTCTGGAATGAGAATGCATTTTTGCATCTCAAAATATTGGTAATTTAGGAATGCCATATGGAAATGTTATTAAGATATGATCAATAATCAGTTATTTGTACCTCACATACCTGTATATCAGAAGAAAGAGCTGATGAAACTGAGAACAGGAATCAGAGAAGCAGGCAAGAAATTCCTGCAAAAGCCATCAATTTTGAGTGATACTTTTAAAATAAAATCCATGATTAATTACATGAATTACTGGACATCTCCTACCAACTATTCAGTGCCACAGCATGAAACAACCTGTTATAGTTTATTTTTCTGGGAAATCCCAGCAGTAACCCTGCACAGGCTTGTGAGCATTTACTGGTGGAAGAACTAAAGCAGATTATGTATGGATTAATTATACTGTTAATTATACTGCCCATATGGGGTAGCTTTAAATTGTTAAGATATTACACAGAACAAAATGATTCCATTTGCAGACCAGAGGCTTAAATTTAATACTAACATAGAACTGAAGTATTAAAGCCTACCTTGGTGTAGTGTACAAGGGAATTGGCAAAGAACCTGCACAGTTTCACTGTCTTCTGGAACAGCTTGAAGTCAGTGCCCTCCTGTCCAAAAGAAGTAGTTCTAAAAGTTAATACAGAGTAATACAGTAAAATAGGAAGTTAGATTGCTAGCAGTGTTCCAAACCTATTTCACATTTGATTCTCTACAGACTCTAAGGGGGGAAAACTTTAAAAATATTCAGTATGTATGCTTCAACATTTTCAGAGCAATATTAAGGATTTGATTAACCTTGGGATACAGTCAGTTTAGAAAATAAAAAAAAATTTCTCACACAGTATGGTGAAAACGTTGTGAAAACTCACTAAAACATCCTCAATCTACACAAAGCTGTGAGCCTCATTTTCATGTGGTTTCAAAGGTATTCTGTCTACCACAAGAAATAAGGAAAAAAACCCAAACCAAATTACTCCAAGCAATAATACAGCACAAAGAATTTCTCCTCCTCACGTTCACTGGCAGCTTTGGGAGCTTTTTAACTCACCTGTATCTCTGACACTTTCATTTGCTCAGCCAGCTGCAAACAGGAGTCAAAAGAAAGAAGAGTGTCCTTGCACAGGCCACCGAGGATGTCACTGTGCTTCAGGTGGCACTGCAGCAGAGAGTGATGCTTCAGGCTTTGCCTGAAGGACAGGAATAGAATCAAGTGTTTAACTGTCAGAAGTGATCATGCAATGAGCTCTTACAAGTCCAAATAACTAATTCTTCTATTTAGCCTTTTATACAGCAGTGATTGGTGCAATATCTGTGAACACTGAAAGCAGAAACTCAGAGAGAACAACCCTCTCCATGGCCATGACTGAAACCCAGAGAGGCAGGATGGAAGTATGAGACAGCCAACTCAAGCCAAAAACATCTACAGAACTGCAGCTCAGACCTCTTAATGTTCATCACTCAGGCAACAGTGCTGCAAACTTTCTTCTGCATTGCAATACAGGAAGTCAAGTTTCTACTACTTTTCATACCAATTCCTACCTACTTTCACTGGCAGTGCTTTAATATTGCCTCCTAGCTAAATTTCTAGATTTCCTTACTAAATAGCTACATTGAATTCTCTCATTTTAATTTTATTAGAAACTCTGAGCACAAAGCAATTGAGACACTCACTATTCAAAACTACACCACAATAAACCCCAAAGAGTTTAGCTACATACTTGATTATGAACTTCCACGTATTGGCATGAAGAGCGTGGTCCATATTGGAAATGACAGAGCAGATCTCCAGCACAGTGTGGATTACTAAGGGAATAACAGCA
>VXBB01014857.1:13895-32020 GCA_013399915.1 Illadopsis cleaveri
AGTGCGTGGGAATGGGCAGAGGTAGCTGTTACTAAGCTACCTTTCCATGTCTGTTGAGGAGATCTGGGGACACTGCAGCACCAATGATCGGCAAAAGATTATTTTTAAATTTTTGGGGTTTGGTCGGGTTTTTTTTTCTTCAGCTCAATGGAAGAAACAATTTGGTAACTTCTGGAAACCACAGGTGGCAAAACCTTTGATTTTAAACAGATTTCTGTGCTGCAAATGAAATGGGAGTTAGGAAATCAGGTTCAGATTTTCCCTGTGCTTCCAGCATCGAAGCTCTTCTTGCAGCTCTTGTGGGGCTCCACGGTGCACTGGCTGGAAGGTGCAAATTCCAACTGCAGAGAATTTAAACTTCATAGAAGCACTTTTTATTTTTTCTTTTTTGTCTCTGTATTTTCCCTGTTTGTTCTGATCCAACCCCACCCCTCTGCTGCCGCCTCGCTGCCATCCTCAGGAGTCCTGTCCATCCTGCTCCTGCTCTCCTGGCAGATGATTCATTGCTCACGCTCATGCCTGTGTTTAATCTGGTTTGTACCTGGAGTGCACGAAGCAGAACCCCTCTGGGGCTTGTCCAGCTCCAGTCCTGGTGCTCAGGGATGGTCCCACCAGTGATTCCCTCCCAGGAAAAGCAGGGATGGCTTGGGGTGCTTTGAGGTGGGGAAGGTGTGGACCCTGGAGTCAGCCTCTTGCTTTTTAGCCTGCTCAAGCTGCATTTCCCTGCGTTGATTTATTGGAGTTTTTTTTCTCCATGCTGTGCAGGCAGAGCCCTGTCTCACCACTGAGGGAGGGGAAGCCTTGACCAGGGATAGAAACCCTGAGTAACGTGGCTGGAAACAGATTCTCCCTGCAGTGATGGGTTTCACTGAGATTTGTTAGGAAAGCAACGTGCTCTCACAGGGATGCTGCTGTTGACTCTCCAAACTGCAATGGGAATTTACTCCAAACATTTGCTGCTATCCCTTTTTTTCCCTTTTTTTAAAAAAAAGTGTAGAAATTTCCACTGATTTGGCATAAAACAGGGCTGTGTAACAGTATTAGTGGCAAAAGCAAAAGACCAGACAGGAGAAAAGAGGAAATAATTCCTGCCTTGGGCTTCTAGACTTGCTCAGGCTGGAGAAGTATTGCCCAAGGATCCCTTCACTTATGGTCCAATGGGGTCAAAACTGATTCTCCTCCCTCTTTCCCCTGCTCAGGAGCCCTGCAGACTCTCCCCTGTCCTTGGAACACCGTGCAGGGAGACTCAGGGGCTTTGCTCAGGGAGCAGGAGAAGGGCAGGGACAGGCAGGCAGAGCAGCTGGCCCAGCTGGGGGATGTACCCCAGGTGAGTACGATCTTGCCATGGCCCAGGGGGCAAATCTAAGCAGCTCTAGGGAAGGTGGTGGTTTGCCCTGGGGGTTTCTCTGCTCTTCTGCCAAGTCAGAGCTGTAGGAAGTTTTGCAGAGTCTTTCCTGACTGGGTTTCTGAAGCTGCCTGGACGATGTGAAGAAAAGATAAACCCTCCAAAACAGCAGCCAACTTTTTTTGATGTGAGCCTGGGATTGAAGGCATTTTAAAGGATACCCGAAAGTGGGTTCAGGCTGTCCTGGAGCCATACACTGCCAGAACTGTAGGTGTACTTTTTCTTCCTCTGTGGCTGAAAGCCCATTGATCATGGCAGCTCCAGGGCCTCATTCCTGTCTGCTCCACCCCTGGGGAACTTGTCCTGCTCCCTGAGTGAGCAGGGCTTGGTGTCTGCTGGAGGTTATCCCCGTGCTGCCCAGCAGGTCAGGCTGCTGCCTGCACCGCTTCTGAATTTTCTCCCTGTTTCTCCCTGCCTATGGAGAGCCTCTTGGCAGGTAAGATTGAAAGGTGCACAAATGAAATTTAGAGCTTTGGCTGACCAGACTGATGGCTCTGCACCAGGCAGAGGAGAGGTGACACGAAGCCCTCCAAGCAGTGAGCCTGGAGTGGGGTTTGCAATGCAGAAATGGGGGAGAGCATTGACTGCAGGATTCATCAGCTGTGAGCTCCCTGTGGGTGTTCCTTCCCCCCTTTGCTCAGTCCTGAATCAGTTCAAATGCACACAGTTGCCTTGGGATTGATTGTTATCAGCAGCAATAAATCACAATCACAGCAGCCAGTGGTGAGTTTTGGATGCCAGTCAAAATGCAGCTCCTCGGAGTATTTATCTCTGCAAAGGCAGGGAACCTGGACATTGAACAATTAGATCAGCGTGGCCCTGTGAAGCTGCATTTGATTAAGAGAGTAACTGCAGTACAAAGTTATTGCTTGGTGTTGCTGTGCATTGCTAATAAGCAGCCTGGCTTTAGAAAACAGAGAGACTGGAGATGGGAGCATAAAACCCCTCTGTGCATTGCTCTCCAAGCAGCACCAGGATCCCACCTTGTCCTTCCTGCTGTTAAGGCACAAAAAGGAGAGAAGAGGTGGCTCTTGCTGCAGTGGAAGTGTGGCACAGATGTCCTTTCTTGTTTCCTCATACCACAGAAGCTACTGGGCAACTTCAAGGACCTTTCAGATGGGCCCACCTGAGCCTGTGGGCAGGGCATGGGGCAGTGGCTGCATGTCCCAGGCAGTCCCTGCAGTGCCACAGGTGGGAATTCCCAGTTGGCCACTCTGTGTCCCCTTTGTGTTCCCAACAAGGGATGAGCTTGGCCACAGCTCCTGCTCCAAGACCATTGAAGCCACATCTCCAGGAACAGCCAGCTGCCTTTCTACAAGGCAGAAAATCTTTACAGATTTCTACTATTTGGGCCCATTAAGGTGGGAATTAAGCATCCAAACCACTCCAGCTCTAAAACAGTCATGCAAGCACTCAGTCCTGCAAGACCAGCCCCTTCTGGGTGCTTTGTGATGTTTTGGGGAGGGTCTCTACAGGTCTGGGGTGCTCAGCAGAGCTGGTCTGAGGGAGCTGGGTTAGGTTTTAACTTGGCATCAGTGCACACCAAGGGCTCTCCCAGGGAAGAAGATGGGCTCCAAGCACAGGTTTTGCTCCAGAATATTTATTACTGTGCACACACAGGTTTTTTTTCCTTGAATCTCAAACCCAGGCTCTGCAAGGTTCAAATGAGCAAAACCAGGTTAACAAACAAATGTTGAATGACCCCGGTGGGCCCCACTGCCTCTCTCATCTCTATTTTTCTCTCAAGAATTGCTGTTTCTCTCTGCTCTGCTGAGCAGGTCTGTTGATTTTCTCTTCTGAGGGGGAAAGCCTGAGGTTCTTCAAGAGCCTGGCCCTGGTGCTCTGCCTCCCTGCTCCCAGGGCAGCCCTTCCGTGGGCATGGAGGAGCCTGAGCTAAATATAAGCTGTGGAGGGGAAAACAGGGGGAGTTGGAGGAGGTTGAGCGAGAGGATCTGTTTATTTTCCCTCTGATCTCTGAGCCCTGTTATGTTTTATTGCTTTGCAAACAGGAGGTCTGGAACGCTTCCTTCCCTCCTGTGCCAGTGCAAGGTCAGCTGGGTGCATAATCCCTGCACTTGAAGGAAGAAATACCAACTATTTACAGTAACGTCGTACCAGTGGCATGAAACTGGAACTCTATTTACTTTCTCCAGGCCAGGTGTTACTGTAAATGCCCAAATAAGCTATTTATATAAACAATTTCTGTGTATTTGCTTACTGCCTGGATGCACTTCCACCCTGCTGCTGAGAATTTAGATCTGATGAGTAACCCGTGGCAGAAGAGCAACTTTGATTGCAGAAAACCCCTCTGGAAGGTGATGCAGGCAGGTGTTTTATGGGCAGTGGATCTCAAGGAAGGTGAGGCACCTCCAGCACTCTTGTTCCTTACATCTGCAGAAGGATGTGGTGCCCAGAGCCTGGCAATGCTCCAAAAGAAACCCATTTTGGGGTGTGGGGTATTTGAGTAGCTGTGTCAGAGAACAAAGGGGCAGCACCAAGGAATTTAACTGAGATTCCTCATGCTGTAGAAAAGGCTGGTATGAGGGTAAGGCTTGAAGGAAGCAGACTAACTCAAAAAAATGTGTTCAAGTTTACTCAGCTCTTCCCATTCGTCAGAACATGCCCAAGTCCTCAGTGAGGTTCCAGCTCAGAACCGAGATCTCGGACTGAGTCATGAGCAAAAACTGCCTGTGAGTAATTGCTGGAACCAAATGTCAGCTTGGAAAATGGCCTTTGTCTCTTCTCTGAAAGTTCTGGTTTATGGGAAAAGGCAATGGTTTTCCTTTCGTGCTCTGGCTGTCAGTTCCCTGTGTGGGTTAAAGCACAGCCACGAGTTGCTGCCTGTGTGTGGGAGTTTGGCACCCCAGGGCTCTGCTCACTGCTGCTTTCTGTCCTGGTCCTCAGCTTCTGGACTGGCTTTAGGCCTTGGGCAAATGGGACAAATGTCATCCAGCACAGGTACATGCTGCTTTTAAAGAAATGCTGCATTATCAGCCTTACACAGAAAAAATCCCCCCTGAACCCTGAGGCATCCTGCTGCTCTCCATCTCCACGTGCTCTCTCTGTTCTGTCTCTCTGCTCCTGGGTCCTGCTAGCCCAGGGCTTGTCCATGGCTTGAGGGCCAAGGTTCAGCTGCACAAACAGCCCAGTGCCCCAGCCCTGTCCCCCAGTGCATCCCAAGGTCTTCTTGGGTGACACTTCCCACCACTGTGATGCCCCACCTGCCTTCCCTGGATGTTGTAATTTCATCTCCAGATCTGGCTGAGATACTGGGTGACAGGCTAGAACTCGAGTGGAATCAAAATTGCATTTTAATTGTAAACATTTGTCCAGAAGTTAATGTTTCTGAACTAATGTTTCTCTCCGACCAGTGTGTTCAGAAACAAATGACTCTCACTAATTGATTTTCCCCTGAATAACGGGAATGGTACACGTAGAAATTCAACCATGCATAATTGAAAATCCCCCTCTTTCAGCAGGTATCCACATAATCACTCAACTGATGTGTTTGCTTGTCCTCTGGCAGACATCACCTAGGAGTCACATGGCTGGCTGGAGGAGCCTAATTTCTCCAATTTTTGTTCCTTGTGCTGGATTAAACATTGAAAATCACCACAAACAGGCTTCCATATCTAATAAATTTGCTTATAGTCCCAAACGTGTACCCATGAGGGAATGTTATGGATGCCTTCCTCCTTTGGAAGGGTGTATTTTATACCTTTACACCTCTGAGATCAGTAATCCCAATTGTCCCAACGTATAAGAGAGTTTTGAGCAACTTCCAGGAGCCTTTTAGCAGCTGATGGATGGCTCCTGTGCAGTGAAGGCAGAAAAGACTTGGCTCTGAAGCCCTTGGCTCTGCTGTGCCAAACCAACTGCCTCAAACCCCCAGGACCCTCCCAGAGAAGTGACAGCCCCAGGGAGTGGGAGCAGAGGAGAGAAGAAAGTGTAAAATCAGTTGAGAAACTGAAAGGCTGTGATTCACTGCTTCTTGTAAGAGGCAGGTGAGATCTTGCCCTGCTGCAAACCAGGTCTTGAGGGTGACAACAGATTTCAGTCACTTTGGGAGGGTGAGGAGCAAGTCCTGCATGCAGCTGGTGTGTAAATGGGTGTGTTTTAGGGGAGCTGTGGGGTCAGGGTGATGGTATTAATCAATTTTGCCTATTCCAGCAACACCCACGATGGGTCCCAGCATCGTGCAATGCTCTACAGGAGTTTCCCCAAGGTGTTTTGACCTCTCTTACCATCAGCTTTAACAGGCAAAACTAATCAAGGTTTGTTCAGAAGTAATTTTGCATCACAGCTCCTCTTGAGGAGCAGATAATCAGGTTTCATTTATTTATTTGTTTGTTAATAAAGCTGTATAACAAAGAATTTCATCATTCCAGCGATACTGAATGTAATGTGCTTGCAATAATTAATGCCACTACTAATGGAGGATTGGAATTTTGCCTTAATTATATCATTAAGACACGTTTCATGCATTTAATTGTTTTTGTAAAATGACAGCCAAGCTCTCCTGCCGCATATTTCCCATCTCCAGATTCAATTACTTCCCATGCAAGGGCAACCTGCTAGTAATGGCCTCTCACAGCTTTTGCTTTCCAGGGGAAATCAAGTGGGTTTTGGTTAGATATGCCAATACTTTTCAGGTTAGCAAAACTCTTACGTGTTGTTTGTCAATGTTAGTGATGAACAGATGCACTGAACTCTCCCTTCCTCCTTGCTGGCCTGGATTTAATGACAAATCGGGGTGGGGGGAAGGGAAAAATGTGTCAAGGCAAGAACAAGAAGGTTAAAAATCAGTCACAGGCTTTATCACATGCCCTGCTGCACCTGTGGGAGGTTAAGTGTGGGTAAAACACACCCTGTCTGATCCAAAAGCAGGAGCCTTGGAATCAGCAACTGCAGCCTCAGAGGGGATGGTGCTGTGATCATTCTCATGGGACACCACCAGTCAGGGGGCTCAGGGCTTCCTGTGCAAAGTTTCCTGCTTGTTCTTTGGAACTAAGCTCGTGTCTGTAAGGCCACAATCAGTCACCCAGCAAGCCCAGGCTCCTGGAGAGGCATCTCAGGGCTGTGTGAATCAGTGAGGTCCATCAGTGGAGAGGCATCTCAGGGCTGTGTGAATCAGTGAGGTCCATTGTGCTCCAAACCAGGACCCAGAGCCCTCGGCAGTGGTGACACACGTGGATTTGTTTGGGGTAAGTAAATACAGTTTTCACTGGACAGGAATTTATAGTTATGTCTGCAGCTCCCAGCTGCTCAGGGGGATGGGAGTGGTGTGTTCTCTCTAGTTTGTGCCTTCTCTGACTGCAGCTCTTTCCCAAATCTGTTATCATTGCTGCCTAACTACAGAAAGGCAAAATTCAGGGTGAGGGTGGTAGGAAATGGGAATCTCTGCTGCAATACAGAAAATATTAAGTTGCCTTTAAGGTCATCACTGCTGGATTTTGGACCATCTGAGATAAGCCCAAACCTCCCCACATGCCATCCAGGTGGCTCTTGCTGTTTGCAAGGCAGAGCCAGCGGCCCAGAGATGGAATGTAACAAAAAGCAGGAAAAGCAAGTGGAGGAATGCAAGTGGATTGTGCAGACAACAGAGTGGGAACTGCCATGCCAGGCAGCAGACACAGCCACTGGTGAACCCTTTGAAAACCTTTCCAAGCAGTTCTTGCAGCACTGACTGTGGGAAGCACTTGGGAACAGGCTTTTGTTCTCAGACTGTAATCACGCTGCCGACTTGAGGAGCCCTTGACCTCAATTAGCTCCCTTCGTTATTTGGAGCCCAGTGGGAATTAAGTCAACTGTGCCTCCCTTCTCTTCTTTCTTCCCATCCTTTCTTGCTTGGTGCATGAAAGAGCTGAAACTTGGCCAAGGCACAAATCCCATTCAGCCCTAGCTGAGTTTTGCCCTGAGGGGTCTGCAGAAGAGGTGGAGGAGCCCTGTGAGCTATGCAGGCACAGAGGGATCCACCAGGAGAAATGTCCTGCTGGATGTGCTGCACATCTGCTTTGCCCCAACCTGCTGGAAACCTTGAGCAAGAAGCTTCACCTGTCTCTCACCTGACTTAAAAGTGGTAAGAGGCATTCAGGCACCACGTGCTGGTTCCATGAAGCCCAATGGGGAAAATAACTGAGACACCAGATAGAAAAAATCTAAATAAGAGGTGTGAGAAGCACTGATTTCCACTGTACAAAGCAGTGCAATACAATCTCACATTTTTCTACAAGGAAACTGGATTTCCAGTCCAATTTTGCTCATAGATTCTGTGTCTGGAGTCTTTCATCAATAAATACCTTCCTGCCTCAGCCCTCTCCTTATTGTGATTTGTTAGTAACAAATTTATGTTGTGTTTCATTTCAGGTTGTCCAACAAATTTTGGAACAAAAAATGAGCACCGTCAATTGTCAATCTCAGAATAAACCAACAATACAATTTATCAATATGGCAATAACAGTAATGTTTGTATTTCCCAGTCTTGAAATACTTGGATTGGAGATGACAGCATTATAATTGAAAATAATGGTAATTATGTGTCTGCAAACGTGTTTTGTTGCTACGCTCAATATCTTCTTTTAAACCAGAAGTCACCATAAGCAACAATACACTAAAAATTCATTTTCCTAGAGATCGGTGCACTGCATCTGTTGTGTGGGAAATAACTCTGATTTTTCTTTTGTTTGGGATTCCAAAATGGTCTGTGGATGGAGAATTTCAAATCAATACCATCAGGAAAAAACAACTGCTTCTGAATTCGAAATGTTATATGATAATATGAGTGTTTTTAATATATGGATATATATGTATGTACACCTTGAGATCATTCATATGGAAACAAGACACCTGCTGTATCAAGATGAGAGGGAAACATCAACATAACTCTTCACACTTTCCTAGTGAAAATTGCCAAATATATGTTGTCAAACTGTGGGCAACATATTGAGCTGGGTGTGAGCTGAGCACTGCCTGAGCCCAAGGAACAGCATTTCCCCCTGGGCTCAGACCCTGGGCACTGCTCCCACCTGGGCAGGGGCTCAGCCAGCTCTCACCCAGCTCCAGCAAATTTGGGTTGGGTGGTTTTTCTGGAGCAGGGTTAAACCTGAATACTAAAATGCATTCGCAGACCTTCCCTGGAAAATAATGTACCAGGCAGGGATGTTTTAGATTGTGTTTTGTAAGCATTCCCTTTTTTATTGCTGGTTTCAAATAATTCCCCTCCTTTTTGCACTGCCAGTGCCAGAGGTGAGACACCTAACCCACGGGACAGGGACCTCCCAGCTGGCCAGGGGAACCAGGCTGCAGCACCTCTGCAGAGCATCACTGGGGTCAGCAAAAACCAAATGAGAATTCTGGACCCTTCCAACTTGGATTTGGGGCAGGAGGAGGCAGGCAAGAGCTCTGAAGGTGACACCCCACAGCTGCACTCAGGGAGGGACACTCAGTGTCAGGGAGGGACACTCAGTGTCAGGGAGGGACACTCAGTGTCAGGGTGGGCTCCACACAGCCATTTAACACCTTCTTGGATCTCCAATTTCACTGCAAGCTATTGAAATGATTCCCTTATGAACTAGTTTCTGTTGTCCTTATTAACCAAGGATTAATTAATTATTAATTAAGCAAACCAGGCTACTTATTAATTCAACTTGTTAATTAAGTATAGGATGCTAATGAGGCAGCTTGTTAATTGAGTTATCAGGGGGAGATGAGGATGGAGAGGAGGATTTTTTTTCCTGCCCACTGTCTGTAGCAGGGACAGAAATGTGGCTCCATGTGGGGACATTGGTCGTGGGAGCTTCCTGAGTGGGGTCAGGCAGTCACAGCTTGGGAGAAGCTTTATTTACATTTATTCTTTTTTATTGTCAGCCCAAAACAACCTTTCAAGAAGAGACTCCAGGACTTGCAGTCCAACACTTCGGTGCTCTGTACAGGACTAAGTGGGGTAAGCATGGGGACAGGAGCAGTGTGCCCAGGGCATTGAGGCATGGGGATGACTAGGAGCTCTGGGGGATGATGGATAGCAGTGGCCTCCTGCTTTTCTCAGTCTTAATGAGAGGCACATATGGGAAATTTGAAGGCTCCTAGAAATGCCTTTGGCCTAAGAGAAGAAAGGTCTGCAATTCACAGACAACAAGAGCAAGAGAGGAGGAGCTCTCTGCTTTGCAAGAGCCTTTGCAGGGAGTGAGAGCCACATCTCTCTGGTACATTGGAGTCAGCTTGGGGCTGCCCCAGCCCTGCTCTTTTCTCTGCAGGATCAGGCCAGGATCCAGTGAGGATGGAGCTGCTGTGTCTCCCTGAGCTGTGAGGACAAGCTGCTCCAGCCTTGAGGCTTTGTAGGGTAGCCCCACACAGCATCCTGCTGTGTATTAGTGCCAGGTGGCCAGGGCTGGCACGGTAATTTCAGGATGTTTTCTCTGGAAAGTTTGCTGATGGGCCATTTCTTGTTGCCAGCAAGACTCCAGCATCAGTGGTTTGTTCCACTGCAAATGCCATTCCCCAGGCGAGCTGAAAATAAAACCATTTCTAATCACTTCTGAAAGTTTCTGAAAAGAGCTGGGGGAGGGGGGGGAGAGCTAATGAGGAAAACACACAGCTTTAGAAACAGGAGAGCATTCCCTGAAGTCAATAGAATTAAAAAAAAAAAAAATCTTTTTGAATATTCATTTCTACTGAGATTTTCTATCGCTATAATTAATTTGTCACAAATACCCTGACAAAGCATTTCTGGTGGAATGATGAAGGCTACAGGCAGAGGTTTACTTAGTCTCTTTTGAAGGAAAATAACTAGCTATCAAATAACCTTAAACTCCTAAAGCTTTTCTGGCTTGATCCTGCTTTCATTAAAGAATGCTACTTGGCTTTGAAGACATTTAAAGCTTTTGAAAAATTGTTATATGGATTTATTTTTGGGTTATTTGGTCCCCTTCTGGTGTATTATTCACGGACACTTTGAAAGGTGTTGGCTGTTTGTTTTCTCTTCATGGAGAGGGACACAACAAAGCCTTTAAAGCACCCATGGAGCCATTCAGGCTCAGTTCTGCTGGTTTTCCCCTTCCTTCCTGCAGTAACTCGGGGATCCTTGGCACCTTTACCCAAAATAAAAGATTTCTGACAGCAGCCCAATAGCAAATCAATGCTGAGTGTCTTGAATGACTGACAGGTAAAGACTCTGCCTCCTCACATTGGATCAGGATCCCTGCTGGACTAGCCATGGTCAGTGTGGGGAATTCAAGTCCTCAAGGTTTCCTCCTTTGTCTTTCTACCTCCAAATTTCTGCACAATGACAGGACACTCAGCAACTGGCTCGAAGCAGCAAAAGTATTTGTGCGGTGGGAGAAGGATGAGGGCTGATTCTGTAATCATTCCTCACCCCAAGGAGCACCAGTTCAATCAGATTGCTCATGTAAGGAAACCTTCACTGACGTGAGTAATCGTGGCAGATTCTGGCCCTGAGTTATTACATGAAACCATCTCAAGCTCAGGAGAAAGCTGCATGACTCAGACCTAGCTTTAAAAAATAAAAGTTTTAAATCCCAAGTTAGGATGTGCCATTTGGCTCCTGCTGAAGTTGGTCTAAAAAGGCAGCACTGAATAATAAAAAAGATCAAGCTTTTGATGTTAAAATTGCATGTTCAAGCATAAAATCCAGCCTTGATGATGAAGCTTAGCCTGGCTTATTTCACTCGGGCAAAGACACTAAACAAGAGCCTTACGTTCTTTCTCACTTAGAGGAAATGTCTGTGCATTTTAAAGAAAGCAAAAAGAAAAGAAAAAGTTTTGACAGATAAGTAATTAGGAAACATCTGGTCAAACTGAAGGCAACAGAAGTGATTCCAATCAGAGGTGGTTCAGAGAAAGCTTTTCATCTCGACTCCAACAGAAACAGCAAATTTAGCACTTAAAAAAAAATAAAATTCCAGCTTCTGATGAAGTGTTAAGAAGCGAGAGAGGGAGAAGTGCAGAGACATCCACCCGGCCCAGGGCTTCGAGGAGAAGGAGGAGGAGGAGGAGGGGGGAGAGCCCCGGCTGTGCACAGGATGAGGTGTGTGCCAAGGGCCCGGAGGCATCTCCAGCCTGGGACGGTGGCACGGTGCTTTGGATGGAATTCCCAGGTACTTTGGAAGGAATTCCCAGGTGCTTTGGATGGAATTTGGCACCCAGGACAGGTGAGGCTGGTGCCACTGGGGCTGTGTGAATGGCTGAGGAGTCACTGACAGCCCTTTGTCTCATCCCTCCTCCTCCAAAGCTCCGCGGGGGCCGCGCACAGAGTGTGAAATATCCCAACTGCGGATTTGGGGGGAGGGATGCTCCCTTTCAGTTTTCACTCTGCATCGTGTTTTGGAGCGCTCTTCCCACATTTAGGGATTGCTGGTGGTTTGGAGAGTCCATTAAAACGAATCCCAGGATTCTGTGGGTGCTTCCTCACCTAACTGGAAGGAGTTTAGTGAGCTCCCTCAGAGGTGATCTCTTCTCATGGTGTTCTGGCTGCCTGCTGGAAACAGTCCTCCAGGCTGCTTCCAATTTCAAACAAGCTTCATTCTGAGTTTTTGGGAAAGCTTTTAGATATTTCTTTTTCTTCAAGCTGGCAGATTTACACATCCTGTCCCACCTCTTCAACCCCCATGGCCCTTCCTGTGGTGTTCCTGTGGTGTCTCAGCAGGGTGGGCAGGACAGCCGCCTCCCCTCTCTGCAGCACTCAGGATCACACCTGATGGTGGGGAATGCTGCTGCTTTTATCTGCCAATTTTTATAATTTTAACACACCAGACCAAAAGCCCAGAGCAGAATTCACTGCTCAGCATCCAGCTGCAGCCCTGAGCTCTGCCAGGCAGGGCCCTGGAGGAGGGACAGGAGTGGGAGAGTTTTGACGATGTCCCTTTGCTGCCCTGCCCAGAAGGGAAGGGGAGGAAGGAGAGGCTCCTTCCTCCAGCACAGCAACCATTTTAAGATGCTTCTCACACAGCTGGAAATCATGGTGATAGCATCAGCTTCCAAGGGGAGTTAGGAGATTTGGCAGGATTCAGAGGGAGAGAGGTAGCAGTTAAATCATTTGTGAAGAGTAAATGCTTCAAAGGCAGAGCGAGGGGCCCTGGCTCACCAGCAGTGCCAGCGTGATCCTGTTTTGAGCAGTCCCAGGGAGGGATGGAGCAGGACCCAGCACCCAGCAGGGCACCCACAGCTCTTGAGTTGCCCCTGATCTTTGTTCCACAAGCCTGTCCCCATCTCAGACAGCTGGAATACCTTCCAGCTGGGACGGAATTATTGTTGAGTAAGGAAATATGTGCTCTGTAACCTCACCACAAAAAAACCTCTGTAAAGCACGAACAGGAAGTGTACAATATATTCCTTTCCAAATTAATTGCTATTATTCTGATTAAAACACATTATCATATAAATATTTGATTAAGAATGTGATTAAATCTTTCTTGCTCATGAACTGTGACAACTTTAAAGTCTAACCTTTTACAGCTTGGCATCACATCATTATTTTTCTCATTAGCTACGTTTAATAATTCGATCTCATAATATGCTTTGCCATTTGGAACCTTCCTTTGTGTGCCAAGTTCAAATCAATGCTGTTAGTTATTTGTGCCACTGCAGATAATTAAACAAAAATTAACAGCAATTTAACCCTGCAGTCTGGGTGTGGGTACAGGAGTGTTTCAGAAGGGGAGCTGATCACAGAGCACAAGTCAAAGGGGTTCTTCTGCCATTGTGTTGATGCAAAGCTGGCCAGGAGCAGTGTAGGGAAGTGGAGGTGCCTCCTGGAGGCTGCAGTAATTCAGAATGTCCCTTTCCACCAGGTAAAGCCTCTGGGCATCACAAACAAAATGAACAAACTTGCTGTGGACTCTTATGAACCATCTGACAGGGAAAGGTGGGGAGCAGTTGGGTCTTGGGTGTGTGGGGAGGAGAACCAGAGGAGCTCTACCTGAGGCTATCAAGGGGTCACTCTGAGCACAGCAGTCTCCCTGTCCTCCAGGACACACATCCCTGGGATTCAGGTGCTGCCCTGGCTCCTTCCCCTGGCTCCAGGCTGTTCCTTTGGGGAGCTCAGCGTGCTGCAGCCTCCCCCTGTCCCTCAGCAGGATCAGGCCCTCACAGGCTGTCTGGAGGCAGAAGGATGCCTCCGTCTCTCCCAGCTCGCTGCAAACAGCCAGAGCCCACTTTCCTAATTTAAACCACACACAAAAGCTTGCCTTACATGGTCACGGATGCTATTTTTAGGCCCGCCAATTAATCCAGCTCCGTTTGAGCTGGATTAGAGATCACATACCCCCTTAATTATAGGTGTATAAACTCCAGACTGGCAGCTGTTTTGACATTCTCAGCTGGGAAATTTGCCCTAAACAGCCGTCCCCTCCCTGGTGCGGCAGGATTGAGGCCTGGGGCTGCTGCCTCCGTGCCCATCTGCTGCCGTGGCACCGCGCCTGCTCCGGCGCTTGGACGCCTGCCCTGGGACACAGGTGCCAGGCAGCAGTGAGCTGCCATGGACAGCCTCCCTCTTCCTTCTTTTTCTTCTCTTCTTCATCTTTTTTTTTTTTTTTTCCTCCTCTTTTCTTCCCCCCACACCCCTGTAGGAAAATCTCCCCTGGTTCCCCAGGCTTTTTCTTCCCTCTGAGGACTTCTGCCAGGAGCCAGAAGGAGCCCGTGCCAAGGCTCTTCCAAGGCGGGGTCTCCATGGGGGGCTGCTGGATGTGGCTGCCCCACACCACGGGCAGTGGGGGCAGCTCCTGGCACCGCCAGAATTGAGCCTCTGGCATGGCTTGAGCTCCCACCCCCAGCAGTGCCAGCCCATGAGGGGCTGCCCATGGCACTGCTCTGTGCCCACGGCTTGTGTAGGAGCCTGTGGGGCTGCTGTGCATCTCAAACCATGCAGGCCACACACAGGCAGTGTTGGACATCGTGGGTGACCCCACAGCTGCTGCCCTGGTGCTCCAAGGGTGGCACATTGCCCCTCTCCCAGGGTTCCTTCTCCACCCAAGTGAGGAGCTGCCTTTTTTATTTTCACATGGGTAGGGGAGATTTTAAAGCTGAACTTCCACAAAATTGCCCATTTCTAACCCCGCAGTGCTGCTGGCTGGTGGCTTTCTGTCAGGAGCCCACTGACACCTACAGCAAAGAGGAAACTATAGAGAAAGTTCCGTGGGAACCACGCCTAGGACGGGGCTGTACCCAGCCCAGAGGCAGGAGCTGTCACTGGAGACCACCCTGTGGCACCTTCAAAGACCCCACGTGTGGGGCAGGGCAGGACTAGAGGGTCAGATGCCAGCCAGGGACACTCACGGAGCACCGCTGCTAATTGTGGCTGTGGCCAGGGCAGTCCCGGGCTGAGGCATACCTGAGCAGTGAGGTAATGTCCCAGCAGTGCTGGGACAGTGCCACCCCTGTGGGAGGGTCCCCGCGGGTCCCGCTCCAGCTGTCCGTGGGTGTAATGCCCAGTGGTCATCTTAGTTCTTTTCTTCTTTCCTGGGAGCTGGAGGCTGGACAATAACTGGCACGAACGCTGTTTGATCCCAACAAATGCTTTTTTGTTTCAGAGTGATATCAAATGCTTTTGAGACTACTGAACAAAGTACCCTCTCACTGGAGGTCCCCTCCCCTCGTTGTCTGGCAGTGTCAGCAGCATCAGCACAGGACAATCCTCTGTCCTTTTTTCCTGGGAATCTCACTGCACCTCTTGGATCACATTTAATTTTGTGTTTATGTTGAAGGCTGGCACACTGCACCTCGTGGGGCAGCTTGGCGACCAGGCACAGGCTCCCAAAGGAGTTTTCCACTGAAGCTGCAGCCATATACATTTACATTAACATATACATTCACTCCTCATGTTTTCCACTGCCCACTGGGAACAAAGCCATGCTCTTGCTGCCAGTGCTGCTCTGGAAGAGGGAGAGGTTCAGTGCTGTGTTGCTGTGTCTGGCTGTTGTCTTCAAGCAAAGCTCTTTCCTGGCACAAGCACAAGGAGGGTTCAGTGGGGAGCCCCCCCTGCCCCATGGCTACTGGAGGGGTGGTTTATGAAGCCACAGGCCAGGTGAGAGTGGAAAAAGTTCATTTCCCAAGTCAGCTCTGCAGCTGTCTGGGACAGGCCAGCTCTCCCAGCTGGCAGTGACATCCCAGGGGTGCCAGAGGAGCCCTGGGACACTCTGGGGCCTGAGCAGGAGGCACAGGGACAGGCACACACTGCTGCCAGCTCCTGCTCCTCAGCAGAGAGCTGGAAAGGAAACAAGAGGATTTCCTGAGCTTTGCTCCTGCTGCTCAGACCATCAATGCCCTGGCAGAGCATCAGTCCAACCTGCGTCTTTACAGAGCTGGTTGGAAAGAAAGACATGTCTGGCAGGGGTCAGGAAGGGGAAAGTGGGGTACTTGCTTTTGTGGGCTTTGGGAACTCCTAAAAGCTTTAGGGGAGTTCTCGAGAAGGCTTTTAGGCTGTTCTGATCCAAGCCCCTGGCTCTGAGGTGCAGGGGCTGCTTCCTTCCCCTGCCTTGCTGCAGCTCTTTGGTGGGTACAAGGCTTTCATTGCCACCAGCAGTGGAGCAGGAATGCAGGAAGGTTGGAACAGGAAGGTTTCATGTCTGACAGAGCTTTCCCAGAGTGACTCACAGGGCAGCAATTCTGCCCATCCTCATCCCACTTGGAGGACATACCTGTGGTGGATTTCCCAGGCATGGAAGCCACCCCCCAGAGAAAGCACTGTGAGATATCACTGTGAATCACCCCAGGCTGGGAGGGGTTGTCTTAATGTCCTTGTCCCCACACCCAGGGCTGGATCACCTGTAGAACAGCTCTGCCAGCTAAGAATTGAGCAATGGGGTGACAAACCAGAGACTCAAATCTTCCTGCCCCTGTGCCATCCATCCTTTAGCACAGCCCATGGCTGCTCTGTGCTAATAATGAGAAAGCCAAGTGGGGGAAAGTGAATTTACAAATCTTTGCAGGTTTTTGAGACTGAGAACTGCACAAAGACCTACAACTTTATCTCATCATAGTGACCAGCACCAGCCAGCCCTGATCAGGTCCAGCCACTGGGACAGGAGGACTTGGATGCTGCTCACAGCACTCAGAGCCATCCAAATTCCTCTTGTCCACTGCCAACACAGCGGAGAAACCCCCTGTGAGGTGAGAGAGGCCCTGCCAGCCCACTCTGATACCTTCAAGTTCTCTCAATAGCCATCAGGAACAACAATTAACGTCTGCTGCAATTTCTTCATTATCATAATGACAGTGCTCAGCAAAATATATGGGAGGCATCGACGGTGACGCCCAGATGCTGGAACCATACGATGCCACATGGAAAATCATGGTGTGGTATAAAAACCCAGCTTTTATATGGTACAGCTGCCTCTACATAATGCCCTTGTAATTTATCAGTGGATGGCATCTGGCTCTTTCCTGTCATTCTTTGACTTCCAGACAACCATAATCTCAAGTGTCTTAATAATAACACAGACCTGCCAGACAGGGGAGGAGGGAGGATGGGAAGGGCGTGGGGAGCAAAATTGCTCCTTTTGTGCTGTTCTACCCAAATTAGAGGGGAAAACCAGAAAAAGGGAAGCCTGGTGGGGGACTGGGAGTGCTGGAGGAGGGGCTGGGGTGGCACAGCAGGTCCTGGAAGAATCTGCATGAGGGGCACCTTGCAGAAGCCATTGCTTTGGTATCCAGGTCTGGAAGGGCTTCCAGACATCTGCTCTTCCTGGGGCAAATTTCCCTGTGTTGGTTTAAAGAAAATCATTTGCCTGAGGGTGAAATTTGAGTGTGTGCACAGCAGTGGTGCAGGGTGACAGCATGGGCAGAGCTCAGCCTGCAGCCTGGGGCTGCACAGGGTGGAGGGAGAATTCTGAGTCCTGCAGTGGCTCCATGGAAAAAAAGTGTTAGAAAGGCTTGGAGATGAGAACTTTGCCTTTGGAGCTCTTCAGCCATGATGCTGGATCCTGCAAATCTGTGCCAGTGACAAGCTGCCCTGGTGTCCCTGTCACAGGGAGCTCTCCTGGCACTTCCTTCCCACTCCCTGGTGCTCACAGGAGTGCCTGGGCTGTGACACCTACAGCAATTTTGGGGTGCCTGAGGGTGGGCAGCACCTGGTGTGCTGGGGGTGCGAGGAGCCAAACCTTTACAGTCTGTCACAAGTCTGGGAACACAAAATACCTGCATGTCCAACACATCATCACCCCATGTGTGTTAATCTCCTGGTGCATCTCCCATGGGAGGCCGGGGAAATTCCTGGGGTAGGGCTGAGCCCTGCGTGTGAGGGACTCGTCTGGGTTACACGGGTGTGAACTCACTGACACCACCGGGGTGGGGCCGGGGAGTCTGGGGGACAGAGCAGCGTCCCGTGCTGATGGTGGCACGGGGGTGGCACAGTGGTGGCTCAGCCCCTCCCCACTCCCAGCGCACTCTGGGCCCCTGCAGGGGCCGCGGGATGCGGGTTGCTGGCAGATGGGATGTGGGATGGGGGATGTGGGCAGGTGGGATGTGGAATGTGGGGTGTGGGATGCAGGACGTGGGATGCGGGATGTGAGATGCGGGATGTGGTATGCGGGATGGGGGGCGTGGGCAGGTGGGATGCGGGATGCAGGATGCAGGATGCAGGATGCGGGATGTGGGATGTGGGACGCGGGTAGGTGGGATGCTGGATACGGGCCGCGGGTAGGTGGGATGCAGGATGCTGGATGCGGGACGCGGGATGCGGGACGTGGGTAGGTGGGATGCAGGATGCTGG
>VXBB01014857.1:33795-65597 GCA_013399915.1 Illadopsis cleaveri
TTTTTTTTTTTTTGTGCACAGAATTTCTGGTTGGTCCTTTTAGTAAAGAGCTGTGTTATTTTGCCCTGCTGTCTCTGTTTGTACAGTAAGAGATAAGTCCCATATTATGTAAACAATCAGACAACGTGTGCTGAACTGGATCTATTGGTACTAACTGGGACAGCTTTATCTTGGGAGGGTGCCTGAGTGGGAGGAGATCCCTGGCTGGAATGAGTGCAGATGATGCCAACTTCACCTTGGAGATAAAGTTTGTTCAGGCTTGCATCAAACCCTTGGGCAGGAATCCAGAGGTGAGGCACCTCTCTGCTGTGTCCTGTGAGGTTCCTGGGGTTAAACATCGATTTGAGAAGGGCTCCAATGCATGGGCAAGGCATTGCAGCTTAGTGGGCCACAGAAACAGCTCTTGGGTGTGCTGGGGGAGTTCAGCCTCCTCTGAAGGAGGTTTAGGCTTATGCAGCCTGTGCCAAAAGCAAGTTTGTGGCCTGGGACACTGAAATCCCAGCAGTGTGGTCCCTCCTGAATGGGTGCACACTCGTGTTCACAGGGGACTTCTGGCACCACATTGAACTTGTCTTCAGTGATTACCTGAAACAAGATATACCTGTAAAACAAACAAAGCAGCCAGTTACAGAACCCCCAAATCCTGCTTGCTTTCCTGCAGAGTTGAGATCAAGTGACCCAAGCCAGCCTGTGCTGATGCAGTGTCTGTCCTGGCTGGGTGGGCACCCAGCTCCTGTGAAGGGACTTTGTGCTGCTTTGTGCCCCAGTTGCCAGCCTGGACTGGAGGGTGTTTTGGTCTCTGCTGGAAGCACAGGTCTCCTTGCAGCCCTCTGAAATCCTGCAGGGTCCTGTGCACCACCAAACACACCCAGGGCAGTGTGTGCAGTGTTTGGGTCAGGTCTCCTTTGGGGCTGCACTCCCTAAGCCCTGTGCCACCCCTCAGCCCATAGGCAGCAGTCCTGGGAAGGATCTGATGGATTAGGAAGCATTTCCCAACGTGTCTTCAGTGTGTGGACTGACAAGTGCCTGCAGGCTCTGCTTGCATTTCTTTCCTCGCAAGAATCTTTCCTCTGGGCTGCCTGTCCCTGCTCAGCCCGAGCCAGCCCTGCCTCTTCCCTTCTCCCTGACCCCCTCCAAACCCAAACCACCACTAAAATCAGCTGGTTTTGCTCTCAGGGCAGTGGGAGCTCACGAGCCTGGGTGCTGTTGTGATGCTTTGCACCTCCACCTTCGCCAGGATTGCTCTGCAGCCCCCTCCTCACACAGCAAAGCCCCCCAGGCCAGCACAACCCCTCTGATTTCTGCAAAACTGGCACAGTCTGCCCTGGTAATTTGCAGGAAAGGCTGAACACAAACAAAGTCGACGTGTCCGTGGGTTTGTTTAACAAATGGTGTGTGCTGCCCTCTGAGAGGAGTGTTTGCCTTGCTTGCAGGGCTGGCTCCGTGCACACAGGTGAAATGTTCCTGGAGCAAAGTGCAGCCCGGGCAGCAGGAATCCAGCAGTGGGACAACAAACACGTTGTCAGCAGGTGAGCTGGAGCTGCATTCCTCAGTGTTTTCGCTTGGCCTGGGTGTCCCTGGGGTAGAGGGGGAGCTGCCAAGGGGCTCCTTCTCTTAATTAAAACAAAAGTGTAGTTGGCTTTATCAGGTTCGGTGTTAATTAACCCACAGGGATGAAGAGCTGCTGGCTGAATTTTTGTGGTCAGTCTTGTATTCACCTCTTTTTGCACTGATTTCCCATCCTGTTGATGGAAGTGTTGGGTGAGAGGGACCTTGGGAGGGCTCTGGTCTGGTCTCTGAGCTGTTGCCAGGGCTGTTTTGGGTCAGCTGTGTCTTGGCCTGGACACGTGCAAGGACAGAGCCTCCTCAGCCTCTCAGGCAATGTCACTGCATTGCACCAACCCTCCAGGAGAAACTTTCCTGATGTTCACCCTGAACCTCCCCAGGCACAGCCCTGGCACATCCCTGGCACCACAGGATGTGGGGCTCTGCTCCTCCAGCCTTGCCAGTCCCCTCTGCCAGTTCCCACCTCATGTGAAGTAGGATTTAGGCAGCCTGGAGGTCTGGGGGTTGCCAGTGAGATACATATTCTTCCACAGAAATACATATTTCCATAAAAAACAAACACTTCTGTCTTGGGTCAGCCCTGAGGTCTGCTCAGCCCCTTCCTCACAGGTAGGAGACTGCAGATGTCCCACAGCTCGGAAATGAAACCTGCCCTGAGAGGAAATGCCTTCCTGGTGCCCAGCTGGGAAGCCTGAACTTTGCTGTCCTTTTCTGAAACATTTATTTTTTAAAATGTGGCTTCTCCACCATTTTGGCTGAAGCTGGACTGGTGAATGCTGCTGGGAAATGGAGTTTGGATCTGAACATTTCCTCTGTGAGCTCTGGAGGGATGGTGGATCTTTATCTCTCTTCAGTCTCCCTTGGCAACATCTATTTACATGGCTGCACAAGCTGCTGAAATAGTTACTTCACACTGGTCTTTTGTTTTGTTTCATTGGAAACCAATATTTTGGCCATGTCAAGGCTTGAATTCTTTTGTGGCATATTTAATCCAGGTTTGATGGCTTGCTCTGCTCCCAGAGGTAGAAAACTAAATAGAAATAAATATGGGGAAGGAGCTGATGAGATGTAAAAGAAACTGGGGTGGGAGAAAAAAACCCAAAAATGTGAAGTATCAGCAATATGGCAGAAAGCCTATTTTTTTTTTTCTTTTTTTAAAATATGGCTGATGAGACTTCATGACTCTCTTTCTAAAAAGGAGGGGCATGGTGTCAAAACCTTTGGTGGCACAGCCAGATAATTAAGGAAGTTCTCACTGGCTGAAGGATTTGGGGGTTTCTGTGCACAGCTGACAGGGATTAGTCCATCCTGCAGGCTGGGGATGTTCCTGAACTCTCTGTGCTTTTTCTCCTGGCTGGTGGCAGCAGCTTGGGACAGTTTTAATGGGGGTTGTCACCTTCAGCCTGCAGTGATGGGGACCTCAGTGGCAGTGCTGGCCTGGGACTGGCTTGTGGTGCCCACATCTCTCCTGCCTCTGTATTTTATGAACTAACAGCATCCTCACCCTTACACAGAGCCAGCCTGGGGGGAGGCTGCTTCCCTGGGGTGATGGTCCTGGATTGGGTCTCCCACTTGTTCCTGTGCCTCCAAGCAGGACTCTGGGGGCCTCTTTTTTCTTTCCAGTTGCCCTGTCTCACCTGTTTTGAGCATTAGTTCTCTGGACAAGGAGCTTTTGATGGAGGAGGGAGGTTGTGGCTCTGTTTGTGCCTGGGGGTGCTGCTATTTCAAACAACCAGAGCAGGATTTCTGCTGCAGCTGAACAGCCTCTGCCCAAGTAGGTATTTATTTGTGTGGGAGCCTGGAGGGGAATTTCACTTGCTGCCTTATCAACCTTATCTGCTTCTGCCCTGAAGCCAAAGTGGTGAGGAGTGTTTTCTTCTCATTTATCTGTGTACCTGCCTTAGTGACTGGCCAGAAGGGAAGGGGGATACTGTAGATCTCCAAACAAATCACTTTCTCCCAAAATGCATAATTTACTAAGTTATACAAGGAATCAATGCCACCAGATTGCTTATCAGCCTGGATAGGGCACTGCTGCTCCCATTGCAATGTTCACACGCAAATCCAAGCAGGATCTCTTGGAAAGCTTTTATCTGGGATTGATTTTCAGCTAAGATAGGCATTATCTGCACAAAATAAATGTTTTTTGCCCTGTAACCCATGGTGATGTTACAGACAGGGCTGCCAGAATCAAGCCAGGCAGAGGGCCAGGCTGCATTTGCCCCTGGGGCTGGGCTCTGCAGGCTGCAGTGCTGGCTCTGTCAGCCAAACTGGCTCCTGTTGGGCTGCTCAAACCTGCCTCCCACGGTGCCTCATGCCCTGTCACTGCTCTGCCACCTCCCTCCAGCTCCCATGTGCTCATCCCACCTGGAGAGGGGTTGTCTTCCTCCTCTCCTTCCCCCAAGCCCACATGGGGGCAGTCCCAGGAGGCACCATGGGCTCCCACAGCTCAGGGCAGCTTCTCCTCTTCCTCATATCCCTGTTCTTCCTCCCTTCTCCAAGGGCCTGGGGGAGTCCGTCCCTCACCCCCACCACACCTCCAGGATCTTGCCTTTTGTCTGGCAGCACATCCTTGGGCCTGACACAGGATAACCCGGCCTAAATAATGGATTACAAGAGCTGATCTCACTGCGCAGATCATTTTGCTGGCTTTGTAAAGTTAATCAGTTTACATGTTGCTGTTAGGTCAGGAAAGCTCCGTTTACCTTAAATAATTAATCAAGATCAATTAAACACAGGGTAATTGTGAAGAACAGCAAAAGGCAGAATGACCCTCATTTCTTCCCCTTCTTTATCATGTTTAGACAACGCAGTGAGCAGCACATCTTGCAGAGCTTGGGCAGTGAGAGAGTAACTCACATTTATGTCTGTGATGACAGCTCTGTCCCGAAGGTTTGACCCAATTACTGTGTCTTGTCTCGACTTCTGTCTGGGAGTTATTGTTGCTGTCATTGTGGCAAATGCAGCTAATGAAAACATCCAGTGGTCCCATTAAAATATCAGCCTGGTGAGTCGGCTCTGCTGTGCAAGTGCAAATGAATGTTCCTGAATTTCTCAATTTTTTTTGGTGACTTTTCGCATCACTTTGGAATTATCCTCTAGGAGTTCTAATGAATATTTACCTTGGGTGGCATATGGTAAAACCTAAGAAGAAACTTCTTGAAAATAATTCTGTCATGTACTTGATAATTATTAAAATTCAATACCTCCTGAGAGGAAACTGAAATGCCTCTCACATAGGAGAACTTTACAGAGGCTGAAGGTTTTGGCCCTTTCAGTTGATCTTGCAGCTGCTTGGACATAACTTGCAGTAGTTTATACAGATATTTCTTAAGCTGTTTATTGCATAAGTAAGTTGGTTGAACATGGTAGCAGCCAGTATAGAAACTGGCAGAAAGGGGTACGGTATGTCTCAGTGACACAGCTCCAAAGAAGCCCTTTGGAGGGAGGTGGGGGCTGCAGGCCCACTGCAGGATGTTCCTGGAAAGAGCTCATTTCCTTCACTTCCACTGAGTTACAAAACTTGTTTTTCTGTTCTGAGAATCATCAGCACAAAGGGACCATAAAGGGTTTTAAAGGACTTCCCTTGGCTCAGTTGTAAGGAAGCTCTTTGCAGTGGACTGGCAAATACCTGCTGGAGGCTGGCTGGGCTCCTCCCAGAGCTGGAGCAGGATCAGGTGAGGGTTTCCAGTCCTCTTACCTGGTGTAAGAATTACTTTAGGATGGTAATCTCTCTGGCCCTGACTTCCAGGAAGACCAGCAAGTCCCTGAGCCAGGGAGACTCAGTGATCTTAAAGTTCTTGTCCAACCTGACTGATTCTATGGCATGCTTTGAGAGCAACACAGACTTGCAAGATACTGTGAAATAGGGTCGTTTTTTCCAAATGAGAGACTCTTACCCCAAAGAAGGGAAACCAAATAGTTACTTGCTCAGAAGGGTATGCTCAGAGTTGGACAGGCTAGACATGAATTACTGCTCTAAAACAATCTCTTCTGTTACCCTTCACTCTCATGGAGCCTGACTGTGGTCTGTTGTGACAGTTTTGCTTATTCTTTGTCCTCAGAAATGGCATTTTTATATGGAGACATCTACAGATGATACATTATGAAAAGAATTCTGCAGTGATAGCTCAGTGTTCTTTCTGCTTCTGATGGGGAAATTTTAGAGGGTGTTTTTGGCTGTAATTCCTGGAGATCAACACGTTAATGAAGTAGCCAATGAACTTTGGGTTGGATGTTGCAATGTCCTCGGGCTGTAGCACTTATCTGGATTACTCTTCAGAGGACCCATGTCCTGTCTGCTCCACAGGGAGGTTCACAGGACAGTCCATAAATCCTCAGCAATGCACACAATGGATTTTGTTTTAATTTATAATCCCCCCCTAAGCCAGAGTACACTGCTAACTTGTTGTTGATGTGGTGCCTGCTGTACTGACATAACCTGTGTGCAATGGACACTGAGACCTCTCCAGGCAGTTGTGGCTCTTTCAGTCCCAGTCCCCCTTCCCAGCAGCACAGCACAACAGTCTAATATGCCCAAGGCCTGGAAATATTTCTGCTACAAGGACTCCTGGGCTGAGTGTGCCTGGTGTTTATCCCTGTGTTTTGCACACTGTGCAACAGCAGCAAACCCTGAATTTCAGCAGTGGCAATACAGAGAGGGATCTGGTTCTGCACACAGGCAGGCTGCAAACCTTCTGTTAACAACAGAACCTCCACAATCACTGACCCACTTTGTTCAGAGGGGTTGCATTCCTTCTCTGAGGTGCTTTGGAGGTTCAAGGATAAGGAAGTACTTAGCATTTATAACCAGAAGCCTGGGGGAGGAGAACAGGCAGTGCTGGGAGCCTTGGATGAGAACAAAGAGTTAACTTGCACCACTGGTTGCATGACAGCCCCCAGCTGTCTGTGCCTTCCCCTCCAGCACTTTTCTCCATTATTTCATCAAAGCAACAGGCATGGTTTTAATTTTCCATGACTTGCTTATGAAATACGATCCTCGCTGTAATAAAGAAATGATTTGGTTTGTAATGGATACATAAGAAATCAATTTCCTATTTTTAAATTAGGTGGGATTAACAATGAAGCAAACAATAAGCAGAGCAATGGGGGGAGAAGGGAGAAATGATGGGAGAAAGACCTGGCAGCCCCCAGACAGGACTGGCTGCACTTGGGTGTGTTAAACTGCATTTGTTAATGGCTCCACCAAGGCAGCCACAGCTGTAGGGATTCTTCCAGTGTATATTCATTTTATGCTTTAAAATCATGACGTTGGGAATATTGCTGGAGATTCATTACTTCCCTTCTGTCTGGCTGTGACATTTAGGGTGCAACATGATTTCTGTTCAAATTCATAGTTTAAAAAAACTGGCGCTGTCATAAATGTCTTGGGAGCAGGGCCTTCCTGCTGTGCCTACAGCATCCAGCAAACACCCTCACCTGGACCAGGAGACTGGGAGATGCTCTCCAGCAACTGGAACAGAAGAAGCTCCCAGCTTCCACTGTCTAAGGGTGCAGCTGTATGTGAGAGCTGCTTGTTTGGAGATAGAGCAGCAGTGTGACACAGCCTGCAGGGAGTTTTGTAGCTGTCATTGCTAGAAACCATCTGCTCCCCCTCCTTTACCTTCCTCCTACAGCACTGAGCAGTGCTGCCTGGGCACCCCCAGGCCAGGCAGTTGTCAGCAGTCCCACAGCCCTGCACAAGACTAATCAGTCCAGTCACCTTCCTGGCAGCTCTGTGCACTGTGTCCCTGAAAAGAAAGCACTTTCCAGTCCTTGCTGCAGTGAATATTCCCAGTGCCTGGTAATTCTGTGCTGGTGTGCCATGTGTCATGCTGGCAGAGCAGCCTTACCTGCTGAGGTCCACTGGAGGGGTCTGAGGGGCATAGGGATTAACCTTTAGCCTCTCGAGTTGCTCTGTGTGTTGTTTTACCCCCTGGGTTCCTTGGGAAATTCACCTCCTGTGTAGCACAAAGTGGGCACGGTGCTTGAAGGGCATGTGCAGGGCGCCTTTGGGCTGCCCAGCCACAGACATTTGCTCCAGGACACAGTTCCTTGGAGCTGCAGGAGCCTTGGAAGGCAGATTGCCCTTTAGACCTTGGACTGCAGACGGCTGATCCAGTCTCCTGCCAAGCCGCGCTGCCGGCGTGTTTTTGTGTTGTTGACAGATGTGCTGTTCCTCTGCCTTCCTACATGTGCAGGGAGCTCAGGGATCACAGTGTCCCTGGAGATGTCAGCTTGGGGGGTTTTGGGGGTGGGGAGTGGTCCTGAGGGTGCCGAGCCTGTCTGAGTATGTGCCCCTCAGCAAATCACCAAATTGCAGCGGGGACTTGCCAGAGCTGCTCTTCTGGTGCCAGCGACTCCTCCTGGCCCAGCTCCACACTTGTGCTAAGTGGCTTTGGAGCTGCCCCAGGGGTCTGTCACGGGTTGGAATTAAGAGTTGCATTTGGCTGGCTGGTCTGTCTTTCCTTCCTGGATGCAATTGCTTTTTTTAGCTTATCTTGGTTCTGCATGGGTTTGTGAGTTCCTGCTGAAGTCTCTAACAAGATTTGTATGGTGGCTTCTTTTTCCTCCAAGCAATCATAATTTGGCCAGAAATAAATGTCTGCAAAAATCTTTTTAAAGTCTCTCCCTCATGTAGGTTTCTGCAGCCTTCTTGAGAGACAAGCCGTAAAAACTGATGGGACTTTTGGAAATGGTTGGTGGGACTTCTAGGACTGGGCAGAAGTCCAAACAATTTCTTGTAATCTTCTCCACATAGATCTGTTATTGCTGGGGCAGGTACCAGATGCATTATCACTACTAATCTCCTTCAAGGGTGGAGGGGTGCCTGAATGTAGATAACTATGATGAAATAGAGCCAGATTTCTGTCTTTATAGAATAAAGACCAAGAAAACGCTATGGAATCCAAGGCTCGCTTCTACTTATTAGTGTCAGAAGGCTATTGTTTTTGTACTCTAAGACCACCAGTCAATCCACGGCTCTCAAAAAGCTTCCCTCTCCCTTTCCCAACTCTTGTCCTACTTTAAATTTATAGCTGATTTATAGTTTTTGTTTTTTTTTCCCTATTGGTTACCTCTGGAACTTGACATAACTGTTGGTAGTATCACTTTGAGAGGCAAAACCAGGCTGAATGTGGGGTTTTTGCTGGGGTTTGTTTTTGTGCAGATTCTTTTGGTCACCACCAAAGCCTGCTGTCCATCTCCACTGTCCTTGGCCGTGTGGGTCTCCATGAAGTTGTTTTTTAAGGCAACCCAGGGGCTGAGGTGGAACAAAAGTCCAGGCACACTTACCTTAGCCTGGGCAGACCTGAATGAGCTATAGGAAAAGGAACAGGGGAATCAGGGTGCTCAGTGAGGGTCAAGGCAGAAGCTTCCCATGGGTCTCACCCCCTTTTTGGCTCCTGCCAGCAGGAACAACTCCTGGGGGAGTTGTACCCCTCATGATTCCACGTCATTCAAAGTCACCCCACTTCCGCAGCATTACTGGACATGGATGGTGATGTTGTTCACCCCGTCGGTGGGAATTTATCTCCATGCCCCTTGAAGGCTCTGCTGGCTCCCCAGCCAGCTGAACTGCCATCATCTTGTAGCTTTAAGCTTCGGTCTCTTTCCAACCTTGGATAAATTTAAAGCCGCTATTCATAGCTGCTCTCAGGATCTGGAGCTCCAGAACACCATGGGAAGTTTCTCATCTGTTCAGGAAGACACAGATAAATATAGTGATGGTTTCCAGTGGGTAAAACGAGGTTTTGTTGTTCTATTCACGTTCAGAGCTGGCATTTGTGCTGTTGCTGTGCCAGCCTCCACCATGGTGACAGGCCTTTCTAGGATTTCTGATGAGATGGGAAAGATGACAAGTTCAGACCATCAGTTGAGTTTAAAGCCCACAAATCTATACACAGCAGGGGTAAGATCTATTTATTGTGAGCCTAGGAGCTATTTTCCATGGAGGATGAGCTTAGTTTGTGCTGGAGAGCAGCTGTTTATCAGGATCAAGTTTCTGGGAGGGACTGTTCCTTGGCCATCTCAACCTGGGAAATGGCCTTGTGATGCTTTACAAGAAAAGGAACAAAAACTACATTCTTGGTTCAAAAAAAGAACAAAACCAACAAAAATGAAACGCAGCAATTTACAAAGGGATTTTTTAGCTGAATAAAAGGCCTTGAGGCTGCATAAAAAAACAGCACAAAAACTTTGATATGTTCCTTCGGGAGGATTAAACCAGATGTTTTCCCTTTTCCAGTGGCCAGCATCTGACATTTCCAAAAAAGACACAAAGAATATTTCTGGGATGTGTATTAGAAAAAGTTCTGCTTGCAGCTTATCAGCTTGAAGGAAAGCTGAAGGCAGAATCATCTCAGAACCTATGTCTGGTCTATTTACACTGGAGAAAAGGCATGGCAAGATGCACCAGTGTGAGGAGGAACAAAACAAATTTCAAGGTGATTGTCACTGATGGCATCAAAGGCAGAACAAAGCCTTCCACACTGGCTAGGGACCACTCAGAGATCTTTTGCATGGCCTCTTACAGCAAAGGCATCATAACCATGTTTTTGTTTGCAAGGATCAGAACACAGCCTGAATTTTGCATATTAATATACGTGGATTTCTGCAGTTTGCTCACAAAATCCTTCTCTGGTAAAGTTTTGCAGCCAACAAATCCATGGTGGCTGCAGAATGCAGTAAAAGGAATACAATAGCAATTAGGGGGTTTTTTTCTTTCTCATTTTCCCCACCTAGCTGTTCTGCATAAGGACACACAGATGGGGCAGGACGTGGTTTGGAATCTCGGTGAGGGGGATTTGCCAACACTCATTTGACCAACGTGTCCTTTTGTACTGCTGAGGTTAAACCTCTGCCAGAAATGTCCTCCATGATCAACACTAACAATTACTGATCTGGAGTTTAGAGTGCTCTGCTTTGCCATCCATAGCAGCATTCCCACAGTCTTCCAGCCAGGTACATCTCTAGTTACAATAATTGCCTTTCAGTTGGGGAGCTGACTGACTATACTGCCGCAAGTGTGGAATAAATCATGTTACTATGGTAGCCAAGGTTTTTGGAAAACAGCATTTCCCAGAGCACAAATGCCATTTCTCTGAATTTTGCTTCTTTTCCTGAAAATAGCATCCCAGAATTGTGAGAGGTTTGAAGTTGGGTTCCACTATTTTCCAACACGAGTTCTGCAGCAAGCTGGACGCTGCTTTTCAGGTTTATTTATTTATTTGGTTTAACCTTCATGATGTCGACAGAATCCAGGTGCATGGATATCTTATATACTCAAGCTAATTACTGCTGAGACTGACATCTGAGGAGGGGATTTGAAGGTACAAGACAAAACACAGTCAAAACTTGACCTTAAACACAAGAAATGAGTCCAAAGGATGGCAGCGGGCTTGGAGGCTTCTCAACATGTGCAAGGATTGGGCCAAGGTCTAGGTCTGAGCTCTGGATTTATCTGTGCTAACAGGAGCACTTGGCACTGAGGCCAGACTTTTTGCCCGAGGAACTGTGCTAAATTTAAGGTAGTTGAGCACAGCCTTCCCTGGATGTGGTGCATCCATCACAGTGCTCTTGTCCAGGGAATCACGGCACAAAGTACCAGAGATCGTATCCTCAAGGGCATTAATGGTTAAACTGTGATTTTAATTTTGTCTCCCTTCTTCTAAGCCGCCGGTACATCCACAAGTGTTCTAACAAAGTATTTTGTTTCTCACTTCCCAGAATACCAAGTGCATTTCATAACACAGCTGTTGCAAATGTTATGGCTCTGTACACTTCATGTGTTAGTCTTGCCTGTGCTTCCCGTCTCTGAATAGCATTTAATAGGCCAAGTTTTATATTTCTCTACTAATTTGATGAAATTTATTGCATTTGTTGCCTTCCCCTCTTTCTTTTGAAAATCAGAGGAACTTCCAAATTTCAATTTTAAAGCATTTTGTTTTTATGGAGCATAGTATTTGTTGGAGGGAGAAGAGTTGAGATCATAATCTGGCACAGTTTACTAAGTTTCTAAATTTTAAACCACCGCCTTCTCTCTTTTTAAACATTTTCTCTGCCAATACTAAACATTTTGATCATTCAAAATGTAAATTGTACTCCCCATAGATGCTGATGGGTTGAGGATATATTTACATACAAAGGAGCTGTTGAATGACTCACGCAAAAACTCATTTTCTTGTTCTCATTCTTAACCATACAGCAGGTTTTTTCCCCCATTTTCTGGTTTCCGGAATGATCTGTGTCTCTGAGCAGTGTTTGAAAAGGTGCATGTGGTTAAAATGTGTGCAGTGGGAGAACCACAAATGGTCTAAATATTTTTTGCCAGAGGAGCTCGTGATAGGCACTGTCCATGAGTTGTTTTGTGTAGAAAAAACACCCAGAGCAGAACCTGAGGGCAGTGGTGGTCAAAGGAAGGAAAATTCCCTGATTTCTTGGGGTGAAGGAGGAGAAAGCAGGAGTTTAGTCAGAAAATGAAAGCCGGTGTTTTGGGCTGTAAGATGTTCCCAAGGCAGTTAGCACTTTACAACACCAGGGTTCCTAGAGCTGAGTGTGTGCTGTAAGACCTCAGTGATGGTATCTGTATCTCCTCACAGAGCAGCATTTTATGGGAGAAGTGTCACTTGGTTTTCCCATGTCCATATGCCTGCTGGGCTTGGGCCCCTGGCACAGATTCCTCTGGCAGGAAGCAGGAGTCGTTTCTTTGGAACTCTCATTGGAGCCTGGTTGTGTTTGGGAAGGCAGAGCAGCACACTGCAGTGCTCAGGGAGCTCTGGAAAGCCCCAGACTTCTGTACATCTCCTGGGCAGCATTTCAAGCTGTGCCTGGAACGTTTGCAGGGCTCAGGGCTGGGATCCTCTCCCGGGGCCCATAAGAAACCCTGAGGCTGTAACTGGCCATAACTTTCTTGTATCACCCTGACAGATTTTCTCAGCTCTCCTAGCTCTTCCTTAGACGTATCCAAACACCAATCCTGAACTGTCACACCAGTTTTGAATGGCCCAGGCTTTTCATCAGTTATTTGTAGAATTACTTGATTAACAACTTTATTTTATACACTTGATAGTAATGCTTGAATCTGAGGAATGCATATTCCAGTCCTCCTTGGCTCACTTCCTCTGACTTATTTACTGACTTCCACCTTGATTTTTCTGTTAATTTAGAGCCCACTCAAGAGGGCACATATAGGTGACCCTATAGGAGATGCAGATGTGATTTTGATCACCTCCACACCACTCTCCTCCACTTCCATCACAGCTTTCCATTGTCTGTTCTTTGTGTGACCTATGCATTGACTTGGGCTCTATAATTCACTTCAGAACTGATAATGTTTGTGTTAAGTCTTAAACATGGGGTCAGGGGGTAGTTAGAGCCTTTTCAGATTATGTGACCTCTCCTAGCAAACTTTGAAGGGCAGTTGTTGACCAGCCCTGGCACTGTTTGCTCTGCAAGGAAGCAGGGTCTGTAAAAAGGCTTATTACACAATGTAAGTGATTTTCTTTTTGCTAAGCAAATATTTGCAGTATGTTTTGGGAGATCAAGCATTCAAAGTGAAAAAGTAGGACACTTGCCAGGGACATGGGAAGCACATAAATGACACCTCTAATTGGGAGAACATAGGCTGGTTTTAGTGTCTTGGCTCTACAAGGAAGCCAACACAGGTTCCTACCCTGATTTTCATTGAGCTCTTAAGGCTTTAGGCATCCCGACAAATCTGGAAAACTTTTTCCCAAATTGTCTTTACTTCAACAGCTGCACTCGTTACTCTTGCAAAAGCCAAGGTACCGTGGAACAGGGACAAATCCTATGACTTTAACAAATGAGCAAGGTCCTAAGATGGGGCTTTCCTAGAGGGTAGTTTATTTTATAAATGCCTGCAGTAACTAACAGTGCCCAGTTATGGAGAGTGTGTCACCATCTGGATGACTGCTCACAGCTGTTATCATAATTTTCGGATCATTCGTTTGGCTTGAATTGAAGTTGCAAAGACAGTATGTGGCTTAAACTTGGCTCAGGAGTAGCTGATCAACTCTAGTCAACATCTAACTTCCACATGTGCATCTGTCCCTGTGCTGTGGTATTGACAGGAGCCTCAATTTATATGCATGCAGTTTATAAACAGCAAGAATACTGGAAATGAGGTAATATTTTGTATAAACATTTATTTTATAGTTTAAGAACAAGCCATTCAAAACATCTGGAAATCACAGGAACATGAGTAATATATAATAGCAATATCTTAAATATGCATTAGTAATATAAAGTCATCTTTCACTCTGATAGAAGTTACAACTTCATTTTTCTAAAAAGTATTTAAGACATGAAATATGTTTAGGTAATACATATATACAGCATCTAATTTTCTCTCCTCTTTCCAGTGGAGTCTGAGACTCCAGAGGTTTCTGTGATGGAAACAACGTGCTACAACTCGAATGCTGGATTGGTTTGGATTGTATATGCAGAGCTAGGCAAATAATTTACACCCATCATGGCTCTGTGTGCATGTAAGTGACAGAGCAGGGGTTTCAGACCCCGTGCACGTGCACTCCCACAGCTGCTCACCTATTCACAACAACCGATGTAGTTATAAATCATTAGGTCTGGAGTTATTTCTAGAATGTCTCTGTGTCTATATCCTAACTAAGCTATGACCTACTTTCATTATAACCCCCTGCCCATCAGTGTGCTGTTATGCTTCCAGTGGTGATTTGGTAAAACGTGTTTGCCCTGTCTTAGCATGTGCGAATTGATAAATAATTGTGGGTTTGATCAGCTCACAGCTGTTTTATCCTCATCTCTAAGGCAAGCAATTCCCTTTCTATTTCATAGGGAAGGTCAGCATTAACTTGCACTTCAAAGTACTGCTTGATTTCTTCTACCTCCTTTTCCCAGAACTCTTTCGAGATATCAAACAGTTCGGTCAGGTTGACATCCTCTAAACCCTTCAAGTTCAAAGCAGCATCAGTAGGGATGTAACCTATGGCAGTTGGTTTGGCAGAGGCTTTCCCTTCAATTCTGTTGAACATCCACTCCAGCACACGGGAATTCTCTCCGAAGCCAGGCCACAGGAATTTCCCTTGGCTGTCTTTCCGGAACCAGTTAACGTGGAAGATCCTGGGTAGTTTTGCAGCAGGACGATGGGCCATGCTCAGCCAGTGGGCCAAGTACTTGCCGAAGTTGTAGCCAAAGAAAGGCCTCATGGCAAATGGATCGTGCATAATGATTTTGCCTGTTTGAAACACAGATGGAGAAGGTAAGGGAATAAATAGCACATTTATTCTAAAGCACAGAGATTCAGATCCTCCCAGGGTTTAGTACCAATGATCCCTTCACCACCCTCCTGAACCAAAGAGCTTTAAGAAACAACACAAGCATTATCCTTGATGCACCAAAGGTTCAAATTAAATTAATTTTTGTTATTAAATTTCTTAAATCTCAGGTCAAGCGGCTTAAATGAAGATCCTCAAGAGATGGCTATCATTTGTGCATTTATGTTGAGCTCTAGCAGAAGATAAAATTTAAATTTGTTTATCCCAGACTGTAACAAGAACTCCCTGTCAAGGCTTCTGGCAGCCCTGTGCCTGCATCCTGTTCTGTATGCTTTGCCACCTAAGGGATTATTTTGCTTAATTTGACTTTTACAGAGAATTTGGCTGTTAATTCCAGTACAAATATTTTCTATTGTGAAAATGCACAGGTTGCAAAATTAGCTGCCAAGACTGAAATGTGAAAGAGCAGGGGGAAGGAGAGGGCAGGCAGTCCAGAGGGGCCTGCTTTTAATACAGGTAGGCAGATTAAATTTTGATTTACCTTTGTGCTCAGCAGCTGCTGTTGCTTCAGACCTCATGGCTGCTCCTACAAATACTCCATGCTTCCAGTTAAAGGCCTCATATACAAGAGGGACACCTATAAAGAACAAAATCACTTCAGTAATTAGAGGTCCAGAAACATTTTTAGGACAGGTTTTGCTATCTGAGATAGTGCTGAATGCATGTCACTGGATAATGTTATTCTAATTTTCCCTTTTTTTTAAAAAAAACAACCAGTTCATTTCCTACCCTCTTACAGCAAAGAAGTTTAAATGAGTGTTTTCAAAACTGGCTACTGATTACTGAACACATCCAGTGGGAGATATCTGGGACATCAGAATCTCCAGCAGATTTTGGGGCAAAGAGAATCTGGTCCTGTGGTCATATTAGACTCAGACCTAGCATTACTTCTATTTCTTTTCCAACTTTAGGTGACCTTTAGCAGAACAGTTTAATTTACTTCCTTTTCTTTAAGCTATCTAAAACTGATTCATTTCTCTAACCATTTGCTAACTGAACTACTTAAACTACAGGCAAATTGACACCAATACAGCAATTTTCTATGTGTCTACTACCTGTGTTAGTGGGTCCTGATCTCCTTCCAGCCCTTTATTATTATTATTACCTGTTTTGTGTTAACATCAAACAACTCAAACACTGAAACACCAGTGTCTGGAAGCATTTGTGCCAAAGGCTAACACGGAGAAATTGGACTAATGTGGTTATTTCCTTGCTTTTGCAGCTGTGAAAGCAAACCTTGTGTCTATGCCCAGCTGTGTGTCAACCCTTCTGTGGCCAGCATTTCAGCCTGGAAACGTGGCTGCTGCATCTCTTACCAGCTGGTCTGCGGCCTCCAAAAATGATCCCTTCGATGGGAACGCCTTCAGGAGATTCCCACGCAGGATCCATGATGGGACACTGCCTGGCTGGGGAACAAAACCTGGAGTTGGGGTGAGCACAAGGTTCTCCTGCATAGAACACAATAAAAAGGCAGAATTCATTTAAATTTATCTATTAATTTCAAAGAAAGCCAGGAGAGGGCCAATGGTGTGGGTCAGGTACCGTTGTCTGGGGTCCAATCCTTGTTCTTCCATGAGGTCACTGTTACTCCAGCTGGCAGGGGCTCATCAATGCCTTCCCAGTAAACACCCCCATCACTGGTTTCTGCCACGTTGGTGAAGATGGTGTTCTTGAATATGGTTTTAATAGCATTGGGGTTTGTTTTGACTGAAGTTCCAGGGGCGACACCAAAGAAGCCATTTTCAGGATTGATTGCCCTTAAGTTGCCTGGAAGTTAAATGATAAAATATAAGTGAATCATACTGATTTAATTCTATCCAGAAGTTTGTAGCATGTCTTACTGCACCTACAGCAACCTGCAAAACATTCCAATTCAATTTCCATACCTTGTTCATCAAATTTCATCCAGGCAATATCGTCACCCACACACTCGATTTTCCATCCTGGCAGGCTTGGGTTCATCATGGCCAAGTTAGTTTTTCCACATGCACTAGGGAATGCTGCAGCAAAGTACTTCTTTTTACCTTCTGGATTGGTAATTCCCAGGATCTATTGAAAAATTAATGCAACTGTTAAACACAGTCTTTTTTCCTTGCACTTTTCATTTTGGAGATTGTCTCCCAGCAAGTGGAAATGATAAAATATGCACATTTGTTCCTACAGAAGAAGCACCACATAATATGGTTGACAAATAACTCAAGCTGTATTTTTTAAATCAGAGAGTCAATTCTTCTTGCCATTAGAATATCTGTAAGAAATTCTTATATTTTTTTAAATGTTAGGTCTGTAATTAATAAACATTTATTTTTATTTTGCTGATTAAAGACCATATACATCTGTGTTTCCCTGTTGAGACAGAAGAAAACCAGGCAATGTTCTTTTGGCTGCACAAGTGGAGTGAAGGCAAAGCACTTTGTGCATGGATACTTCTGCTCTTCTCAAAGACCACAGGTGTTTTTTCTAAGGCTGTTCTCTTATGCACTTTGAAATTCTTTTTTTTCAGTGGTATTTTATGGTGGTAGAATGTTTAAAGGACAGCAGAAATTAAAAGCCAGAAAGGTTACACAGCAGAACTCTCTTAGAAAATCTGATATTTGCAGGTTTTTGAGTGCATAGACCTCTTTATAATTTGGCCCAGTGATGATGTCCAGGCTCTGCTCAAGTACATGGGTCTGCCTACAAGAAGTCACTCTCAGAAGTTCCAAATCTTGCTTGTTTTATGCCATTACAGGTCTTATTTTAAATGTTTAGTACTTGGCCTTGCAAGCAGTTCTCTATTCCTCAGGAACCTGACACATGACAGATTCCTATCTAAAGTTACAGGACTATCCATATGAGACTAATTTCATTGACGGCGAGACGGGTGATGGATTTGTGTGGCTCTAATTTGGGGTTTAATGGCTGCTCAAACACACAAGATTTAACAGCTCTTACCAGCATGTGCTCTGCGAGCCAGCCCTCCTCTTTGGCCAGTCTGCTGGCAATTCTGAGAGCAAAGCATTTCTTCCCCAGCAAGGAGTTTCCTCCGTAGCCGCTGCCAAACGAAATGATCTCCCTGCGATCCGGGAGATGAGCAATCAGCGTCAGCTCGGGGTTGCATGGCCAGTTGTTGATTAATGGCTCTGCAGAACAGAATGTTGTACTCATCATGAATGCAGCAATTTCCATGCTTGATCACGCTGTTGTTTCATCAGCATCGAGCCTCTGACAGCAACCCACACCAGATGCTTCAAGGAAATCCCTGGTAAGTACTAGGGGTAATAATCTCCTTTCCATCAAACTCTCGTTGAGCTTTGATTCCTTTAACTGAGTTTTGAACCTAGCGCTGTTACAGAACCACCCTGGTCTTCTGTGGTGAGGGTGTCCCACGTGCTGAGGACATGCAGTTAGCTCCAAAACACAGCCCTGGGAATTTCCAGGGTTTTTAATGGCTCCTGGGGTTTTAAATGGCTCTTACCTTTTAGCGGCAGAGGGCATCCAACTGAGTGAAGGCATTTTACAAACTCCCCATTGCCCAGGGCTTTCAAAACATCTGTTCCTATCCGTGTCATGATCCTCATGCTGGCCACTACATAGGGTGAATCTGTCAGCTCGATCCCAATCTTGGACAAAGGTGACCCAATAGGCCCCATGCTGAAGGGTATGACATACATTGTACGTCCTGGAAAACAGGGAGTAGCAGGATGTGGTCAAGAGCAAAACAAGGAACATTTGAAGTAACCTTTATTAACATGGAGGTTGTTTCTCAGTCCTTTAGAAGCTGTTTGTTTTGTGAGAGCTTCTGATGATGTTTAAAGAGCTGCAGCTTTCTGTTTGTCTAATTGTGTAGCAAGAAGTTCTATCTTAAATGCTGAAAGCAGCAGTTCAGACAGATTGTCTAGCCAGGAGAAAGAGGGAGGTGAAGGCCAAGTTCTCTGTTAGTATAAATCCCTGAATCTGAAATTATTGCTGTGGATGGAGGGTCCTTCATTCTCATATCACTTCCTATCTGCTCCTCAGTTGCTGTGTGACTTCCTGAACCAAATCACACAGATTATTATACTTTGACACTCTTAAGGAAAACAAAAGTGCTGGAAAGAGACTGAGGACTGTCCTTGCCCAGGTATTTGGGTCTATGGTAAAGATCTGCATGAAATCAGTGGATTGATATCGGGGATGTAAAGCTAAATCTTCAGCTCAAATTGTTCTTCAAAGGTTACAGTAACTTGCTACAGTAACTGGAAGTTCAGTGTCAATCATCTTTTTCTTGCCTACCTTGCATGCAGCCTGGGAACCTCGTGTTGAAGGCTTTCTCAAAATCTTCCTCAGACATCCAGCGCCCCAGCTGGCTTGTTCCAGTTTTAGGTATCGGAATGGTGTCTCTCTGCTCTTGAGTGATGATGACAGTTTTGCTCTCAATTCTTGCCACATCTCTTGGATCAGTGAGAGCCAACCAGCTGCATTTCACCAAAAATCATGAAATTAGACTTTAATTATCAATATAGCATTTTTACCCTTCTGTGGGGCCACTCTAGCACAAAAGGCTGCTAAAATAATGCGTTATAAGGCAAAAATTGGTGACAAAGCATTATAACAGATAATCTCAAAAATCAGTCAGATACTTTCTCTCATACAAATTGTTTAAAGACTTTCTAGTAATAATAACAAATAATATGGCCTAGGAAATTCTTGTTACATGTTAATACTTCTTTGCTTATTATCTCAGCCTTATTCTCTGTTGCTAACTTTCAGGGAAAAGTTAATCTTGTCTAATTCTCATCCTCATCAGTGTGAAGTTGTTTTGTATGGGGACCACAAAATGATGCCTCAAGCTAAGTGGATGCCAAGGAAAGTAGTTTAAGTGTTGGTATAAGTGCCAGAGGGATCAGAACCTAGCTTAGTGGATTGGCATAGTCCCTTAAGTTAGAGGCATTACAAAGAAAATACTGAGTATAAGCATGATCGTGAGAAGTGAAGGAGTTTATTAAAGGAGATTCTTTTTTCCCTCTAAGGAATTTTTGCCATCTATTTACAATAGAGAGGATTGTTTTACATTTTCACCTCTGTGCATCGAAATTTTCCACGAGTATAAAAATGTTCTAGTTGGGCTGTCATAACCATCATCACTACAGCTAAGCATATAATTAACAATGAATAATTTATCTGGTGAATCTTGCCCTTTTCTCTCCCAAATAGTCTGCAAACAGATTGCCAAATTCCTGCACTTCGTTATTCAAAAGTCTTTGCAGATTTCTCCCATGAAGATCTCGTGGTTGGCACGTAATTCTCGAGTATGCACTTGTTGTTAATATTCTCTTTTCATGTTCAGTTAGTTGGGAGAAATGATGAAATATTTGAAAAAAGTATTTGCAGAATACATTAGAGTCAAAGCTCATTGGCACGATATGAATAATGCCTGTACTGAATAATATTTGAACACCCACAGACCTATTTGAATGCCACAAAAAAGTATGTGATGAATAAACTAATTGGCTAAAACAGTAGAATTCTTCAAAAGAAGATTTGCTCAATAATATTTAGCCATTGCTAATGACAAGTTGCATAAGTCTCATGACATTATTTCAGTTCCCTGATGTAACTAATCAATAGAGGAAATGTGCCATTGATAGTCCAACTGAATAATATGCTTTATGCTAATTTTTAGAGGAAAAAGTTTGCTTTTCCTGAGTATTTCACCTATGTAAGCTAAAGTTCCAAAATGTTCACGGAAAGCAAATATTGGAGAGTCATAAGAACTTTTTAAAGTAAACAGGATAGAAAATGAATTTTCCAGTTCTGAGATGATACTTGACTTCATTTAGGCTACTCACCAGTTCTCATACTTGTTCAGCTTCTTGATCATGCCTTGTTCCACCATGATGTCCAGAATTTTTTTGTTCTCTTCTTCCGAGCCATCGCAGATATGAATGCACTCAGGCTGGCAGAGCTTGGCATTGGTTTCAATGAAATCCCTCGCTTCTGGGGACAGACTCTCCAAATCCCCCTGGACAACCTTGGGCATGACGTTCATCTCGGCTTTCAACTGTGGGGGCATTATTGAAGCTGTTGTGGATCTTGTAGGTGGCTGTAAAATACTGGCCACAATCTAAAATCAAATAGATTAGGTTTGTTAGCATACTTTACGTTCTAACCAATGTCACAAAGCCTAACAACACGTCACACAAAAAATTTGCAATGGACTTGATTATGTCCTGATGTAAAATCAAGGTAGGCAATTTGGATCACTGCTAATTAGAAGGTGGAAAAAATTGAGGCCATTCTTCTGGTTTAAGATGGAAAAAATAAAGGCAGTTCTACTTACTGTCTATGTAAGGTGGAGATGGAGCCCAGAGAGGGTTTTGCCGTACCTTTCAGTTGAGCCTGTTTCACTTGCCTTGGAGCTCTCTTGCAATTGCTGCTTTCCAAGGATGCACCTCCTGCCTTAAATATTCTTTGTGGTAGTGTCCATCCCACCAGTTGAGGTGAGGGAGGCTTGTCCTTTACATCACCACTGGATGTGTCTTGGGACAGTGCCACTGACATTGTCATCATACAGAGTTGTCAACAAAGCAGCCCTGGCGGGGTAATCATTTAACAGCCTTGATTAATGAATGCTGAAAGCGGAGGTTCTTAGCCCCTGGGTTTGCTGTTTTGAAGCAGTTACAAAATTTAGCAGTTTAACCAAACTTTGATCCAATTTGGCTTTGAAATCAAAAACGTCATAACTTCTCGGCGTGTGGGAAAGGTCGAGTACAAAGAGTTTCTGGAACCAGGAACACGGAGGTCATGCATGGAGGCAAAGTGCAGTTGGCACATTTTGTAGGCAGATGGTCACTAGTTGGCTGTGAAGTGGAGGCTTGTCCAAGGAGTGTTTACTCACCTTGGGAACATTGCCTGATCCGGGTATAAAGTTCAACAGTGAGCACTGACAGGCCTGAATAACCACGACATACACAAGGCCCACAGCTGTTATTTTTGTCAATGCAATTCTAAAAAAATCCCAAGCAATATAAATCTAAGTGTTGGGGTTCCTTCAGTATAGGCAAGGAAGTTTTTGCTTATGGCTTGTTTTAGGCTCTTGCAAACTAAACTGTTATTTTCTATTGCCACAACCTCAAAAGAAGCAGAGCAGCAACTGTCTCAATAATTAACCTCCTCTTTCAAATATTATGTTTTATTTTACTGGGAGTGCTATGGTGGGGAGGTGTCATAAAATATTAACCCATCCCTAAATTAATACTCAGGGCAAAAGCACAGAACTGCTCAGGACTGGGGCTGCACACTCTTGTTCTGTGGGTGAAGTGCACTGTGCACATAGACTCGAGTCTGTATCTGAGTCAGCTGTGGCAGTATCTGAAATCAACAGCACTACTACTCTTATAATTCTGAGGGTTATCTCAGTGTGATATCAGACACTTGAGAGTGATCTCAGACACTTTGAGCTCGTCTCTGTTTCTGCAGGCGTGTCTTTAGCTTCCCCTGTTCCATTTTAGACCATTGTGACCATAAAAAAAGGTGGTCTTCATGTCTATTTGTCCATGTAGTCTGGGTGTGTGAAGACTGAAGGATTTCAGTCAAATAGAGCTGTAGAAATAACCCTGCTGCCATTTCCTCTCACTCTATTAATACCCAGTCTGGAGCCTGGATAAGGTGATGCTTTTGTGCCAACTTGTGACTTTTTTGTATTGATGGGGCTTTTACCACGGTTGCTATTGGTAGTTTGCAGAACAGGAAATCTGGGATTCCCAGCTAAGTTTCAGGGACTTCTATAAAGCAACAAAATTGACTTATCTTGTATAAAGGGTGTTCACAACCCAGCTGTTGCTTAGGTTTGTGAGGCAGTTGGATGTTCCCAGCAAGGTTCTTGACTTGCAACCCCCAAAAAGCCAGGCTGGCAGAGCAGCAGGGATCAGGATCACAGCTCACCTTCCCACCCTGCCAGTCTAAAATACTGCAGAGCTGACTCTCCCACTGCAGGAACACCCCTGGGACAGTACCCTCTATCTCCCCTGCAAAGCCTTTTATTATGTTTTGTAAATAAGGGAAGAAAACAGTGCTGTAAGAGGGGCTGTCCTTGATGCATAGCAAAGCCAAACATTCCTGAAAAGGAAAACAAAAATCTGGTAGGATAAGAGGTGCTAAAGACTGCTCTAGATAGGGCTGTGATGTAAGCAAAGATAAAATCCAAAACCAATTTAATAATGACAAAGCTGGTGTTTGTCTTCAGAGACCATATACTGTGTTGCTGGTGGAGCTGATCAGAAATATTTTCCTTTTAAAACACAGCATAAAGTACCTTCATTAAAATTAAAATTAAAATGGAGCATAATCTTTAGTAATATTAAGCAGACCCCTTTTTCAGAGAAGTACAAAAACACTGAGTGCTTTTTGCTGGCCAGGTAAGTCAGTGTACATAGAAATAACTGAGAGTAAGCCAGCAATGCTCAGTTGTCAGGAAGAGAGTAGGCCAGGAAATTATCATATTGCAGCACAAGTAAAATCAGAATAAAAGCTTACATACAACAGCATAATACAGCAGAATCAGTCCTAGTGTCTCTAGGTTTTGAGAGGAGGAGAAAAATTCCCAAACCCAGAGCATTAATTTCTGCCAATTAAATTACAGTCAGGCAGGTGTTGTGCAAATTTTCTAACACTGCAATCCTAACCTCCCACAATCTTGCTATACAAACTGTGGGCTTCTCTTGAGAAGACACTAAATATGCCAAATTGGTGGCACTGTGTTATGAACATATGTCCATTAAAAATCACATTAAGGATTCCAAATGTTTTTCATTTGTGATGGCAGCAGGGCTCGAGTACAGATGTCCACTGGGAATTCTAGACACTTCAGCATCAAATTACTTGTATTTAGGTAACACCTCCCATCAGAGGATCTCAAAGCATATCACAAACACACAGTAAGCCTCAAGCCCCTATATAAAATACACATAGTATTTGGTGCAATGAAATAACTGGAGCATATGCAAATCAAGGCCAGGATTTTTTTCAAGAATCTTCTCATTTAGAGATTCAGCTTTTAGACAGCCAACAGAAGGCATTAAAGGTTTTATGTGAAGAGAGTGAATTCTCATAACACCCACTGTCTCCCACACAAAAACCCAAATGTGGCACTTCCAATGGCTCAGTTACAGTGGTCTTGAGGTGTTCACCCAGTACTGGTGGGTGCTGCTGTCTGGATTCAGTTTCTGGAAGATTTCACGAATGGCAAACATGGGAGGTGGTATGAGGAAATGTACAACCTTTAAAAAAATCGTTGTCTTGTATGTAAAGTTTATTTTCCATTTAAATGAGAAGTCTTTTTTAGTAGTAACTGCATTATAATGCTCATCTAATAGCTGATACGATTTCTTCTGATTGAACTTTTTTTGGCACTTTTTCTCTGTGCTTCTTGACACTTGAATGTGATGCTTATCAGGTGCCTTCTTGGAAGCTGTCAAATCATTTAAATATGTGTGAATCTGACATTTCAAGATGATAGTGTTCAACAAGTGCCTTGAAAGGAGGGGGTTTAGGATGTTTGCTTTGATGGACACCATTCAGGTTGTTCAAAACAGAAGTTTTTGAGCACTTCAGGTTTTACAGACTTACTAGAACTCAAAAAATGTAAAGGTTTTTAGATGCTCAAAAAAAGTGCCATTAGAAAGCTTAACTCATCACTACAAACCAAGGTGCAACAAAGCACTCACAATGAGATCTGAAAGTTGTTAATGGCATATAATAATACTCAGAAATTCTACTTCCCTCCCATTGCTAATTCTCCTACATATTGTCACCTCTAAAGAGTTTGTCACTTGGGTATTTTGCTATTAAATTGTAGATTTTTTTAAAGATTCTTTGAGCTGTTCTGCTAACGGAAGAGCACTGCCTTGGGATTGTTATTTCTCTGGTGGAGCTGTGCTCAGCTGACACTGAGAAGACTCTGACAGCTGCTGGACTGGGTGCCACAGAGCCCAGATCCAAGGGCAGCCCTTGCAAGCTCACAGAGAGCAGGGCAGGGATCGTTCTCTCAACTTCCAAAAGAAAATGTGAACCGTGCAAATTGCCTGCAGTGGCAAAAGAATCTGAGCGAGCCAAGCGCTCATTCCGGATCCTGCGTGGCCCCGCGCGATATTTCCGCCTCACAGCCCCTCTCCTTGCAGGCAGCTTTTGGCACTGACCCATCTCCAGGAGGTCTGGGGGCCCTGCCACGTGTGCTGCACACTCCTCTCTCCACGTGTGCTGCGTGAACCGTGAGATTGAGACCAGAGACTGAGTCTCTGGGACCGGCCACAACAGGTAGCAGTAAACCAGGGGCACGGTGCTTTACCTCCTTCTTACCTCCTTTCCAACCCCAATCGATACATGGGGTTGGAAATCCCAATTGGGTTGGGCAGATTGTAAAATGTGATGTTTGTGGATCCCTACAAAAGGCGATGCTATTTTTTTTGGCCTGTGTTCAAAATGAAGTGGCTTGTTCTGATGGCAGAGGAATGGGAAAAAACACCCAGATTTGTCATGATTAGACTGTACTTCCATTAGCCTGTCCAGCGTTTTCAGCTTGACAACAGACATTTCTCAAAACAAATGGAAGCAAATTTCAGCAGCCAGGAAGATGCACTGGTGTATGTTTAAGGTCTCTAAACAAAGTCACCAGCCTTTGATGCTTAGTTTAGTATCAGCTCAAGTGCCCAATCCTGAGCTATATTTTAGGGAAGGTCCTGGTTGTGCCACAGTGCATGCCAAGGCTGGCATTACACCATGGGCACACTGGTTTCTTGCTTGTTGTTCTGCTTTGGCAGATAAAATAGTTATTATTGTTATGATTATTACTTTATTTTTAAGCTCACTTTTACAGGCTCATCTCTAGAGATGGGATTAAGGCATGTAATTTTAACTTTGATAAGCAGTCACTCCTCTGGAGCCATTTTTTTGAGCTGTGACTCTAATCTGGGGACTCTTCCCTAAATGAATACTGTCTTTTTTTTTATAAAAAAACAACCCTGTCAAGGATCAGTGTGAATATGTGAGTAGTGGGCTCTGTAGCCACGGGTACCTGAGCAGTGGCCAGGTATGTGTAATTCTGTTAGCCTGGGAGCTCTTCTCGTCTACTGCAGGAGGTTTCAGTCACGTGGAGAGTTTCATCCCACCAAGACTTTGACTGACTTTACCCTAGCCACAACAGAATTATGATTTTTGCATGGTTACTGCAGTTTGGGTTTTTTTGCTGGATGAACAGCAGAACCACAGCCAGGAGAGAAGGGGACAAACCACACTAACCAGAGTGAAAAACAGTCAGCAAAAGGTTTGTGTTTCCCTTTACCTTTCAGCATCTGCTCTGCTCAGTCACACAAAGCCCAGATGGCTCCAAATCCAGTTTGTAAATAAAAATGGTTATCCTTGCTGGACTGAAATCTCTTTACCACAGAGGTGTGTGCTTGCAGCTGTCAAGGACTTCCTGCTTCCTACTTCGGTAGGGAACAGACAAATCCTTGCACATGAGTTCAAGCACCTCTTGTTTCAAGAGTTTCTGGCTTCCTGTGGATGACTGGTGTTCTGCTAACTGTGCTCTTTCACAGAGACCTCGCCTCTTCAGGCCTAAAAAAATGACATGGAAGCACCTTTTTATAGTCTAAATTTGTTTATTTGTTCTAGGATGAGACAACCCTGGCTCCCCTTGCTCCTTCCCCTTGCACTCTTCCTCTGTTCATTATTTCTCTGCAATGCTTTGCCTGCTAGCAGCACTGTGCTGGCAGTTGTCCTTTCAGGGTTATCCAGCTCTACCTGTGCAATGGGCTTTTTCTGTTTTCTTTAAATTCTCCCATGTACCTTTGTTCTCTCTCAACATTTCAGTCCCTTGTTACATGCAGTGTGACCCACTGGTCACAGTTCTGTACATGCTTCTTGAGCCAACCCCTTTGAAGAAGGATGGCTTTAACCAGTAAGAGTGTGGGCAGATTCTGAAGGTTTAGATTCTGTTTCTTCCTCTGCTATGGATTTCTCATTTGACTTTGGACATGTAACTACATATCTGAGCCTTTATTATCTCCTAGGAAGGAAGCTGGGAGGTGATAATACCAATTTCTCCCTGTTCTTATGAATTCTCCTAGTTTGGTTGATAGTTCCCAGCTAGAGGAGCTTAAAACCTAATTAGACATGATCATTATCTCTTCTCATTTTAGTCTGTGCCACAGACAGTCCCTGCTGGGTTCTCTCTAGGTTACTGTAATGCAAATAATAAGTTCTTACTTGAAATGAAAAGCATTTACTATAAACTGTTTTCTCCTTCAACAGCAACACAAAACCAGCAACTTGGGCTGAACTGTGTCTTCTGTTTCAAGCGAGATTTGTTCTATACTTTTTCCCCAGGAAAACAGCTTTGATTAATATTTCAAGCATTTTATAACACCAAAAGCCAAACAACAGGATAGAAAAGCTGATTATGCAGAAATGAAAGCCAAGCTACATCTAAAGGTCAGAAGGCAAATGTGCCTATGTCAAGCACTACATACCTTTTGGTTCTTGAACCTGGCAGCTGGAGGAAAATCAACATTGCACAAAAACCAATAATCCCTGTAACGAATCCCCTGTTTACTGGAAAACTCTTATGTAAGTGTTAACAGGTCAGGTGAAATCCTACATACTGTACACTTCTGCTTAGCACCATTCTAACAGGAATAGGGCAACATCAGTGGACCACAATGGGATTTTTTCAATGTAAAGGCACTTTTGTTTGGTCAGTGTAAGTGGTTCCTACCAGACAAATGTCACGATTATGAAACAACACTCAGTAAAGAAATCAGGAGTTCAACTGGACCTGAAATCATGCTTTTGTTTCTTATGCTTTGAGGAAGATGGAATTCTGACTGCTATACGTGCATCTTTGACTGACCATCCGTAACTGTCTCCAAATTTACTGGTTCAGGATGATATATATGCATATGAATACTGTTTATGTAAAAAGAAGCTTCTTATGTGTGTGCTTAAACCATAGAAATGAGCAGCAACCAACCTGCATTCTGCAAATAAAATAAAAAAAACCCATGCACTTGCTAACCTTGTAGAGTTCAGGTATTTGCTCTGAATAGCATTAAGTACCTTTTTATTTTGGGTGAAGCATAAATGTGCTCTGCCCAGAAGATCTTAAACAAAAGATGGATATGAATGACAGATCAAGAGACTTGCAGTTTGTAGAGGCAGCTCTGAACAGAGTAATAATTGTGATTCACAAAACGTGTCACCCAGGTATTCTCGTCTGCTTTCTAGACACTGCCTCATCTTGGTGTTTAAGATTACAAGGATTATAAAATTGACTTTGTTTCTTCTTACAGGAGCAGAAAAGATGTACAACTAAGCCTGCTATACCATATTTCCATTACCAGTTCCTGATGGAGAGGCATGGGGCTATCTGGTTGTGGACTTTAAGTGATGGTCCAACACTGTAGCAGTGCAGAAAACTCAGATTTAAGGTATTTCTGCTGATAAATATCACAGACTACACCACCTGCTGTTCAGTGAAGTGACATTATTATATAAGTTGTTAAATATTCCCTTAAATTTTCTTGATTTCTTTAGATTTTTGAATTAAGAAGTTGATTTGGACTCCTTAGAAAGTTTAACGCCGAAGAGGATTTGTTATCTGAGCTGGAAAAAAAGTGCACAGGAACCCACTGCTCCTCTGAACCCACCAACCACCTCCTTACTGCTGATTTTGCAAGGTTTAACGTGTACTTGCTGCACATCTACGTGGAAGCAGAATTTGAACTCCTCTGGGTTTGTACATCGCACTCACAGATTTATTAGGACAATCATTTAATAGTCTCATTCTTCAGTGATCCTATTAACTTCCCAGTTTAGGTGTCTGTTCAGCTGTGCACGAAGAGCTGTTCTCAGAACTGTTTTCCTGATTAAAGATTAACAACGTGATAAAAGAAGGAAACATGGGCATCCTTGGAGTTTGTTTCTTACATCAGCTGGGTTAAACCTTTACTATCTTTTCTCACTGTGTATTTTCTCTCTGTGTTTGGCAATCAAATTCTGCACAGCTCCAGCACGTTTCCCTCAGTTTAGTCAAAACAAGAGGAAAACTTTCTGCCTTTTAAACTTTTAGCTCTTCGACCCTTGCAAAAACAGCAATAGAAACCTATAATAACTAACTAAGGGGAGTTGTATTAAAAACTTTCTTTGCTATCTGTTGGATTAAAGAGTATTCTGTAAAAACAGTGGAAGTCACTGAGGTGTAGTTAACTGTATAACCACACTAATGTCTTTTGAAATGGAAGAAGTGATCTGCTTCTCAATAAACATCCTTCTTCCAAACAGACCCAGGCACGCAGCTCGGCTGTTTGCCACAAGCAGCAAATTGTGTATTAGAGGAAGGCAGGATTGTTTCTAAATATATCATAATGTTAGATGAAACAGTTAATAGACAAATTGCAATTATGGTTAATAATTTTTAGACCACTTCCCTGAGTTGTGTCTAAGCAATCAATCATCCCTGGTACTTTCAGCTCCAATAAGCTTATGTTAAATACTTCCCCTTTTATATATCCCACATCTGTACTCTATTAGGTCTTGTGTTTTTTGTCATGCTATATAATTATAATAATTTACAGTATGGAGCAGGATTTTAAGAGCATAGACAATACTTGAAAGCATTAAGTCTTTTAACTTAATAGGAGTTGCTTTTGTTCTGCTGCAAGAATTACTCATATTTAAAGAGATGATTTGTCTCCTCAAAGTCAAGATGAGCACTGGAGAGAAAGCAAAGCTTGGCTTTCCCTGTGCCTTAGGCATAACCCGAATTTAGCTGATCCTGCATGAACAGCACAGTCCAAGCACTGTGCCCTGAGACAGCTCTGCAGCTCTGCTCACCCTCCTCTTTGCATGGGAAGTGGTAATTTATAGCCTGCCTAGACACTAGTCAATCAATACCCTCCAGCATGATTTCCATCTGGCTTTGCTGTGCTGTGCTCCCATCTTCTCTCTGCTTCGGGGATTCAGTAAGGAAACAAGTAGGACTGTATGTTCTGATGTTCCTGGGTCTGAGGTCTGACTAGTTTTTATATGACTGTAGCAATAGGAGCAGAGAATTGTGTTCTTTGGGGCAAGAAATCCAAGTCAGATCCGAATCCCTAGGTGATGTCTGCTAAAATAAACTATAGCTTCCATCTCCGAACCAGAGGTCTGGGGGAAGAAAATAAAAAATTAATAATATTCTTCTTTCCAAGTGATCAAACTGCATATTTTCTCCTGAGAATATTCCAGGCCAGCACTGAAGCATCGGCTTAATTCTGAATCTGCAAGATTCAGTTGCTTAGAACAGCATCAAAAAGAACATAACTTTTTATCTCACTCATTAGCTGACATGCTTTCTTTTTATTTTTTTAATTAAGGTTTTTGGTGGTCTCTGAAGAAATGTTTCATATTTGTGAAAGTGGGACACCAAAGGAACAAGGAGTGCCAGAAAATACAGCAAAAAGACTTCAATCATTTAATGGCAGCTTCAAGACCTGAGCAATGTTTAAAAGGAGCCAGAGGAATTAGAAGATTGCAAAAGTATCTCCGCTTTCTCTGAAGCAGGTGATGGTGTGAAGGAGGTTATCTGGTGCTGTCATTATTGAGAGGGGCAATATCTCACTGCAAAAGAGGTGCTGAAGGTAGTGATTGTCCCTGGGGTGGGAGCAAAGGGAAAAGGCGTGCGTGTTTGCAGCCTGGTGCTAAGGCACACACACCGCTGACAGGTGCGGTGTGAACGCGACACATGCTTGGAAACAAAAGTGAGACATTGGGGGAAAGTGAAAATGGAAAACTTTCCAGATGCCAGGTGGGAAATGACATTAAAACTGTCAAAATAAGTCACAACAAAGACTGGGTTTTCTCCTAGACTAACAGGAGTCATGTTCTGGAGAAGAATGGAGGTTTCAACTACAAGGTGGAGTGTCATAAATGAAACAATTATGAGCACTTGAGGTTAAATTTGAGCCTATTTGTTTTGGGGTTCTATGCTTTGTTCTCTTTTTCTTTTTTTCTTTCAAGTGCACTGCAGCATTCCTGATTTACTCTACAGTTTGTGGACAGGTCAAAAATGTGTAAATAAATCCCACTGTCACTGCTTCATGTGGTTATCTATTCTGGGCCTAATTCCAAGCCCTGTTAAATTGATGGCAATCCTTCCATTGGCATTGGAGGACTGCAGTTTAGAACCTGTGATGGAGGTTGAAAGCATCACCAGAGAGAATGGATAAACAGCCTCTGCAGTCATCCAAAGTGAGTTTCTGAAACACAGTAAGGGAAGCAAACCTTGAACTACATTCAAGGTCAAATATGCTTTATGTGTATGGTAATGGCACTTTTAAAAAAGTCAGCTCCACCTAACATGCACTAAGCATCTTAAATATTATAAAAGACATTATTCAGATTTAAGACTGACAATCTGAACAGATAACCCAGTATTTTACTTCTTTAAAAAAAACAGCTGCACTGTTTATACTTGGGCAGAAAACTGCAGATCAGAACAAAGTTTGCTGTGTTTCCTTAGTGCAGCCAAGGAAACTCTGCTGATTGAGGATTTTACTTGTCCGTGTATTCATTTTCATGCACTGGTAGATTCTTATCAGCAATTTATCTGCAATTTTGTAGCTGAATTTTGTTTCTTTATGTAACATTACTTTAGGACAAGAAAAAGTGCCTACATTAAATTCCTTGTGCTCCTTACGAAATACTCCTGACAAACAATAATTCACTTTGAACGTTTACCCCCCAAAGTATAATTATGACTTAAAATATAAAATGGCTCTCTATTCTTTTCGTGATAGACTTTTCATGCAGGCTGTTGATGTGTTAGAAAGAACTAGACTCCCAGAGGAGTGGGTAGAAGCTTGATTGCAGCTAGAGATAGACAATGCAGCAGCAGCAGTAACTAGAGAC
>VXBB01014857.1:69817-82336 GCA_013399915.1 Illadopsis cleaveri
CTGTCTCCTGAGGAGGGTGAAGAACGCCGAGCCTGCCCTCGGTGTGTGTTAAGGGAGCAGGAGGTGCAGGGAGCCCGCAGGGCCCTGCCCGGGCACTGTCTCCTGAGGAGGGTGAAGAACACCGAGCCTGCCCTCGGTGTGTGAAGGGCAGCAGGACGTGCCGGGTCGGTGGCGCTGCCGGGGCTGAGCCTGGCCGTGGAGCTCTGCGTGCCCTGGGCATGGCCCTGACCCTGCGGGACGGCATCTGCGTCTTCTATGGCTTGGAGATGGCCCAGATCCATATTTTGCAAGAAGAAGGGCAAGACAAGAGTGCAGAAAGCAAGGCGACAGAGAAACCACCAGACACGCTCCTGATGGAGATACAGGTTCTGGATAAGGTGAAATTAGAAGTGTGTTGTTCCCTGCTAGGTTCTACTATCACACCGATTTGGTTCTGGCTTAAGCATTAGTATTATTTATTCAAATTTGTTGGGCTTAAGTCCCCAGTACATCTTTTTATAATTTCATCTCATTCCTAAAAGGACAAACTATAAGTTTAGACTTTCTAGATTCAGAGAATATTCTGAGTTGGAAGAGACCCAGATTATCAAGATGATATTGAGGTGATATATAACTGTTGAAATTCAGATGTGTTTTTAATTTAGTTCACCAGTTTGGTACCATTTGGTTTGATAGCCTCCATCTCTTAAGTGGCATTACAGATTTTCCTTTTTTCTCCTTAATTCAATTAGTTCAATCCAGCAGTCGTTGTTAAAGCTGGGTATGTAATACAGTCCCATTTGAAATTAATTTTATTAAAAAGGACATGCAAACACTGCTGATTTATTCTGTGCTAGCTATTATATTGGTTTTGCAATGAAATATTACCTTTTTTCTTTAAAATTCATGCATCACTAGATAATTTCTGAGGTAGGTCATATTGCCATATTTGAGTCTAGCTAATGCAAGAAGTATCACAACATGGTTAATTGCTTTATGACAAAGAAGGCATTACAATTAGCCTGCAGAAGTCCTAAATTTGTTAAAAACCAGCATATTTCTCACTTTCTTTTAACAGGTAGATGTACTGAAATGAAATTTTAAATCTTTTATTTAAAAGATAAAGATATGGGTTTCTGTGTTCTCAGTGCTGCAATCTTAAAATGCTGCTCTGAAATTTTATATAAAATTTTGAAGAGAGAGGGCATAATTTTAGTAATTATTTGTACTTAATTGTAACTTACCACTTAAGCTGCTTTATGTTAAATGCAAGTTTGTTGTTGCAGTTTTGTCCATCGCTTGTGAGACTGAAAATCAGAATGAATTAATGGCTTGCATTTTGTTGACTGCTCAGTTGATTTGCCACTAGCGACTCCCTTTAATTGAGAAAGTTGTAAAACGTATTCTTTTTTAAAATAGATTGACAGAGATAATGATGCCATTGCATTTGAAAATAACATCCAGCAACTGAGCCCATCTGAAGAGGGAGAAGGAAAGGAAGATTTTTCCACTCTTGGGGAAGCAAAGAGTCAGAGCTGCAAAGAGAGTGATGATTTGTCAGACTTACTCAATGGAAGTAAAGAGCAGGAATATCCAACTGCATCAGAACAAACAGTTGTAAGAAATCTCAAGAATCTAAAATTTGAGGCTCATGCTCCACATCAGGAAAAAGGTAAAAATAATAATCCTTGTAGTTAATTTTTAGATAAGGCATGTTAAGTCAGATTTTGAACAGAGGTTGAAGTTTTACATTAAATGCTCACAGTGGTAATTGTTAAGTTTAGATTAGGTTAAGTTTTAACAATCTGTGGAAATTTGGAAGAAGAAATAATACCTTCAGCCCTAAGTGCTCGAAGATCTTGTTCAGGCTGATGTCATCTGCCTTGTGTTCAGGAGAGACATTTTGGATGGCATTTAGAAATTAATGGTCTTTTGAACAGTGTGTGGTATTTGAAACCTCCAGGGAGATTTCAAAGTTAATATTGCCTTTGAATAAACCTGGTAATTTATTTAGTGTCTTGATTCACTCATTCAGCTTCAAAATATGATTGTTTGAGGGTTTGTGGTTGAGTTTAGAGTGATTCCACGTTGCCAGCAGAAGGTGGTGGGCAATTATTAATCAATACCTGTCAGCAATGCCTTTCCCAGAACCTAAATAACAGAAAATGGCTGATTTAAGATGTTAGAAACATAAAAGTATGTTACAGAAGTTAAGGACTGACTCAGAAGAGAGCAGATAAGCATCTGTTTCCCTAGAAACTGTGTGTGTACTGTAAAAATAGGATGACATCAATGATGTGGAGTCTGTAAATGTGTGTTTTATCTGGAAGTTAAGGTATCTTGGCTGAGGTTCTCTATGGATACTGTACAAATTGTTAATGTCCCCTGTTTCAGTTACAGCCTTTATAGGAGACACATTTGAGCAGCTTTAACAAAGCTAACAATGTTCCTTTGTGTGGGCATGAATCCACAATGAATAAATGACAATAAAGTGGTTTTGTTTGCTGTTACTGAAGTGAAGTGTTATCTGCACATCTCTGTGTGGTATAAAGCGTTGTATAAAATGCATTTTGGTCTCAGCATGAAAATCATTACAGAGAGCACACTTGGGAGCTGAGACAACTGTTCTGGAAAGACTCTTCAAATATGACGTATTTGCCATTTCACAGTTTGAAATCTTCTTCATAACTGAAAGTGTTGCACATTTAATCTTGTTACTCTCAAAAGAAATTCATTACTCTTGTGCTCTGAACTTTATTCCATGACTTCTCTAAAGAACTGATTTTTTCCCCTCAAATTCAACCAGAAATTTTAAAGAGGCTTTTACATCATGATTTTTTTATATGCACTTTACAGATTCAGCAATACCAGAAAGCTGGGAATAGCTTAACCTGCCATTTCCAAATCTTTGCATCAACTTACTTAGTGCTAATGGCACAGTTGTTATCAAGAAGTTTGTTGCACAGATTGTAACTCTTAATGATGGTATTGAGAGAGGAAGTCTCATCCTGTCTTGGAGGTGAGAGCAAGGGTAGGAGTTAGGTTTCCTGGGATTAGATTCTAAACTGTATCACTAACAAATAACACAGTTTTGAGGGCAAATCACTGAAGTCTTAATGAGTCCTTTGATCCAGAAGTTTGAAGTAGTTTTACCCAGACTAGTGGGACTCTTTAGGAACCGGTACCCTTTTTTTGAAAAAGTAAAGTCATTATTTTGTGGCATGTACAGTGTAAATGTGTATTTGTTCCAACAAGAGAAAAAGAATGTTTCAAGAATGTTTTTTCTGCACATTCACCTCAGTCAAGTTCTCAAGTCTTAAGCATCATTTGAAAACCCATTCAGATGAGAAACCTCACGTGTGTCACCTCTGCCCCAAGGCCTTCCGTACAGCGACTCTGCTGCACAACCATGTGAACGCACATACAGGTACCTGATGCTTGGAAATACTTCATGTTACAGACTGTCTGAAACTGAATTAACAGGCCTGGGGCTTTGCCTTAGAGCTGTGTCCTGTGATCATTTTATGCCCAGAAATTCCTCTGATTTTCTGTGGCGTTCCACATTGAAAAGACATGGTCTGTAGTTACGGACTCTGTGTGTGTGTATTTGTTTATTTTATTAAGTACCATTCTAACAATTCTTGTCTGCTGACCAGTGACTTCAGCTGTGCTTCATTCCTACACACAGAATAGAATTTTCTGTGATGTTTTCATTTTGCTGTATAAACATATGAACATATGTTTATAATAAACTTGTTGTGTGCATATGTATGGAAGAAATTCTTTACTGTGAGGGTGGTGAGGCACGGGCACAGGTTGCCCAGAGAAGCTGTGGCTGCCCCATCCCTGGAAATGTCCAAGGCCAGGCTGACCACGAGTTGGAGCAACCTGGGATACTGGAAGGTGTCCCTGCCTATGGCAGGAGTGGAACAAAATGAGTTTTAAGGTCACTTCCAACCCAAATCATTCTGTGATTTATTGTATGTAAAAAAAATCAGAATATCAGAAAAGGTTCTATTAAAAAATTCTGCATGTTGATTTAAGGCAGACAAATCACATTGCTGTGGTGTTAAATAAAAGTCTCATGGTATATTATTGCAGGGAACAAACCCCATAAATGCAGTGAGTGTGACACAGCCTTTGTGACCCGAGGGGAGCTTTCACGACACAGGAGGTACAAACACACTTTGGAGAAGCCTTTCAAGTGCACAATTTGTGAATACTCCAGTGTAGAAGTAAGTACAGCCTTACTGAATCTTTTGGGAGAGCGTGAAGGTTTTCACGTGCCAGGATTTTAATGTACAGACAATTTTTGTCCACATTTGTAACCACAAGAAGTCCAGACTCTGCTGATGGCCTTGGACACACTGATGGATTGTGTTGATCTGTTATGTTGCTGTAGTGTTACTGCAAGGTGGCTGATGGCTACAAATAATGTCCAGCTAATGTGGACACTAAATATGGAAGTAAGATAATACGGGGAAAAAGTGCAGAAGTGTCCTAAAACCACAACAAGGTGATTATGTAGGGAAAAACATGGATGTGAGAGTGCTAATTCTGGGGTTAATGCATTATTTTAAATTTTAGTAGGAGCAGTATGTAAAATTGCTTGTATTTTAATTAAATACATCTCTAATGTGGATGTTACTTTAGAGAATCTCTCCTTTTTCTCTGAGGCCAGCAAGATGAGACGCCACGTTCGCTCGCACACGGGGGAGCGGCCCTACCCCTGTCACCTGTGCAGCTATGCAAGCAAAGATGCCTACAAGCTGAAAAGGCACATGTTAACTCACACTGGTAGGATTCTGGGGTAATCATCAAGTCCAGGGCCTCAGCTCCTTAATATTCATAGTGTTAGAGCCATCTCATTTCAGCCTCAAAATGAGCCCCTTTTTTAATCTGTGATTTGGAGTAAAAACATGTTCTGTTTCAGTGTTCTGGATTTGGTAGTGTGAAGCCCAGCAGTGCTAGTAGTTTGTCTTGCTGTTCCTCCTAAACTTCTTTTATATTAGAAAAATATTTCTTTTTCTGTGGGTCAAGTTGTCACTTTTATTTCTCAGTTGGTTGAATTAACATGGAGAGGTACCTATGAGAGATTTTTAAATAATCTGTTCAGAACATGAATATTGTTATGACCCCAGATTGCCAGCAATTAATTTGGTCAACAAAGAATTAAATTGCTTTAATATTGAAAGCAGTGTGTTCTTGTCATAGCTCTGTAACATGCAAGTCATCTCAGGGGCAGTGGGTATCAATCTATACTTCAGGGTTTAACTTGGCTCCATTATGATATGTAATTTGTGCTCTGATTAATGTTTTAGGTTGAATCAGAGTGTGACAGCGTGGTTTGAATCAAATTTTCCAAATATCCTCACTTGTCACGTGTTGGTTCGTATCCTGAGACAGTTTGGTGCAATTAAACTGAATTATTTTTTTATGAGAGTCAACCACAAGAGTGCAACTGGAAGAGTTCAAGAGTGTTACCCACTACTGGCAGGGACTTCTTCCACAGAACCAGTCTGGAGTTGGTTCAAAGCTGTGCCAGTTGCCAGTGTTGATTTAATTTTTAATGATAGTCACACCTGATGGGGCTTTTTGGGGGAAGAAAGGCAAGAAAATAATTTCCTATTTTCCCTTCTCACCATTATCAATGGCTGGTGGTGTGTCACTCTTACCATGATGTTTTACTGCTGTTGACTTTCTCTCCTTGCATATTTAAAGATAATTCTGCATTTTTATACATGAAGTATTCAAGGAAGAATAGATGATAGTTAAAACAATTCCTGATTCCTAGTTTAGAGTTATATAAATGGATTTATGCTTCAGCAGTTTGACTTGTGGACTTAGGAAAGCCAAGATTTTGTGTTGCAATCAGTTATGTAAACTTCTGGAGAATCGTTTGGCCTTTTGTTCACTGTCAACTAACATTAACTTTTGGTTGATCTGAAAATTGTTGCTGTTAGAACATGGATGTTGAATTGTGTGGGAATTGGAATTGATATCAAATAAGCAGAGTTTCTAAGCATATGTTACTTTAATTTCTCTTTAATAGGTGAGAAACGCTATGAATGTTACGTCTGCCAAGCCAGATTCACTCAAAGTGGAACCATGAAAATCCATATGTTACAGAAGCATGGAGAAAATGTGCCAAAACACCAATGTCCACATTGCAGTACTTTCCTTTCCCGAAAAAGTGATTTGGGTGAGTTTAAAGGAAAACCCTGAAAATGAAATGTAGAGATAAGTAGAGGGGAAATATCTAATTTTCACAAAATTTCACCGAATATGTTATAGCTGACTTCATATTATCACAGAATATTTTAAGTCAAATGCATTTGTAGTTTTACAGGTAAGTTCCTCCTGCAAGGAGATGTGGTGACATCTTGTGGTTGATGTTTTAATTTGTTTAAAATGGAAAGTAGCAAATATTTAGCTTTTTCTTTTTTTTATTTGCTTGATACCTCTGGCACTGTGACCTTTTGTTTTTTCAGAAGAAGTGTTGGCAGCAATACAGCTGACCAATGACAACAAAACCTATATAGAATTTTAAGTTTCGAGAAATACATGAAAATGCTGTATTCAAACTGGATTTTTTTGAAGTATTTGATTTGTTAAATGATTTCCACTGAACTCAGTAAGATTCAGGCTTATAACTGCTTGATTTCTTGGGGAAGTTACAACATCTTGCTGCAGCTTTTGTTTAATCTTAAACTAATTTGTCCATTTTACCCCTACTGCAGAGAGCAGGGAAGGTTCTTTTGTGTTTTCCTCTACAAGATTTGCATTACTCAGGGTTATACACAGCCCAACTCTTGTTCAAAACTGTGCAAATAAAAACCTTGCAATTAAAATGAGTTGTTTTGAATATCTGTCCAGGTGTCCACCTGAGGAATCTGCATTCCTACATGGAAGAGGCAGTGAAGTGCAGGGACTGTGAGGCAGCTTTCCACGAGCGCTACGCTTTCCTTCAGCACAGGAAGACTCACAGGAATGAGAAAAAATTCACATGTGCTCAGTGCAGCTGCACATGTAACCAGGTATTTCAGTTCCCTGGGAAGATACTCCTTGCTCTGGTGGTGGTGTTGTAAGGCACAGTTGGCTTTGGGGTTATATTTACCTTAAGAAAATAAAAACTTTTGTGACTGCAGTCCAACTAAAATAGTGTAGTGGTGCTTATTTCCAGGGTAAATCCTTCACAAATAAACAGTGAAATTGAAATGCTGGAAGGGTGAGTCTATCTTCTTGGTAAATCTTACGTACATGGACTGCTTAGAAGTATAAAATAATTGCAATCACTTTCAGGGATGTTGTGATAGAGAACAAAATGTAGTATTTCAGCCTGAAATGTGATTTTCAGTGGTGGTGCAGAATAAATTCAGTCTGAACTAAAAAATTGATTTTAAAGAGTACTTTTAGGACAGCTAAGACCAGTTCTGCAATGAAAGTAAGAAATTATTATTCACTTCAAAACCATATGCAATGAGAACATATTTTCATTTTGAGTTAACTGTGCACACTTTAAAGTAAATGTGACCCTTTTCCCACATAGAGATTTTACATGTAAAACTTTATTGCTTAACCAGGAAATGATAAACTTTATTTTATACCCACCAAATGGCAATGTTCTTTTAAAGCAGAATTTTAATATATATTCTGGAAATTCTTCAGGAGTTTTATGGAAATTGTTAACTATGTCAGTCTTCCACTCAGTGTTGCAGAATTTGTCTGTCAGAACCATATTTGCTTTGTGTGTGTTAAATTCCTTACATAGATTAATATTTGATTGATATTTTTTGTTCTTCATTATGCTAACAGAGTAATATGTGTAAGCATGCTGAAAATTGTGGATTGGTGAGGGCAAAAACTGCTACACCCAGAAAAGGAAGCAAAGGCAAAAATAAAATCCATGAGAACCCGAAGCGTGCTAAGCCAGAAGGTAATCAGTGACTAAGTTAGAATTTAATCATGTAAATTAGAATCAAGACTAAAAGGCTAAGGCAGTGAATCTTCCCTGCTGCCTAATTACTGTTTCACAGTGAAGCTAATAATGGAAGAATACTTCAGAATAAGCTTTGTTGTCTGTCAGAAATTCTTGTCATGTGAGCTGGGTCACTGCACAGGTACCATACTGGGCTGTTCCCTGCTCCTGCAGTAGAGTTCCTAAACTCCCTTTATAGCAATACTTTCAGATGATTTTTGTGGAGTGAGAGACAAAAATGGAGATACACCTTAGGCCAAGGTGTCCCTAAACCCCACCTTGTGCTGTGTCAGATTGTATCTGCACTGAGGGAAAACTTGACGTGGTGAGAAGAAGAAATACTGGAGCTTTTCTGAATCTAATGAATATATATCAGCAGCTGAGTTTACATTAGCATTGACACTTCTGTTTTCACTGGTTAGGCTGTAATGCTATGGTTAGAAGTGTTACAGCTGCAGTGTTTATGTTTTTGCAGTAATTAGATTTTGCTTTTTATTAATGTTTTCCTACATGCAAACAATTTCTTTTTGGTATCTTGTAAATACCTTCATCTGAAAGCTTGATTTTCTAGAGCTGTGGTAATGTATCTTCACATGTTGTTCATGCAAATATTGAGTTCATTAATTGACTCACACAAAACCTAGAAATTTCTGTGCTGTTCCAGAAGGTTTTTCCCCAAAACTGACATTTGCAAGTAATTTATATATCACTGTCCACTTCTTGCACAACTTGAAGGGACCTGTGGGATCTTCAGTGTGAGTTTGCAGATGATGACTTGTGAGACTGGGGCTGTCAGTGATTTGCTGTTGCTAATAATTAAAAAAGAAAAAGGATGCATATGATAATTAAATTTCCAGTTAAAAAATGCTTAGTTTTCCCCTGATAAGAATACCAAACTCAGCAACATGGCTTGTAATGTAATATTCAACAGAAGATATATTCATTCCCCAAGTAAAGTGCAAGATAAAAGATGTGCTGTAGTTACATATTGGCAGCATTTTTTCCACTAAATGAAATTGCATACTTGTTAAATTTATTGAAATATTTACTTGTCTGTCTGGTTAATCATCCCAATATTTTTTATTTTTTTTTCAAAGTTGCCCTGAAATCATGCCAAGGTGACTCTACTTTGAAAAATGAACCTTGTGCCGGTGAGATTGTTCCTGTTTCAGATGGAGCAGAAACAGCAACTCCTCGGGAGCACAGAACAGAAGCAACTCATTAAATGGATCCCCAACATGATGGACAAATAATGCACAAACAGACTGGTCTTCCTTGTTCTCAGTAGCTGTAACTGAGCAGTTCAAAGTGTGAAACTACCTCCAGTTAGAAGGGTAGAAAAGATGCTGGTTGGAAGCTGATGAGGCCCTTCTGTGCTCATGTTTCTTGCTGCAGTTTCTACCCTGTAGCCTAAATACCATTGCAAAGTGTGAAAGTTAGAGGCAACTTTCACCTGGTTTATTACATACATGTTATAACAGAATAGGAAAAAGCAGCTGGTTTCAGAGTCATTTATTGAAGAATGGATGGGTCGTTTCACTTTACCTTTGGTTTTTTCCAGCTTTACTCACAGAATTGCAAACTGATCTTAGGCAGATTTATCCCTCAGTATCACTGAGGGCTGCCTGAAATTCAGTGTTTATACTTTGCTGAGGTGAGCACATGAAAGGCAATGATTTTTTAGTACAAGGTACATTAACCAAATCTCCTTTCTGCAAACACTTTAGTTTCTAATGGAATTCATGATGCGAGAGAATGCATGACACAATTTTGTGGAAAAGCACCATTTTTTATGCCTCATACTAGTGGTAATTAGAAATTAATCTTTTGTCTGATTTTTTATCAGCTCAGTTAGCTGGGCAGACAGAACTGCATGACAAATATGAAGCAGGAACAGGGTGGCAGAAAAGTGTGGAGGACCCCATAATTTGGGAATGTAAAACCTTCTGTGACCTGTAGCTGACTCTTTTTTGAATGCCGGTGGGATCTGTTTTCTTTATCCCTCCTTTAACCAGCCTTGCAAGTGTTGCCATGTAAGTTTGTGATCTTTCATTTTAGCACCAGATCCAAACCACACCCACGACTTTGATTTTAATTAGCTCTTCAATAAAGCACAACTGTGTTATTTAGGAAAGTTCATGTTTATAGTATACTAAAAAATCAAAAAAAATATTACTGTCAAATACAATTCTCTTAACTTTCCTTAGGTTATAAGAAGTACTGGGTTTAACTCTTAATAATTACTAGAGTCATTAGAGTAAGTACTATTAATTTTTATGATTCATTACAGTGATCATAATTGTCATTTATTCACTATTCACCCTTTTTTTTTTGTCATTTATAATTAACACTTGGAAGCCTCCTGATAAAATCTTAAATACTTTTTAAATATTCATCTTTAATGTTGCTATTCTTGTTACATTTGATTATAAATAAGCTCCAGCGTAACTAACAAATATTAATAATATCAGGTCATGTAACCACTAAATTTATTTGAAATGCCAAACCCTCATCCCAATTTCAGGATTAACATCTGTGTTTAACTTCATTATGGTGTGGAATTTGACCAGAATTAAACGGTTTGGGTTTGCACGTTGGGCAGGCTGTGGTTGCTGCTTCTGCTGATGTGGTCAGGGACAGAGAATTCCTGTGCTGTGCACCCCAGGTGAGCTGCAGGCAATTGCAACTTTTAACTTTTTTTACTTTGAATGGCCTGTTAAAAATGAAACTTTACATTTTGGCCAGTTAGTTTTTTAACATAACATCCTTATCCTGTACCTGGTAACATGTCTGCATTGCTGTTCTGGGTTACCTTCTTTAACTCAGCCTGTTCTAGGATAACTTCTTTAATTCACAGCAGTTCCAGGAGCTTTAACTGTCACACAGTGTCCCCAGGATCTCCCTGCTCACGATGAGCAGATGAGGAGGGATGTTGGTATTAGCAGGAGATAATTGCAGTCTTACAGAAAATAATCCCATTTATAGAGAGCACACCAAAGGCCTCACCAAGACCTTCATCAATCATCTCAGTCAAACACATGAACAGGAATTACCACTTTAGTACCAGAAACCTCCTTCAGTTTTGTAGCAAACCCTGAGAAGTCAGAGGCCTTGAATTCATTGAAATTCCTCATTGGTTTTGTCCCTCCATTACAGAGCTGTTACTTCAGTATTTATAAAAAGTTTCCTATTGACTGCTCTGTGTCTGTTTTCATGCTGGTAAAATTTCAGTGAGTTCATTTGTTCTTACCAGTGACAGGATTTAATATTCTTGTTCATGATAATTGCTTAAATAATATTGTTAACTTTATTCTTGTTGTGCTGTTTCCATTTGTGTTATAAATTCTAAGCAGCAGATTTCTCTGTCAAAATCAATTTTAGAAGTTGTTTAAATTCCTTGATCAATTTGCTGAATATATATTGTTCATTTGAATTGTTAATAACAAAGCTGACTCATTCCATGCTGACTTCTAAAAATCAGACTACATAGAGTGGAATGTGAATGTAGTAATAAAAGATATTTTTATCTCTGAACTTTCAAATTGTTATTTCAGTAGTTAGAAGCTATAAATGTGTCATTTTAGGAATCAAGAAAGAATGCTTTGACCTCCTCAGGAGCCATTCCTAGTGGCCTTATGCTTTTTAACAGCGGTGATTTTTCTGCATGATTAAGAATTTGCATAACTATGCAAATGCAAATATTTGCATCACTATTCTGATTTATATTTTATGAAGGTAATTTAATTTCATTATATTACTCACATATTTTAGACCAGTAGCTATGTATTAATATCTTTTAAAGCAATACATATTCTGAACAGATGCCAAATTTAAAATATTTTAATTTACTAATTGTGGAGGAGTTGTTAAATACACAGGAATTATTCATGTCTAAACCAGATAATACTGGAGTGTTCTGTAGCATTATGTAACAGTGTTCTGAGATAATTCAGTTATTTGGGTAAGAAGAGGAAACTTGCATTCTGAGTTTCCTCTGCAGGCTGAAGTTGTCTATGCTTTAAATAGTTAATGTGTGAGGAAATACAGTTTTGCAGAGACCCAGCAGATAAAAAGCAGAGAAGGAGCAAAACCAGGCCTTTGGATACATTTTTTTACTATTTAGGCTCTCTAATAAAATAGACTTGACGCAAGAGTCGCTTCAATGATGCTGAAATGTGACGTGACGTTGTGGAAGTGATGTGTCAATTCGAATGGATTACATCCTGAAATCTGGAAGAATTGACCTCAGAGGAATCCTGAACTCTGCCGGGGGATGAGAAGAAGGAGCCGAGACTGGAATTTGTCTCTGGTGTTCCTGCAGGAACTCCTGCAGGGGTTCGGGGGCAGTGCTGGTCCGGGAGCGGCCATTCCCGACCACAGTCATTCCCGGTGCGGGTCCGGGATCGGTCATTCCTGACCATGGTCATTCCCGGTGCCGGATCCAGGATCGGTCATTGCCGGTGCCGGATCCAGGATCGGTCATTCCCGGTGCCGGATCCGGGATCGGTCGTGCCGGGTCCAGGATCGGTCATTCCTGGGCGCGGTCATTCCCGGTGTCGGGA
>VXBB01014868.1:12908-61223 GCA_013399915.1 Illadopsis cleaveri
CACTGAGTTGTAGAGCTGCCCAGTGTTCTCCAGGCATTATCGAGGTTAGTTCTGCTCTTAAGAGAAACTTGAATCAAGACAAATTTTAGTCATAATCTCTGCCAGGTTTGTCTCCTTTCAGGGTTGTGCGCCAAGGATTAATCTTCCCAGGTAGCATTCCCATTTTCCCCAAACATATGGCTGGAGTGCATACCAGCAGGAAAGAACACTTCAAGTGTGTCCCTAAAATTGCTGTTTTTGAAGAAGGTGAGCTTTCCATGAGCATTGGAGCCAACAGCAATAATCACCCTTATGCACATGAAGCTGTATGAGGAATTTGCTGTACAATCAGTCAAAACTTTCTTCTGACCAGGACAAATACTTCCAATTCACATCTGAAACCCCCATGCCCACAGGTTCCAAACTGCAATGGCCATAAGTTACAAAATAAAAAAAAAAGCATAATGTAGGCAAGGCTTATAGGTCTCTAGAGAAGTTCCCCCAACACATTACGGCACAAAGAAAAAATAAAATCAATTATATACCTTTGGGTAAGCCTCAAACAATAAATGAGAAAAGGTCATAACAAAATCAAACCATTTTGCAAACAATTATGTAAGAATATTGCCCAGAGGAATGGTGTTCTGAAAGCAGTTGCTTTTTGGCCAACATTAATGTCATCTAACAGCATTTTAATTTTTATTCTGCTTGTATACCAGATAGTCAAGTAAAAATGGTAGAAAAATCAAAGCACCTGTAATACTGTTGGGGTTTTTCGTGTGTGTGTATGCATATTCATATATATTTTTCTCCTCAAAGTATTGCAAATTATTTACCATGAGCCAGAGAAGACACACATCTATTCACAGACCCTGAGTAGAATCCAGAGATTAAATCACTACAAGATCCTCTCTTTGAAGAGGCAGGGATCCCCTGGAGGCTCCAGACAGGTTTTTAGCTAACAAAGAGGCACAGAGTGTCACAATGTCATTTTTGCAACACTTGATCTAAAGTGTCCTAGATCAGCCAGACAGTTACTGGAGGATTGGGCAAACAACCAAACAAAACCTGCAAAAATACTCCAAGTCATATCTTAAGCCAGGAGATACCAATTAAGACCATTTGAAAGCAATTTCAGTGCACAGCAATGAAACTTGAAGAGTCCACAAAATCCCAGAGCACAAGGGAACATTTAGAAGAGGACACAGTTCTTGGTTTTTTTTGATGACCAGGGAGAAAAAGGGGAAGAATATTGCGGCAAGGTGCATTAGGAAAGAGATGAAAATACACGTTCATTTACATAAACTTTCTACTCAGTCTTACTCTGCATTGCCTCCAGAGCTCCAAGTCTAAAGTAATATTAAAAAAAAGGGGGAAGAGCCATGAAAACATGCAGCTGCAAAGCAATAGACACCTTTTCACCTGTCTGCTGTTTATTTGGCTTCTTCAAATGGAATATTTTTACAAAGAAGAAACTTCTTGGTGAAATGCTGCTATTTACTGAAACCTCAAAGCAACAAAGAGCCAGCACAAATAAGCTCTGGAGAGAAATTCCTACTTAACATGTAAGAAGCAGAGATCAATACACTGGGCTAGACAGCAGAGCCTCTGAATCTCTCTGCCAAGAGGGAAGGAAAAGCCTTTCTGACTACACTTCTGTGCTCAGGACATTGTATTACTGGCTTTTTGGGGCCATTAATAAAAAACTGTGTATAACCCCACATGTGGTGTGGGGGATGGCGAGGAAGGAAGCAGCAGTTAAAAAACCTCCTCAGAAGTTTATAGAAGTGGATAGAGAACAGGCATTAAAGGCGATTTCATTGCTATGTTACCTTCTATTATTTATAATTATTGATTGTTTTCTTCTGTATATACTGAGGCTCTGTTCTCTCACATACTGTTTTCTCCTGCTTGTACTAGGAAGAAATACACCCAGGTGAACACAGTTTGATTGGGTTTTGCTGAACATCTGAAACAGAGTTTCAGCTGAGTTGATTTGAAATTGTTAAGTAGAGCCACACCCACCAGGGCATGCCTGTGCTTTCAGCTTTTGTACAAAGGCTCCTTCACGAGGTCTCTGTTCATTATGCTCAAGCCCAAGACATAATTTAACTCTGAGTTAAAATAATTACCACACCCAGGAACACAATCACATCCATGACTCTGTATGATGGAAATATTAAAATAGTTATTTATATATTCTATAATATCATGTTATAATTATTTAGCCATTGATGGAATAATACAGATGAGACTGACTAGAGTGGGCATAAGCTCATATGCATGACGTGTGCAATAAAATATCTTGAAAAGTGACAGAAAGTGACAGTTTTCTTTCTGAAAAAGGAGAAAAGAGACCAGAATGAAGACCCAGCAGACCCCCCATCTCACGTATGGCATCATGACACACAAACATTTTCAACTAAAAGCTATTTTGAAATACTGCATTATTTTAAAGATACTGATCACTTTTTGTAAAAAAAAGTTGAATTAGATGTTTTGTAGGTGCACCCAGCACATCCCCCAAGTTAACAACTTCTGCAGGCATACCTGAAAAACACTGGTTTAAATCAAACATCACATTTTTTGGATGCAAACTCAGATTGTCAATGTTGAGGCTTAAATCAATATGAGTAATAATCATTATTATCATAACACTGAAGGAGTGATGTGGAAGTTTTATGCAAAAATTTTATATCAGCTCTTAATTACCAGTTTTGTCAATATAGACATGAACTTCTCTTACAGTTAAGTATTTTTGAGAAGTGCATGTGAAATACTAAAAAAACCCAAAATGGCTGTTGCCAGCTAGCTCTAGCTGTACTGTAAGAGCACATCACATAATGCTTTAAGGGATTTTACAGAAAGATAAAATTAAAAATAAAAAAGGAGAGTATGTTCTCCTTGTTTTATCTGCTATCTCTTGATGAACAAATTTGCAAAGGGCAGGAGGAAGGAACTTTGGAGTCACAGAACACCCCAGGCTCAGGGAGTCTCCTCCATTGTGGGTGATACCACCTGAAAAAGCGGGAGAGGAGAGGAGCTTGCCAGCACTGGGATTACAAAGCCAGCTTCAGAAGCATGGTGGAAAAGCAGAAACTTTTCAAAAGGCTTTGGACTAGGTGTATGCTGGAAAGTCCTCCAAATGTGCTGCAAGAAGAGCTCTGCAGGTGGAATTGTTCACATGGTGGTCAGAAGGGAACTGGTTTTCAGGCATTCTATTTAGCTCATCTCAACCATGAACCCAATATAGACAGAGGTGTTATTCTAATTTGTTCTCTGATCTTACCAAAACCATAGCTCTAAAGATGAGAAAGTGCTTGATAAAGGGCCCATTGCAGTCCTACTCTTCAAATGAGCTTGAATTTCTGTAGTGTGGAGCACTGACAATTATAAATTATTTTATAGGATCATTAAAAGAGAACACTTAAAAAACCTCAATTTATTTTAGAGGTTAAAGTGTGACTGGCCGTTTTAATTTGATTGGTAATCTTCAAAGAGGCAACATTTTAATTTAAGGGTCAACTTATTCTGAGAGGCTAACCAATCATGTAATCTAGATAAGTCTCAGTCTAAAGAGGGTAAAGATGGCTATGCATGATTAAAGTATTCAAAGGCACCTTTGTCAGTTCGCTGTGAGCTTTTGGAATGCCTTGAACCATACTAAAGGAACACTCATTGAAGCAAACAGTTTGAGAGAGCTATCATATTAGTATGGGTAGTGAATCCTGCTTTCTACCAAGAAGTAATTTTAATATAATCATCCTTACGTGATGGGAATTTGTAAAACAGATTAGCAAGGTCTGATTATCTCTACTTCAGAAAACTTGAAATGTTCCGTGTTAAATTTGCAAGTAACTATTAGCTTCTTACAACTTTTTTGCTTGTACTTCCCATAGTTCCTTTTCTGCTAATGTCACTTAATAAAGTATAACCATCCACACAGTTCTGCCTTTAACTAAACTCCACAGTCTCATATGCTAGTGAAGAATGTTTTACAAGTTATTTTTCATCTGCTTTTCATTAGAAAGTCTTCTTAGGTACTCTGCACGTAAGTACCCTACTGTAATGTACTGTAATCCTTTTTCCTTGTTGTTTTTTCACTCAGAAAGCAAGAATTGTCATGGAAAAAAGAATAGAAATTATCATGTCCCAAAAATAGAATTTGATTTACCTCTTCACACCCATGAGCCATCACTGGCAGCACACCTATCAGCCAATACCTCGGTTAGCACATTGTCCTTCATCTGTAAGCAACTTCTGTGCCCATTGCCCTGTTTCATATGCAGTGTGCCTCATTTCTGTAGGAGGTGGTGGAACAACAGTTTCTTCCTATTTTCAGAAACTAATTAAGAAACTTGATCTCAGCCCTCCGGCTGAAAGTAGGAGAGAATCAACACATGCGGTGGACACTTGCTGGCTGCACAATTACAGCAGTTTGAATCAGACCTCTTGACCAATTAATCTAAGTCCTGGAGCCTCAAAAACTAATTCCAAACCTGCCTCTCTCTCATGAACACAGCAGCAAAAGTGTTTGCCAGCCCTGGAACAAACGCCTGCTGTGACACTCGGAGCAGGATCTGTCTGATGCCATGAAAGAGGCTGGTGAGGGAAGGAAGGTTTATCTCTGAACAGAAAACACAAGGAAAACACCAGAACGAGGTCACAGCTAGCAAGGCAATAACCTGGAGATCACCTGAAATCTTCACTGTAGTTCCCTGGCTTTTGTTTTCAAGAAGAGAAGAGAGAGATAATTTTTGCAGGAGATGCTTTTTATTTGTGGTTAGTTCCAGCAAGCTCATTTTGGAGGTGTGCTAAGATAAAATACCAACACTCAGCCCCTGATCCCCCAGCGTGGTTCTTGGTCTTCCTCCATGAAAGCAGAAAACTTTCAGCTCTTTCACAAGACAGTGGAGAAATAAAGCAAGCTTTCCATAAATCAGAATAACCTTCTGTATTTGCATGTCATGCTGACAAACGACACAGTACCAGAGCCACTTACATTCAAACTAAACATTGACCACCTCATCTCTTTGCTACCCTCTTCCTCATAATCTGGCTCTGTGGCTTCAGAGACAAAGAAAAGGTCACATTTGATGTGCAAACTCTTGTAGTGCAAGCAGAATAAACGTGACCCCCATGATGGCTTGACCAGAGACGTGCTCAAGCCCAATTTTATGTTTAACTAATGAATTTAACTTGAGCATGATATATGGAAGCCCAGTTCACAGTAGTAGGTGGTAGCTCTCATGAGGCCAACTCATATCATCTGAAAGCACAGAAAAACCTGCAGAGATCCTTTTTCATGTCCAAAACCTCTCTATGAGGTAAGCTGAAGTCCAAACCAGGCTGTGACTCCAAACTAATTGTGCTTTATATGGCTCCTCACCAATGTTGTGTTTGATGCTTAACTAACTACTGATCCAGCTGGTATGGTTCACTGTAAATTAAAGGAACACTTAGATTTTAAGGTACCAGATACAAATTAAATACTGCAATAATACAGACTCCTTTCCCCAGTGGTTATTTTGGGGACCTCCATGCTCAGTTGATAGAGCAAAATCTGGTACAGTGAACAGTTCATATTAATTAATTCATATTACATTCATTGATGTAAAAATAACTACAGTTGTATAACTGAGCTCTTCATGTTAGCAAGATTTATTGTGAGATTTATTAACTCTAACAGGTATTTTATCTAAAGCAATGTCCATGAAATAGGATGACCTTTTATCTATTACCTGTTGGGTTTGCAGCACCTGTGAGGTCTAGATTGATGAGTTTCCTACTCAGACTGATTTCATTACATATTCTATTTATATCACCTTTTTTTTTTTCCCCCTCGACTGACAGAAGAGGAAAAAAAACCACCAAAAAAAGCCACCCAAACCTCACATGTTAATGGCATGCAAATTTGATCAGCTAACTACAGTGATTATCAAATGAACAATGACTCTGGGCCCTTGGACAGAGCAGACAAAGCTCTGAACCTCCCAACCCAACAGGTTAACAGTGTTAAACATTGCATTATTTGTCATAACACGTTCATTTAATGCATGAGGAGATAAGGCGGCTCCAGTGGTCGAAAGTAAAGACATCACAGGGATGCTTGCAGCTTGAAAAGACTGTCATTAATAGAAAACTTTAGTTTATAAGACTACAGCTAGAGAAAATGGCCTAAGCAAGCACTGAAACATCCAAAACAGCTCCTGACTTGCAAGGATGTCACAGCCTAGGAGTGGCACATGGCAGCCTTCATCAAAACAAAGACCACATCATATTTTGGGCCCCCAAGAAACAGCTGGAGTTTCAAAATGCTCAGCACCAGGCAGATCCAAAAGGTACCACAGTCCCATGGTAATCAGAGTGAAGGATCCTGAGCTAGATAAAAGGCAAATAACGAGAATGGGCTGCTTTAACTTACATGATGACTGCTAAATTATATGGTGACTGCCAGAGCAGAGAGAGCAACTGTATCCACTTTGCCATGTTCTCCCCTCAGAATACTGCCCAAGGGCTTTCAAACCTGATCTCACAACACCTCTCAAAGCCCAAATAAATTACAGAATACAGCAGTCATGCTGTGGTGGAATAGTTTTAAATAAAATCGACCATTAAAATTATCCAGTCTTCCAGAATATCTTTATTTCCCCTCTGAGCTCTACAAATCACCCCTCTCTCTCCTTTCCTCTCAGGCTTTCTACTGAACTGCAAAAACCTTTATTTGGATTATTATTTGATCCTTTATAGCCCCAAAATTAACTTCTGTTGACTGGCCTTTTAAAGGCTCCAAATCACAGAAACATTTCTAGACATCTCTATGAAATAATTAATAGTGGTGAAATTTGCACCATCATCATTAAACCTCAGGATTAACAGCTGGCTGAGATAATGGAGCATTTTGGTAATTTCTGTAGATTAATGACTTAAGACTTTCCATAGGGGGGACACATCAGGCTGAATCTCTCTGTAGGTGGAGTGGGCTCATGATAAACACAACCAGAATTTCTTTTCCTTCTTCATAATGTTTTGCTAAACAGAGAAAAATTATGAAAAAAGCCCACCCAACTAAACATAGAAAAACGTTCAAGAAAACCAAAAAAGTCAAATATTTGTAGAGAATTTGAGCAGCACAGTGGCATATGGAGAGAGCTGAGGTACTCAATGACTTTTTTGCCTCAGTCTGCACCAGAATACGCTCCAGCACAGAGAAGTCATGGTTGCCCCATCCCTGGCAGTGTTCAAGGCCAGGCTGGATGGAGCTCTGAGCATCCCAGTCTAGAGAAAGGTGTCCCTGCCCATGGCAGGGGGGTTGGATATAGATGGTCTTGAAGGTCCCTTGCAACCCCAACCATTCCAAGACACTCTGAAGCAATTTGGGAATTTCTAGATCATCCGTGTTTGGTCACCTGCTCTCAAAAAACCCCGCTTTCCTACACAGTTTCTCTGCTTTTTTATAAGACTGCCATCAAGGATGTTTATTGTGTAATCTGCAACAAAAGCATCTGGCAATTCTAACCCCAACAACTGGCATTAATCTTAGTATTATTTCCAGGTACAACACCCCAGTGTGGATAGAGTCTGTTGTTTCAAACACACACCCCTGTATTTAGTCTGCTGTGTTTTTATGTAAGTGCTTAAATTAATGGCTTCATATTCAGAAGTTCTGATTACCTAGCAGTGGCTCATGCTAGCTTTTAACTCACTTCTAACTTTGTGAAGGCCTTAATTTCCACACTATTTCCCTTCTTTCTAAGCAGCAAATACTAATTTTTACCATCCACACTGGTAGTTATGATTTTATGCGTTGATGAGAGCCTGCTTTGTTTTAAACCACACCACTGCCCTTTGAGTATAAAACCATAGAACTTTTGGGATAACCGATTACTTCTCCTAAAGGGCATCACAGCTTCAGAGATTTCTCTCTTCCTAGGAGATGAGTAGAAGCTGCATAATTTGTACTTCATGACAAAACAACAGCTCACACTCTGAATTAGTAGTGTTGTACTCTGATGCATGTCAGCAAAGGCAGCAAAGTGCTGGCTGGTTATTTAATAAAGATAAATTAATTTGTAGCTGTCAGTCATGTTTTCCAGATTTTCTTAGATTCTGAAATTTATTGACAAGCTATAATAACTGACATTTAAATTGTCTGTTCTTGTAGAAGCAAACATGAAGCACGGACCTAAAATATGACATTTAGTTCTAATCCCTGTTGCAAATAGAGAAGCGAGATCATATGCTGCTTCTGTAATTCTTCTATTTAAAAAGAGTATTCTCAAATGGTCCAGCATCCTTTTAAAGCAGCATTTGAAGATCTTAGATTTACTTCTTCCTGAAATATTTATATCTATTTCTCAAGTTCCTTGAATGCAGTTGATTTTATTCTGTCAGACAAGTGCAAAAGGGTACATTCATCCCTCTCTGTTCCACTGGCCCCTTCAAACCCTAATTAGCAGGCAGTTTGACAGTGATGGAGGGGACCTGGCTGCATCCTGTTCATTGCTGCCACGTGGGAATAGGACTTCCAGCTTCTTGTGTGTCACTTTCCCCCTCTGCATGGTTGCTGTGGTGCCCACAGTGATGGGGAGGAAAGGGACAAAACCTCCAGCTCCCTCCACTCCTCCAGCAGGGTGCTGGAGGGCAGGGAGCAGCACCTTGGGACAGCTTTATCCCACAGGAGTAGATCATAACTCAGCCCTGAGGGGACATCAGGGGCAGCTGTAGTTAAACAGCTACAGTGATGCTGCAAGAATATTCTACCACAAATCTTTAACAGGAGAAAAAAAGCCAAGCAGCAGACCAAACCGCACAAATTACAAACCTTTTTTACCAATCACTCCCCTTAAGAGGAGCAGCTTGATGAGCTGTCCACTGTCTTGTGTGCCTACCTCAGGCCACTGCCTGCTTTCAGAAATGTCATAACCAAAAGGGAAAGCTGTGTTTCTTTGCTGTTTTAAATGAAGTGATTCACTAACTAGACCAGTAATCCCCATTAGGAGTCCATCCTTCCATCCTCATTCAGCAACAAATCATCACACTCAAGAGGTGTTGTTACCACGCTGAAGGGTTTGGCATTGGGTTTGGCCTGGACAGGCTGAGAAGCCCCTTTGCACATCAGGATTTGAACCCCTGAACAAATTACTCTGAGACACAGCTGTGAAAGCAAATGAAAACAATCAGAGGAATGGAATGTTCCTCCTGGATTTTGAACACCGGGATTTTATCGCAACCTCAGACTGCACACGCAAAACAAAAGGGGGAAAAGTCAGACTAAATTGCCCAGGCAAAAAAATATACAGACCCAGCCTGAAATTAGAACTAGGAGATGGGGAAAGGCTGATGCCTGACCTGCACAATGCCTCCCCCTGCACCTGTGTGAAAAGCCTTTTTGATGGCTCACCCTTTCAATCCATTTGATTGTAACTGCCAGCACGTAAAATCAGCCACTTGTGTAAATCACTTTTAGCTGATTATTTTAAAGAGGCTCCACTTCAAATAAGGGGTTAAATCCTCTTTCTGTTACATGATAATGTTTTTCTTCAAGGGGTTTGATTGGCCTGGTGCTCACACATTCACTCAGTAGAGAAGGACTAGGGCAGTGATTGCAAAAATGACACCTAGCACAGCCCCAGTAAATCTACTATTGTGTCAGAACACAAAGAACAAAACTAGCTCCCGGTTGCCTTAAAGCCTAGAAGTAATGTTTTCTTTCTTTTATTAGTGGACACATTTTTGAAAAGCAACAACAGCTGATGCTTTAAGTCCTTCACTGGTCCCCTAACGATGACCGACCAGGAAAGCAGAGCATCCTTGGCTTCCCTTCAGGCCTTTAACTGCTCCAGCTGGCCACTAACTGCTCTCTGAAAAGGGCTCAGTGTGACACGTGTACACAATATGGATCCTGCAGGTTTCCCAGCCCCACGGTACCACTTAGGCCGGTGTTCCCTTCATGTATTGGCTGTGTCCTGCCTTACAGGCATGAATCTATATGTTTTTCCCCTTTTTGCCAGCTTCTCTGAATTCTATTTTTAATATTCAGTTAACTTTGTAGAAAGTAATTATATTCTGCTCATTCTACACCAGCTGGTATTTACTTCATCCTCCATCAGGCATCAACAGAGCATGGGGCTGCAAGACAGAAACATTACTCTGGCAAGCATAAATATTTCATTTTTCACACCACAAATGCGTTGATGATTTATTAATTAGCCTAAAGGCCTGCTGCTGCTTCTGCATAGCTGAGTAGCAAAATAACTCAGCTATGACGACTGAGAGAGTCTGTGGCTCACATCCCGTTGGAAAGCTTTGACCAGCGGCATGTCTGAAGGCTAAAAAACATTTCCAGTGGGCCGGCAGCAAAATCACCAAGATAAATCTTGGACATTGCCACCTTTGGACCGGCTTTGGAGGGATGTCTTGTGGAATCCCAAGCAGGAGCAGCTCTGATGCTGGCCTTGTGCTGGTTCTGCAGAGGGAACCTGTCTGGCTGCTGTCAAACACGTTCTCAGCAGAATTGGTACTCTGTAGCAGCCATAACACTCAAGCAAGCCAATAAAAAGCAGGAAACTGAGCAACAGTGCATTTTTATTATTCCTTGGTGTTCATAATTTCAGATTCAGGCTGGCAACCATATCTGTCTTTTTCCTTTAACAAAAAAATTAATATATATACATGTATCCTGAAATTTTCCTTTAAAAATTCAAAGGATCATTTCTATGTCTTAATTTTACTTTCAGAACAGCCAAGACAGTGCCTATTTAATTTTGTTTAAAAGTTCAATAATTCAGAAGTTGATTCTAGCAATCTCTGAATTTTAAATGAAAAGCAGAGAAAGGAAAGATGACTATATCAAAATAACTTACACTGGGTTTGAAGCAGGCTGATACACCATTTCAATTCTGGAAAACATGCTGGTGTCCCCATTTCCATTCTGTTTGCCTTTACTTTTAATTAATTAGAAAGAATAATTCTTATAATCACTGCAATGATTAATTGTCTTTGGGCATGAGTAAAAGTCTGAATGGGGCTGAAGTGTTTGGGTGGGCAGTGGTTCAAACCAGTGGCATCCTTAGGAATCAATACAGGGGCACCTCCACCAGGGAGGTGGGAATACTGGGAAATAACTGGGAAAATACAATATTTTTATATTAACTGGGAAATAACTGGGATATAATAACTGAGAATAACTGGGGAAAAAAAACCCAGGGGAGCCTCAAGGAGCTCAGCAAAGGCAAATGCAAGCCCTACACCCTCATCCTGGGCAGCTTCAGCAAGGGAGCAGCCAGCAAGTTGGAAATCAATTATTTCCTACCACGGGTCATCAGGAAGGTTCCATCACAAGTACAATGCCCAAGATCCTGTCCCTCCCTAGGAGAGGGGTGTTGATAGCCCCATAGAGGAGGATGGAGCACACAGCTCAGGAAGGGCACAGGGAGCTGGGCTTGCCCAGCCTCCAGGCAAGGAGAAAGGGGGACCTGCCACAGTCTTCAACCACCTGGAGAGTGATCCAGAGGAGATGGAGCCTGACGTCTCTCAGCAGTGGTCAGCAAAAGATTGAAGAAATGTTCAAAATCGCAGCTGGGTATGAGGTGAGAGCGGAAAAAAAGCCAAACAGAACAGCATGAAAAGGTTAAGCACTGCAGAGGTTGTCCAAAATGTCTGTGGAGTCTCCATCACAAAGGTGGTCAGGGCAGGGCTGTGTGAGCCCCTCAGCAAGCTGACTGTTCAACCCTCCCAGTGGCTCCTTTTAACCCAAATTATTCAATGATTTAATGAGTGAAAGAACTTAGTGGCAATTGTTATTTATACAGCCTGCTTAATAATGGATGTTATTTGATGTTTATATCATAGAGCCTTGACCCTATTCCAAAAAGATTTCTGTTTTGTTTCCCTGCAAGGAATTATCTGTGTACTCTGAAAAATGATCTGACATACCAAAACTAGAAACATTGCAGTTCTAAGGTTCTCAAAATACAGCCTTTGTCCATTTTGGGTTGAAAACATATTTTAAAAGATCAGAAATTTCCATGGAGTTAAGTTCTGCCTGGCAGCTTCTGTGCATGCACACACATCACTTTGACTCTTGCTAAAATAAAGCCTATGCTTTTCACTGTCTACCCCTTTTGCCTTTTATTAAGGCTTTTTGATAGGATATTTTGACAAAAAATATTGAGATTGGTCCTATTAGAAATTCCCTTTAGATTTGTTATTTATCTTTTGCATGCAAGCAGAAGACCCCAGTGGAGGCTTGGTAGGTGGTGTAAAATTGTGCATCAAAGAGCAGAGAATTGATGCCCAGGAGGGGTGGTGTATGACAAGCCAGGTACACGGTGGAAGGTTTGGAAAGGGATAAAGAGGTACCAAAAACATCAGTGCTGGGAATACAGTCTGTGTCTCTGGGTCTCAGCATAGTGCTCTCTGTTAGAAAAAAGCTGGTATGAGGGGAAAAATATCATTTCCAAGTCTCTTGCTGACACAGTCTGCCTGAGGTTAAAGACAGAACAAAGCCAGAGTCAGACTTCTCCCCGAGAGTTATTTTTAAGGTTGCTCCTGCTCACCAGATAAACATCACAAGCTGACACAAGGGAGAAAGCACGGGAGGCACGGATGTCTGCCTTGTTCTGTGCTGGCAGCAGGACATGGCTGGGGGCCGGGACACTGGGAGCAGCAGCACTGTCAGCCTGGAGAGCCGTGGTGCCACCACTGCCTGCCCTCCCTGCCAGGCAGAGGTGCCAGGCACAGCAGCACCCGCCTGGCAGTGGGGCTGGCACACTGAGAGCCAGCTGGGCACGAGCACCAGGCAGCCAGGAAAGGGCAGGGCAACCAAACCTCAAAAAACAGCAAGGGGACAAAATCAGATACAACCTCCTCCTTCTGCAGGATGTCCTCAGTGGGTTATGCCCTCCAGGGGAGTCACAACTGCCAGAAAATTCAATGTCCACCAACATTGGACACTCAACCCTTTCTCTAAAGCATCTCTTGGGCAGCTCTAGGCCCAGTGCTCCCATTCAGGCTGCCCACCACTGAGCATCCTCAGCCCAGCATCAGGAGATCTGCTGGCCTGTGCTTCAGCTCCATTAATTTGTGAGAACAGGATCTTTAAGATCATGCTTATTTCCCAAATTTATAGCCCATATTTTGAAGTAAAGAAAATTCTGGACAATATATTTTGTTTCAGCATGGTGTTAGAATTAATACTCATCTAGAAAAGCCCCTCACAGCTGTGTTTTAACATAGCAAGAATTGATTTACACCTGAACCCATTTCTCTTTGACACCTTCTAGCAGTTCCTGCCAAATACTGCTTTATATGTTTATATTATTTCACTTTATTCTGCATTAATAATGTATGCTTTGTTATTAACAGCCTTAGTATTCAGTGAATAAATGCGGCTTTGCTAAATTTTTCATTAGCAATACAATGAACGTGCACGTTCCTATGACTGCAATTGAAAATGGTTTTTAGATGGACAGCTGTCTGAAAGGGCAGCAGCCTATGCTTCTGAAACAAGGATAGCACCATCTCAAAAACTTACCCAGAACAACACTAAAGATCCAATTCTCAAGACAGAAGTTTTGCTTTCCTTTTTGTTTTTTTTTTTCTTCTTTTTAAAATTATCCTTTCAGTTTTATGCAAAATAAGGTGCAGGATACGAGCTGTTATTGTAAGAAAAGAGGTAATGGAAATCTTCTTGGGGTTTTTTCCTATTTGAAAAATTCCAGATTTTTTCATTTCAAATTGCTGCACAAAAATATCTGAGATCTCACACACATTAAAGACATCATCACTCTTCCTGCCAATATTTACTTAGAAGACAGAAGGAAACCAGCATAGGAAATAGGTTTGTTTATTTGCTTTTAACTAAAAACATCAATAAAATATGCTAATCTGTATCTGAGAAAACTCTTTTTTTACTCACTTCTAGGCAAACCCCTCACCCCATAATGTATTTTCAACAGGAAGGTAACATAGGAATAATTATCTCCTGAGCACTTTTGCCACTAGTGTCAATCCTTCGGTTGCCTTACACCCTCAAATTTTTTTTGCCTAAGTAAAGAATTCAAAGTTATCAATTGCCAGCCTGCTGACTTTTTTGGGCTGCCTTGAGCATATGTCACTTATTGCAATATAAAAAAGGCACTGTGGCTGTGAAATGGAGCACCATAGCAACAAGGGCATGTAGGAGAGGGCTGTTAAACCAGAGGAGTAGGTGTGACAGAAGGCCTGGGGTTTGTCAATAATTCACTCTTTATGGCAAGAGGAAATTGATAAAAGGCATTTAAAAAGAGTTAAATCTATTCTATTTCTGTGGTCACATAATCCATTCTTCATCAAGATGTGAACTAACACCTCTAATAAAAGGTAAAGGACACACAATTCAGTAGCTGATCCCTTCAATCCCATTTCCATGCTGTTCCACACAAATCAAAATTAAATGTTCTCCTTGAAGGAAAGACACTAAGTATCTTCCCAGAAAAAGGGACAACAGCCAACACGAAAGGGACAATAACGTTCAGCACTCCTGGTCTGACCCTGCCTGATTGTCTCAGTGCCACCCACACAATTCATGCAAGTGTTTGGTCTCAGGAGTGAGGCTGGGGGGCCTGGCAGTGCAACAGCCCTGTCAACAGTGACTAAATCCTGAAAACCTTTGCCTCTGACATGGCAGGACCTTAACTCACATTGCTCTGCAGTGGGACAAGGGACAACTAAAAAAACCAAAAAAGATGGAGAAAGGAAAGACCACTATCCAAATACAAGATTTGCAACATAAAACCAAGAAAATGAACACCCAGTGTAAACCAAATGATTTTTACTCAAATGCAATACTAACTCTATTAGCTAGAACCCCCTTTTTGCTTTGATATTTGTTCTGGTTTTAAGTCTTTCATGCAGCCTCTGAATATTTTTACAAATAATAAAAGCCAATATTTTTTATTATAAAGTAATATTAAAATATTGTTCCAATCTACTGTTCCAATCTAGAATAAAAATAATTTATGTCTTCATTATGATCTGCATCATCAAATAGTTCAGAACTTTTTAATCTGAGCACTGTCTCCTAATTCACATTGGAGCAGCACAACTACCACCATGTGCCATGAAAAGGACCAAAACCCACCCTGAAATGCAATCAGAGAGGATAAATACTTTATCCTCAGATTAGACTGGGAGAACTTTGACCCTCCAAAATTAATACTACTGCATGTAAAAACCCCTAAATCGAGCCTGGTTGTCCCCTTACACAAGGGTTAAATACAGAGGTGTGTTTCCAGGTGTCATGAAAGCTTCTAGAAAGCAGCTCTTCAAGCACCCAGTAACTCCCAGTTATTATTGATTTCAAGCAGTATTTCAAAGTTGAAAAATAGTCACCTTAAGGTCCATAAGAGACAAATGCACATACTTTTGCAAAGTGCTGGCCTGGGGCTGACAAGGTACAGGGGCTCTTCACAGGTTCCCTGTTTATTTCTGAGTTTATTTCTGAGATGCAGCTCACCTGGCACACAGGGCACTCAGATACACCCAAACTGCAAATCCTCAGATTACTACCGAGCCTACTTGCTATCCATGCAGGAGCAGGGAAAAGGCAAGGGGTTTTGTTGGTGCAGGCACCACACAATAACCCTACATGAAGTATGCCCATATTTCCTGCCTCTTAGAGGACAGGAATTTCCTGGGAGTTTTCCAGAAACAGGGAGCCAAAGAACAAAGGCTGGCACTTTACAAAACCCAGATGATGGTCTCTATGCAGCTGTTTTCTGCAGGTGAATCCTGCCAAATACTCAGTGTGGGGAAAAGGAGAAAAAGCAGAGAAATCATTTTGGTGTGTGCAGAGTCAGCAAAACACTCCATCCATAACTGAGTTTAAAAATGAATTGACCCAAGTGACACAAGTCAAGAAGGAAGCAGTTTCATTAGTTGTGCTTGCTCAGGAGATCCCTCTGGGACCAGGGGAGGCCCATTCCTCTGGAATTACCTTCCTCTGGAATTACCCAGGCTCTCCAGCACATGAAGGTGAACAGACAGTGCAGCACCGTCCACCTGTACGAGCACAATAAAGGACACAGCTTTAACACAGAGATCTTGTGGGCTCATTTTTGAAGTCCTGAATGAAGTTACACTCAGATAAGTTCTGGTCTGCACACCAGCCATGCAGGCTTTTAGAAGCAGCATGCTAGAATTCTCTATGCTGCTGAAAAGCTACCTGTCATTTTAAGTATCTTCTTAGTGCTTTACTTTGCTCTTCTGAAGATGATCTTAGTGGCAAATACACGTTTCTTGTTGCTAACATAATGGCCAAGAAGTTCTACTGACCAAGGGTTTTGAGAAAGCCTAAAGTTGTAGATGCTCCTGAGAAGAGTAATCCACGTTTCATTCTTAGTTTTTTATTGCTTACTGCTTTAAAAGCTACAGAAAACTACCTTGAGAGGCTTCCCTGAAGAATCAAGAGAGCTTATTATATTATGTTCTGACAGAACAGAGTACAATTGTCTCCTTCTTTGCAATTTTTTTCCCAAATAAATGTATTTTCTTCCATTCCTCCTTCTCTATGCATTTATGATATTTTTCCATACTGTTTCATGTTCAGCAAGACTGATAACTTTCTAGCTATTTTTTTGTGGCCTGCTTTTATTCACCGACAAATTTACATTTAGATTATGTATTTTTACCTTTTTATTGGAACAAATGGCAATAAAAGCGCATTTGATATAGTGTTTACATCCAAACATAAATAAGCATCAGTAACTGGTCGTGAATTTCTCAAGCCCTACAGCAAGAAATGAAAATGCTGCATGTTCACCTAGCTGCCTCAGTCTGTAGGGGGGAGCAGGAGGAGACACAGGTACAAACCTGTGTGCTGGGATGCAAAAACCTTATGGTGTTATGAGCTTCACTTCATCCCACAAAACTGCCCTGCCTTTGGAGGAGCAAACCATTCCTCAGCAACCTCACCAGTTCCTCCAAAGCCAAACATCAGCAGTTTCAGCAGGAACACAAGCCTTCCTTGGCACAGAGTCACAGGGTTCTTGGGAGAGCTGGGAGCCTCTTTTCCTCGATGGGTAATGTGTGGTGGACATTTGGCTCAGGCCCTTAGCTACTGAATGACTCAGAAAACAATAAAATGTCTCCTATCCAACAACACGAGAAATTAATGCCTGCCCAAGGTGAAAAGCCAGTTCTGGGAAGCAAGAATCCCAGTCTGCTGATTGTTCCTGATTCTTGGTAAACTTTGACCTCAAACTACACTCATGCAGTCTGTGGAATAGGAATAGAGTTTAATAACTTCCAGAAGCAACTATAAGCCAAATTCTCCCTGATCACCTTTATGGTATTCATAAGAATAGTCAAACTGTTTCCTTGCTAGTCATCCAAATGCTGGTGCTGGGGAACACTGAATTCTCAGTTATATCTTTAACAGTAAATGCTCATTTCTTCAATAGTTTTTTTAATACACTCCTCTCCCACTCCCCCCACCAGAAAATCCCACAGCAGAGAGCATAAAAACCTACACTTTAAAGCTTTCACTGCATGTAACAGAATCATTCATGCTTTTTTTCTTTTCTTTTTTTTTTTTTACCTTTAGTAATCTCACTTTTGGAAAGGACAACCAAAAAATGTAAACTTTCCAAAAGCTGAAAAAGATCTCTTCATCTGAATGTCCTTTTTTGCTACAGAAAGGGAGAAGGGTTAGGAAAGCTGCAATGTAGCAACAGAGGATGAAAATGGGTGAGTGGATAAAAATAAGCAATGAGGAAGCATAGATATCACTTACTGCACACAACATCAAAATAGAAAATGTGTATATTTGTGCCTATGCCTTGCCAAGGTTTGCTGCAAGGAGAGCATTCAATATTGAAGCACCTCGAGATATAATTTCAAATATCATGTTGAGAAAGGCACATCAACAGAAAAAGGGGGGGAGAAAGCACCCAAAAGAATAAACACAAGAATTGTCTAATTCAAATACCTCAAAATGGTAACAGCCTCAAGCAGCTGAGGGGAAGGTGAGTGGGGCAGAGAAGTGTTATCACTTTTGGAAGGAATTTGAGGTGGGCTGTTTCCAGCTGCCAAGGCAAGGTGGCTGCTTTGCCTTCTTCTCCAAAGCCAGGGCAGGCAGTGTGCACAGCTCTGCTGGTCTCCAAATCCACCCCAGCACTCCCACACACTCTGCTTCATGTGCAAAGAACCAAATATCAGCCCCACGGGCCCTCTGGCTGGGCAAGCACAGCTTTGCAGAGGGGGCCTGGCAGCCCCAAGGCAGGCACAGGGTGAGGGGTCAGGCTGTCACAGCACGTCACACACAGCAGTGCCAGCGTGTGCCAGGCAGGGCCAGCCCGTGCTGGCCTCATCGGGGGCACAGGGAAGCAGCCACAATGCTAAACACTCCACAGATCCCGGCTTAAACAGCAGCACAGGAGAAGGAGACTCCCCGAGGATGCCCAGAGGGAACAAGCACGGAACAAGAACCTACCCATACAGCCACCTTTACAACAGCAGCTCCTTTTGAGGTTCAGCTCTTGCTGTTGAGTGCAGAGCTACCAGAAAGAGCAAAGGAGACTGAACCTTCTGAGCTCTGGGCTGTGCCCTGCATGGGCTCTGAGGGCTCTGCCAACAGCTGGCTGCACACACAGCTCACTGCCACTGAGTGTTCAGCTCCAAGAGGTGGGCAAATCCTAATTCTTCAAGGTGTGTGCACTGTTCTCTACTTCCCCATCTCTCACTGCTCTGGGAGGAAAGGATTGAAAGCCATTAATTCAAAAAGAGAAAAGAAAAGCATTTTCTAGCAATAGCGGAGTGAAGAAACCACCTTTTCACTGAACTTGATCCTCCGCAGGAGGGTCCTATTAACTTTAGTAAAGAGAAAACACAGCTGTGTAAAATAACAGCACAGCAGCTTTTCAATCTGTTGTGCTCCAACAGCAGTGGGAATTCCCCTCTTTGCCTCACCTTGTAGAGCTCTGGCTGCAAGATGCTCCCAGGGTAATGTGTTGTAGCTTGGGAATTTGGAAATACTGTTCTACTCTTTGAAGGTTTAGGGGGGGAAAAAAAAGTGGGATACCATAAGGAGAGGGAAAGATAATGGCAGGTTGACATAAGGGAATGGGCCATTCTCACAAGGTTTATCTGCAGCAGATAATTTTCAAATGTAAACCCCATTCAGTGACAGAAGAAATCAAACAGAAATACCCCATAGAACCTATTCCCTGGTCTCTCCTCAACACAAGGAAAGAAAGTATATTAGATCCAGTTGAAAAATGTGGAAAAATAACATAGTTCACACACCATACCTGTGCTCTGTGTGTATGGCCAATGTTCACTGGGTCTCTCAACTGTTTGTTCATTATTCAGAACACATTTGCCAAACCACTTATGTGCATATCCAGCTCTCAAACAGGACATATGCTCTCAATATGACTGCATGCTTACAACTGAAGAAAAAATATTTGGGCAACGCAGGTATTTTTTTGTGGCAGGCACCGGTTGCTGAGAGCAAAGCTGATTTAGGAAATTACTATGGTTTGTCCCAAGCTGTCATTCAGTGGATAAGGTGCCTGAGACCTGCCTGCTGAGAAGGGAAAATGAAGCAGGACAGTTTGGAGGCAGCCTGGCACCAGCCAGCCAGGCCTGAGCTCTCAGGCCTCAAGCCACTGCTCGTGAGTGCAGGGTGACTTCACACAGCTTTGCAGTTAACCTCACAGTTAAAAAAAAATCAAAAAATTACTGGCTTGAACTCAACATACCCACAGCTCTGCAGGGCTTTTCTGTAAGAATATCAGATAAAGTACCTCCTGCAGCCACCACTCTGCTATTTTTCACTATTTGCTCCCCTTTTCTGACCTTCAGTGAGTAAATTAGAGTTATTTTTCTCCCCACTATTGCATTTCAAGTCCAAGCATGCTACAAATCTAACACATTTCTGGACACTTTCTGAGCTGGAATCTCTCCATTCCTACAGTGAGTCCAGTGGGGCTGTGAATAACTCACAGCACACAACATATTAGAGTCCAGACCCCAATGGACTGGGCATCACCCCATTCCTACAGGCAAGTAATGGATACAGGCAAGATGTAACAGGGGATTAGGTGCAAGGGGATCCATTTCAAGGACTCTGGGATGTGACTGCAGTGTATGAGGAGAAATACAGCCCAAGCAGGCTGGATTTCCTGACTTAAGTACTTTCTCTAAGAAACTGCAATTTGGTCTCTGACCACCAAGTTTTTGTCATTTTTTTCAGTCATTTGCCACTCACTTGATCAGGTTGCTCAAAGCCCCATCCAAGCTGGCCCTGAACACTCCCAGGGATGTGACATCCACAGTTTCTCTGGGCAAAGGGTAGCACAAAGGTGCTACTACAGCAGAGGAGGGCTTCATTCTGTTCCCTACCCAAGCCTGCATCAAGCTTCATGGATGTACAATAAGCTGGTTTTTTAATCAACCAACTGGATTTGCTAGAGAAAAATCTTGAAGTTGAGTGATTTAATTCAGTGTGGGGAAAAAAAAAAACGTAGAAGACAAAGCTTTGTTGGATGAAGGAGATAGATGCCAAATTGTTTTAGTAAAGCTGCTGGGATGCACAGGAAAATTGTCTCAAATGCACATTTCATTCAGTCCCTGATTTATTGCTGTTTGTTTACATTTCTTCAGCAACTCAAAATGCACTTAAGTAGGAAAAATGTTTAGGAAGATTTGCTCTAGTCTTTACTACAGCAGGCTTTCACAAGACATGGGCATTACTCTAAGTCAATTATTTTTTGCTTCATTGTCTTTGACTGGGTTGGACTTCTCTGCTCAGTCAATGAAAGCTGTTACAGAGCTGACAAGAAATTTCCCAGCTGAAAACCACACTGAGTGCCAGTCCAGACTCGCTGAGCAAGTTTATTTCATCAGGAAGGCACTGTGCCTCTTCACAGGAGAGACGACAGACTGAGCCATGAGGTCTCCAACAGGCCCACCTTAGCTTGGCCTCAAACTACATTTGCCTGCTTTTAAGGCATCCTGCCCTAAGTATCAACCATAATTCAAGAGGATTTTCAGATGAGCCATCCCTTCTGGGTTGTTGAAGTGTGCTGTCATTTTTTTCTGTGTGTGAAATGAGGGCACCTGGCTTGTTTACTACAGAAGGAAAGCACAAGTCATCCCCAGCGATCCTCCTCTAAACTGTGAGGTTTGAAGCAGGAAGCACACAAAGGTGACCCATTCAAAGTACATATTGAGGAACAGTAAAGTTGGACAGCCACTGGCTGCAAGACAGACTCCCAAAACCCACCCCAAGGAAATTAAATACCTCAGAGCTCATCAGTTTCCAAGATTTTTCTTGGAGGTATAACCTGTCAAGCAATTTGCAGAGTAGAGCCATCCCTATGAATCCATCATTCAGAAATTATTTACATTACATATATGTAATTTCCCACTGAAGGTTCTGGGCATCCAAACAGATCCAAAGCTGGATATGAATCAGGATTGTTACGAGTTGTTAGAGTCCACTTTTGTGTCTGTCCATCCCTGTGGCTTCAATCCTTGACATGCAAATGCCACCCGTGCCCTGCTGATTGAAATGAATATGTCCACAAATTCCTTCCAGCTTTATGGCTGATCTGTAGGCTTTACTGAACTATGCCACTTGCACATCTGATGGGTTTTGTCTACACTTCCAGGATCTGCAGCCACATTTCCCAGTCTCCATTTGTCCAAATTTGGCTTGGACAGAACAAGTACTTTCTCTGTACAAGTTAAAGAAGTGGAGTTCCTATGCCCTAAGGTCAGAATTTTGTCACAGCACAGATTTTTGACATAACTTTTTAAGGCTATAAAACATTCACGAGACTGACAGCTCCAGACTGTCATTTGTTTTAGGAGAATAACTCCCAGAAAAGTTACAAAGGTTGCTTTTAGGCATCTAGTTTATATTCTGAACTTGATTTACCCCTGAATGGTCCTTTGTAAGCCATTTATGTTTCCCATTTAAAATAGAGCAGCTACAAATTCTTCTGTTATCTAAGCATGTCAGAAATGAAAATTAGATTGTTTTTTTTGCATTCCTTTTATCACACCAGCTCGATTCCACGCCACACATGAAAGCTTGGTCTCTGCTTTCTTCTAGCCAGAAGCATTTAATCCTCTTAATGGGTGACTCACCCGACTTACTTAGTCTGGTCAGATAGGAAATCATCTGCACAGCCAAAGAATTACAAGTATGGAACAACACTGCATGAAATTACCTCAAGGATTTCCATGTGGATCTTTCTGTCTACAAGACTATCCTACCTAATAAGCCCAGGGGATTCAGATAATATGTTTACAAACCCTACTTTTATTGATTTCTTTTTTTTTTTTTTAATTATTACTCTTCTCTTCTCCTCATTAAACAAGACAGATACCCAATTTGAAGTCACTGGTTAACAGCTAAAAGCAACTTTTGTAGGCTTTGTAGCAAGTAGGAGTGACAACAACACCTCTTCTCTCACTTCCTGTAGGTCAATAAAATATAACATGATGAACCATCTGCTGCTTGTATAATGGGTAAAGGCTGGAATAACACATCAGAACTAATCTAGTCTTTTCAGGGTTATCTTCATGAGTTTTAAATGTAACCTCCCACTGGCTGCATGAAAGAGCTGACTTAGCTCTGGAATAGCTGAAGTCACTCTCTGTGCTAGCAATCTTATCTGCTTCCATTCTCACCATAACCAGCTCATGAGGCAGTGAAAATATCAATTAAATTACCAAAATTACCTTTAGACATTTCTCACAAGTCCTCAAAATAGGCCAGTATTTTAACAACACATCCGAAGAAGTAAAATCAGGGAAGATGTAACATTAAGGGTCACATCTTGCCTTTGGGATTTCACACATCTGGGAGGAAATCTCCGAGAAGAACAAACCAGGGGATTTATCTGTTCACAGAGGCAGATGGAGGGTGGGTGGTGGGCTGCTGTGAGGAACAAGGGTGGGCTGGAGGCCCCTGGGCTGTGCTGCAGGAAGCTGCAAGGCAGGTGCACACTGTGCAGCAGGTAAGGGACAGGCCAGCCTGTCTGGCTCCTGGAGGTCCACCTGGACACTGGGATAACACAGATGCCAACACTCACCCCAGACTTAACCCATCACTTAACCTGTAACTCTGGGAGCAGCCCAGAACCCTGCTGTGAAAACAACCACCTCATGAGAGCCTGTCCCTGCCCAGCTCAGGGGAAGCTCCCACCAGCTGCTAGGTATGATTGTTCCTTGCCTCTCCTCACGCCATGAGGCTCTGCAGAGAATACAAAGTCTGCAGGGAGGGCTGATGGGGTTTTCCATGAGGCTTTGTAACACTGATCTCTGCCTTTCAGCTGGTGCAAAAGTAGAAATACAGCAGATTAAACTCTCACTGTTTAAATCTTAGGAAATTTAAGAGAGAAGGTTTAAAAAACAGAGCTGTGATGCAAAAGGATGCACTTAGATGTTCTAGCTTATTCAGTAGCAGAAATTACATTTAATTAACAATAACCACATTCAAATAGCCTTAACTTTAAACCAACTAAATCCATGAAATATCTTCAGCCTAATTTCTAAATACAATTATTTAATTACTGCATCTCTTCTGCTATAAATTTAAGCAGAAAATCTAGTCTCTTGAGGCATGTTGAACAAAGGCTCAAACATTAGCATCAGTATCTCCTTGTTATTTCCACAATTATCTTTCTTAATGCTAATCACTAAATACAATTTTGAAGTGGTATTTTCTTTAAGTATTAACTTGCTTTGAGATTTTCACTTCAGCTGAAATTTAAAAAAAATACAAGGAGCATTAGTCCAACAAGACAAAACTAACATAATTTGCAATCTCCCATCAATTTGTGAACTAACAAGCCAACTATGCTGAAAAGAAAGTGAAAACCCTGCATATGTAAATGTAAGTCACAGGATTTCTTGTTGTGGGTTATTTTTTTTTATTTTTTTTTCTGTATTCTATCCCCTGTACAACAGCAGTGGTACACTTCAGCTGGAGGCAGCCTGATAAACATTCAAATTGTGGCTTGCTAATAGGAGAAATACTCAGACTGCTCTTTCAGGGACACTTCTTCATCTGCTTCCTCATATTGGTAGCTAAACCTACAGTAAGAGTATTTTAAATATTCTATGTGTTTGTGGTTTTAGTATAAAACAAGGGATTACTAAATTCCTCAGTGTTTTCATTAAAAACTATTGTCTGAGGTCTTCTAGGGCTGCTTGGAACTGAAACTGAGGACAATTTTTAGACATTTCAGAGCTTTAAGAACTGTCAAAAATGCTGATTGTCCTAGGGTGACTAGGCATATGCAACTTCTCAAACTCATTTTTCAGAATTCGCACATCCCAGAAAACAGACATAAACAGGAAAGTTTGTACAATAAACCATGGCTGAGACTGAGAAATGCAAAATCATTCAAAACCCATCAGCGGGCTCTTCAGAACACCGATGCCAATATAATACAGTTCAGCTGCTGAATGAAATTTGCCTAAGCTCAGATGGGGTTATCTCATGTGCACATAGATTAACAAGCCTGTAGCAGTGACATTAGAACTTTATAACTCTAAATGTAAAGTGCCACACACATCTGGCAACTGCAGGAAACAATTAATAAATAAATGTTTCCGCCTTACCAGAAGATTGTGGCCCTTACAAAAAGCAGATCTGGCCTATCAAAAAGAATCAAAAGGATACAAATCAAAAGCACTGGCAAGCTGGTGTCCCTGTGTCACCTTGCTGCAGCCAGGTGGCTGCTGTCACCAGAACTGACATGATCCTGTGCTCTGAACATGGCCCTGACTTGGGACTACATTCTGCATACCAAGGGAAGGGTGTCTTCTTCCTCACTGTCGCTTTAATGCGAGACACTGTCTTTAAGGTATTTAATACACCCAGCTAAGGGACATTGATCTGGTGTCTCATGCTGACCTCCACATTTTCTCAGTATCCTCTGTGCTTGCCTCCAACTAGATATTTCCCATCTCCTGGCAATCCAGAGCATCCTTCTGCCTTATGTGGGACTGTCACACATTTCTCATGAGCCTGCTGTGCCCTGAGGCATTACCCCACCTTTCCATCCCAGGGAGCTGGAGGGTGTCCCAAGGTTCTGCCCTCAAAGCATGGATAAATTTTTTAGCAAAAACAGTCCCTCACTATTCCCATCACTAAAAACATTTAAATATTCTTCAAGGGAGTGATATGTCATCCACAAATCATTGTATGTTTTCCCTTGAAGAATACAGAAAGAGCGGTTGAAAGGACACTAAAGTGCAGTTGTGTACTAAGGCTTAAAATATCCAAATCCCCAGCATTTTCCTAACAAACCACACTGATATCAGAAGCTTCAGAGCTGGGGGTTTAGATAAGTGTTCTAACTCTTTATTCATTGATGAATATTGTATATTCTCATAATAGAGGTGCGTGGCTATAAATCAGGAGCAATGTGTGATCCCAAGATTTCTGTTACTGAGGAGAAATGTCACAGAAATTAACATCTCAGGGCCTCCCAGGCTCAGAACATGTATCAGCCTCAGCAGAGTCTAAAGTTTGCTACAGCTCAGTCATCCATATACATCCATATATACATTTCCATATACATGGAAATGTGCACCTACCTTATCTGCAAAGCTGGGCTGAGATCATATGCACAACATCCCACCTTCACCCAGGCAGTGCAAACACTAAATATATTTGTTTCAAAGTAGAAAGAAACAGGGAAGACCACCATCAGATGGTATTTCTTTCCATGGGCAAGCTCTTTGTTTTACCAGTTGGTTTTGCAGAATCCTTTTCTGCTCTCATGTTTGTTCCCAAGGCTGCTTTACCCCACTTGGCTAATATATCCCCTCACTGTACAACCTCCTGCTTCTCCTGGGCAGTTTAGACTGGCTTAGCTTTTCTCCTCTCACTCAGCTGAAACATTAATCATGTATATCCATGCATAAGCCATGTAATTCAGGATTAATCATTGCACTCTGATAAATGTCATTGACTTTTGCTCATCTCTTCAACACGTTTTTACTCGGGGGCTAAGCAAATGGTAATAACCAGGGATAGCTTTATCTGGCAGATAAAGGGCACTCTGGAACTCCAAGGATATTACACAAAAGTTCCAATGGAATTGAAGAAAACAAACCAATTTCCACACATTTATTTCCGACTTCAATAGTTACTTCCCATCCTCCATTAATGATTTCTTATTTTTAGAACGCCGTAAAGAAAAAGAATGCAGCCTTTCTTTCCAAACACAGCAACAAACCACCTGAAACACTCCCTGGACAAAGTTTGTGCTCTCCAGAGCTGGCAGGTGTGGGCAGTAAATGTGACACCAAGCACAGGGGTTTTGGAACGTGCTGGAGAGCAAGGCCTGACAGCCAAGTGCTGCCTCCACCCTCAGCATCACTGCCTCTCCCCATGGTGCTCACGGGCAGCTCTGACACTCCCTGCACTCCCCTGACCACTCTGCACTGCCCTGACACTCTCTGCACTGCCCTGACACCCCCTGCACTGCCCTGACACTCCCTGCACTGCCCTGACATTCCCTGCACTGCCCTGACACTCCCTGGAAGTTTGCATTTTGCACACCTGTGATGCCTGCACAGCAACAAGCAGTGCAGTCTGCATTTACAATCAGGATATGCAAAAAACGCTGCTTTAAAGTGAGTTGCTTCAGGCTTAATCCTGCACTTTCCCAGAAAATTTAAACAGCAGAGTAAATCTGGCTTTGCTGGCTGCAGCCTTAGTGCTGAGCCAGGCCAGGGAATATGAGCAACAGCCCAACAGGTGAGAGAAATGAGGAATCTGTGCTGAGGGAAAGGAGCTGCTCTGAAAACAAGGAGCCTGAGGGACACGGGGATGGCTGAGCTGGTGCTTAGCCCTAGGGGGAATTGCATGATAGTCTACAAGGTTTTCTGACACATTTAAAGTAAATTAAACAGGAGTTTTATTCTTTCTAGCAAAGTCTGAATAACTACACAAGAATAATCTCACAAGAAACACAAATTTTCCCAGGGAAAGCTTGGGTGAGGACAGCACATAACCACTCACAAAAGGCCAATTTTCTGACTGAGAGCTACCCCTTCACAGCATCTCTAAGAAATAAAACTTAAATATTTTCATTATGTTCCTTGAGCTACTCAATCCTAACCCCAACTACAATGTTATCTACTAGAAAAAAAAAAAGCACTGCCTACAGATATTGCAATATAAAACCAGACAATTTGCTCACACACGTGGAAGCAGCACGCTCCTGAATGGGACAGACATTTCAGAGCCACACAGTTATGGGAGCAGCTAAAACACATACAAGGCTTTCAGCAGGAGCTGGTAACATAACAGTGGGAAATGTTGTGTGCTCCCAGAATACTGAACATGGCTTCAGTGGAAACTGGACACTCAGACCTGCTCAGAGCCCCTTATCCAGCCAAAGATCAAACTGAGAATTTTTTATATGTGCTTTGAAGAAGAAATAGGAAAATATTACAGGAGACTACTTTCTTTACATTAAAAACACATCTCACATGCATTTGCCTGAATCAATATGTGACTCTACAATAATTAGTCAAGCAATTTCAACAGATCAAAACAGCAAGGAAACAAAAACAATCAAGGCAACAGCTTAGAAATAGTCTCTCCTTTGCTCTTAGGGGAGTAACATTTTTTGTTATGGAATTCATACACGTTTATTTTTTAACACAATCTCCTGCTCCCCACAGAAAATAAAATGCTTATTTGGGGGTTATATTAAACTAGCTAATTACTTACAGTGGTTGTCTTTCTCCTTTCTCTCCATCCCCCCAAAAAATAAAACAAAGAGAAACTTCATTCCTATTTAACCTGAACCATATTTCTATTCTGAGCAAATGCTGACAAAAAACAACCCAACCCCACCACCCTCAAATGCCCATTTACAGCCACATATTTCATACACCAAAGGAGACAATGCCTTTTCTGGCTCACTCTAGGGAGAAATAACCTTCCTTGCAAACAAGAGGAGTCCCAACACAGCAAACCAGAGCACCTGGAGAATCAGGCATTTATGTCCCTGCTGCCCTCACACCTTGTTACCTCATTAGGGTTGATTAGCGCTAATAAAGGCTCACAGGGCCCAGGTGTGAGGGCAGCTCCTGTGCTGTGCTGGCTGACCCCTGAGCCCTGGCTGATGTTGCCATCCCAGGGAGCATATGCTCTTATATTGGATGCCAGGTTATGGATGTTGCCCTCTCAGAGCAAGTTTTGAGCCTTCTCTTACACTCAGACAGGGCTGGCCTCCTGGAAATGAGGCAGATCATAAAAATGTAGCTCTGCTTTAGCACATACACCAATATGGAATTATACTCAACATGGAATAATAGGCCTTAGTTTGTGATTTCAAAGCAATGCAATTGCCTTTCCTTGGGAAGTAAAAAACCTGGAGATGACCAAATCTCTTAAAAAATTCTTGTTGTTTTCATGCCATTTTCCTTTCTCCATAATTACTAATTATCTTAACATGTGGTTCTGTTCAGAGTCTTACACTCCTGTAAAGTTGGTGAAATTTGAAAACACCAAAAAAAACCCACAAGAAAGGAAAGTGAAGAAACCTCGCATTTCTTGTCTCCCCCACCTACAGTGCAGTGTGCCTATGAATCCACTGGTATTTTACTTGTTTCTATTCAATATGCAACTTCTACAGTTTAGATAACACACCAAAAAAAAAGGCAATTTATTTTGTTTGGAGTATTTTTTTATAAATGCTTCTGATTTTTTTTTCAGCTGGAGAATGCGACTTATATTTCTGAACATATGAAGAGTGAAAATGCCTCAGCATTAAAAACACAATGGGAATGATTTTAAAGTATATAATTTCCATAAAACATTTAGATACATTTCAAATCTAAATGAGCTGCTGATGAGAGCTGTTTGTTGTGTTATGTGACAGTAGAATCCCGAGATCCTTGTTCAACCATGACTCTCAGTGAAATTTAGGAAAAAATTATCTGAGCCAAGACAGCAGGATTCAGTCCCAGAGATTTCTCTGCAAGGCCCTAGGGCCAAATTCATTATTGATTTAAATCAGACCAGCAGAACTGAAGTCAATAAAATGCCACTGATTTATATCAGCTCATATTTATTGCTATAGCACCCATGCTTACTTCCATGCCCCCACTGTAATCATTTTCCACCGTTCATTAGGTGCATATATAAAAGCTGACAGAGAGCACAAGCCAACTGACTGCTCTTTGCAGAGCTTCAAATTTCAGATTTCCCTCATTTGCAAACAAGGTCTTGATCCTACTAATGCTGGTGGAAATAAGGATTCCTACAACCCAGCCCCAAGCTGCTCCATTGGGCTAAATGAGATAAAAGTCAAGAACTGGAACACAGAGCTACTGTGAGCGTTACTGTTTGCATTGCTTTGAGCTGTGTCATGCAGGGAATTTTAGAGCTGGCTCTTTCTGTGTTCTCTCACTGGTAACTCCAGTTCTATTTAATAACGTGAAACCTCTTAGTGACATTTCCAGACAGATTCCCTATTTTTTCCCACTCAGTTGCTTTATTTTTTTTCCCTTTTATCATTTTTCTGCAGAGATGCTCAAAACTAATTTACATCAAAATGCCCCTATTATGCCACTATTTATGGAAAATTACAAATCCCTACAGTGTCTGAGGACAATGGGGAATGCCTGCCTGCATTCAGACAAGTGGTTGGGTGAACACCAGTGGGGCAGCTGTGAAGTGAAACCCCTGACAGGCCTTTGGTTCAATTCTTGGAGTGCCTTGATACTCTCAGGGTAGATTCCTCCCAGAAGGAACCTACATGGTGGGTCCACACCACAAGTCCCACCAAGGCTCTCTCAGTACACCCCTAAAGCTTCTTTCTTGCACAAGGCTTCAAACCACAAACCCTAGAGGCATTTATGCTCCAGGACCAGATCATCTCTCATCTGATTTAACCCCCCCAAGAAATGTAAAATATCAGCAGATAGCAACTCTGCATGGGTTGTTTTGGTCAACCAACCCACTCCTCTGAAACAGAATTCCTGCTGGCATTGATGTAACCACTCTCCTGTGAACTTCTAGGCTCCTCCTTCAGAATCTCCACTGAAACTCTGACTTAATTCATTATGTACCTGGTAATGTCATAAACAACAGCAAAAAAAAATCACTTCCAATCTACAAAGCCAATGTGGGAATATCTACCCAACTAAGCTGCTTTCATTCATTATCCTAGTGGGTTGTAACAATTCAAAGATATAATTGTAACATGATCATTTATCTTTTACTCTGGCTTCTGCTAATTTTGAAGGAACAAGAAATTGTACAAGTGTAGTGTTATGATTCTAATCTTTCTTCCCTTTTTTTTTGTTTTCCTTGTTTTCCTTTCAGAGATATTGCTGGAGCTTAATTTAAAACAGGGAGATCTTGTCTTGTATCCCACTGCTGCACAAAGCAGTCCTCTCAACTATGCACTATACACTGTGCCATTTAATTTCTTAGGCACATGCTACTTTAAACAGATAGAACAAAATTCCAAAAGTAAATCTGCAACACTTTCAACCTGAAAAAAGTCTTACTTACCTGATGGAGTTATTTTTCACATGGGCTGAAGCACAAAACTGTTGCAGTTCTGCTTGTTTTATATTTTATTTAACCTTTGGTCAAAATTCATGAAGTATGACAAATCTTCTGAAAATGTCTTTTGTTCCATGCTAGCTGGTTTTTACATGAGCATACCCCATTGAAAGATGGATAGATTGTTTGTAAATGAGTGAGTCAATACGACTGAGAGAGAGATGATTATTCTGGTGACTAAGTGTGGCAAAACACAGGAGGTCAAGAGAAGCATAAGCTTTGAAAAGTCTTTCCCTGTTTCTGTCCAAGTAGTTTAGATTGAATCAAAACTAGCTGCCCTCTAGGTGCATTTCAGTACATGGGGCTTGATTCTGATCAAGTAAATCAGGATGTCATAATCCAGCAGTTTGTACAGGAGCAATTACCTGCCAGAATTTTGGACCTGACTGAATTTCCACTGGAGTTACACTGATTTCATTGACTTTATCATTGATTTCAACTTGACTCAAATCAAGGCATTCATTACCGCCTTGAGATATTATTAAGTTGCTGTGTAAGTTTCTTAAAAGTTAAGAAACTTAAAGAATATCACCTCAGCACAACAGAGCCAGGCTGTTCTTTTTTCTTGTTCAGATACATATCTAGTGTTTTTTAAAAAAACTTCACTGCTTGCCTTAATAATGTCTTCAGGCAAGGAAAATAATGCATGAAGATGGGTTGAGTTTAATTTGTTGATTTGTTTGAATGTCCATATCAGTACTGCACTAGGGTAAAAACCCCGTACATACAGCTGTGTGCTCCAGCATCTATATTAAATCAGAGTTTCTTATTATTAGCCAGTACCTCTTGTAAATGTCAAAACTTTACAGCTGTCACGGTCAACTTACATGCAGAAACTTCTGGCTGAAATTTTGTAGTTCAGTATTGTTTGCCTGAAATTGAAAGAAATATAAGTAATCTCCATTTAAAGATCAAATGCCTGAATACCCTCAGTTTTGTAGGTCGTGAGACAGCTTCTATTAACGTTTTCTCCCCATAAGTGTTCATGATAAAGACGGCAGGATTAAAATGCAGAAGCTTAAATGAGAACACTCATCATATTTTCAATAGTAACAAATCCATGTTTACCAACATATTCAACTGTTTTCTAAAACACTTCACATGCACAGTTCTCACTAAAGCAAACAGAACTTGTTCCGAGACTCTTTAGAGACGTCAAATGAATTTGTCTCTACAAGTTCCTGTAATAATCTAGTAATCATTCCTCAAGGCTTCCCAGCTCTGCTGCCATATGGCTTTCTGTGGGGAGAATGTTAGGGTTCAATTTATTTTGTTCACAGGAGCATCCCTCACTGGAACAGACAAGCATATATTGTCAATAATCATGACGGCTCTGCTCCATCCCCCTGGGTGCACAGAGCTGACACCTTAGCTGAGTCACTCACTGTGACAGGGCTTCCTTCACATTACTCACTGCTTTACAGTTTGTGTTGCATTTTTATTCTTCCCAACTGACGTCTGCATCATCATCTCCTGTAATCACCTCAGCTCCGTGAGATCCCCCTTGAATTCCTTAAAATTCTTCTGAGCATTCACGAAGCAAATCAATATGTATGACTGGGAGATGGCTCTGCCACTCTCACCCTTGCAGCACATGGCAGCAATTATATCATTCTAAACTGCCCGTGTAATCTTGAATACTTAATGCCTGAAAAGGCGTGTGGACAATGGCTTGCATTCGAACAGAAGGAATGAAAAGGAGCAAAGCTATTGCAGAAGGGAGTGAGTCCATGGGAGAGGAGACAGATGTGTCAAAGCAAGGGATACATCAATGTATTTATGAGTATTTGTCTGGGATGAGGAAATTCGGCTGTGAAAAAAGGGACTGCTCCTGAAAAGCAGCAACAGGTGGGCTGCCCACACAGATCAAACTCATGGAAAGTCACTGGATGCCATTTCTCCTCTGCAGGAATCCAGCTGAGGGAGCACGGTGCTCCATCTGGCAGAAAAGGACTCAGAGCTACGGAGGGGGAATTTTAACTGTGGCTGAGGTATACATCTAAACATAAAAAGCCTTTCATGAGAAAGATGAAATTTAATTTCTCCCTTCTCTTTTCTCTTTCCCATTTATTTTTTCCTTATTTTTTTCTCATGGGAGTGATTTTCTTCATCATTACTGGCTGGTCAGAAAACAGTGAAATATCTAGAGCATTTAAATTTTATCCCTAAGGGTCACACCATTGCAAAAGGCATTTTACCACTATGATGTGAACTTTATTTTGTCTTTTGTTCAGCTCTAATTGTGATGTGGATCATATCAAATTTTTTAATTTTCTCTTTTAATTTTTTTTTGTACGTGCTTGTGGTGAACTAAATGCTCCCCTTTTGCCATTTCTTTATTTCTGCTCTGCAGTAGAATAAGAATTGGAGGACATCACATCCTCTCTAAGGTGTCTTGATCGTGCTTTTTTTTTCTTTGATGTATTCTGAGTGTGCCCTTTCTTTTGTAATATGCAGTGCTTTCTTGCAGCAACTTTTAACAATTGTGATTGATTTCTTGGCTTTCCTTTTAACCACAGTCTAAAACTTCTTTAGTTTTCCAACTGCCACCATACTTCGGCTTCTGTATCTTGACATTTTCTCTAATGATGTTTTAAATGATTCTCAAGAATCCATGGTTTGATAATTCTTCTCAATGTATCTTTATATACTGTGCTTTAGCTCTATGTAATAATAAAGCATTGAAAAAGAAAGCCAAAACTTAATTCGGACTCTTTCATAAATATTAATTTAAATACTTCTGCCTTTCATATTGCCAGAGACAGCTGCAATTGCCATAAGCACAGAGAGCACATGCTTGGCTTCACCTGAAATAATGCTGCCATGTTTCTTATGTCTTCATTCAGCTCCTTTTCCTTGAGGAAAACCTAGGGAAGGTGGAGGCTTTGATCACGAGACTTTATGGTGTTACTGAGAGCACATTAGAACTGTGTAACACCTTCCTGTGCTCACAACACTGATATCAGCACAGTACTGGGGATTTGAGGCAGTTACCCAGGTATCTGCATTCATGGAATGTGTAAACACCTGGATGTGAGCAGGTGGCACTGCTGGGTGTGCCATTCATCCAGGGGGACACACGGGGAACCTCACCTCAGCAAGGCCCATTGCCTCTTTAATTTCTTACTCAGAAATTAAATCCCTGAGAGGTTTACCAGCATCCCTTGGCAATAGAGTCTCTGTGTAGAGAACACTTCCCAATCTACAGCAGAAGTCCAATATCAGGGGAAATAAAAATTCTGCCCAAGAAAATTCTGGGCCCAGTCTGCATTTCATTTCAGTGATCAACATGAAGGAGGAGCATATATGAATTGTTCCTTATTCTTCTATTTTGGGCAGGGCAAAGTAGCCAGTTTTTACAGCATCAAGGATGGTTTTAAAAGCAACTGGGGTATCACATGAAAATTAGGAAGTGGTTGAGCAGCTGGTGGCAAAGGACAATAGCCACATAACTTCCTCAGAAGAAATTTATGTGCCTGATAGGAATAATCTCAGGGAAATTCTCACAGACAAGTCAAGTGCAAGTTTCCCCACAGCCACAGGAATGTTCATGATTTTTCTTCTTTTTTTTTAAAGGGACTGTGATAAAAATAAGATGATGTTATAACCTGAGGGTTTATCTCATCTTAATTCTCCTCCTGAAACCTTTCCCTGCAGTTTATTTGCATTTTGTGATAGTTCCTGTGAAACAGGATATTGATTTATTTTAATGCACAACTAAAAAAGGCACAACAAGGAGATGGAGACAAAGAGCAGAAATTAAATATGTGAGATAACCCAACCATGCTTTGCAGATGTATAATGCTAAGTTCAATGCACAAGTGCTGGTGATACATTGGATTATAAAACCCCAGAGTACATTGTAGATTTTGCATAACAGAGGAGCTATTGCTTCCTGACAGTAGTAAGAATGGACTAAGGGAGCAGAGTGTCTTCAGTGAAAAGCATCAGTTCCAGAAGACATAATGGAGTGTGGTATTAGTTGGCTGAAGGAATACAACTGGAACTTTGCCTGCTGCTCAGTTGAATTGAAATCCATAGAGGTGGGTGCATTTAACCAGGAGAGAACTGCCATGAATGAGGTTAAGGCTTGAAAAATAGAGTGAAGGAGTTAACTGCAGTTGGCAGGGGTGCCTGAGGCATGTACAAATGGATCAATGTTTTTTCCTGCCCCTCTCCAATACGATATAAATCTCAATAGCTATTGGATGAATCAGCAGAAGAGAAGATCTGAAAAATCAGTTTCTCATTGACTTAGGATCTCCAGGACTTAGTTCTTCTTTTTGTCTTTAGTGTTATTCAGTATAGACTATTTGAAAATTAATTGGCAGTAAAATTCAATCCCTTTAGAAGTCTGAGCTTGGTTTCAAAGAAAAAAAAATGCTCATTTAAAAGAAACATTTGCACATTCACTTTTCAGCAATCAGTTGCATCTAAATGTGTGTAAACTCAACACCCAAAAACTGACCTGAAACATCCCTCAGGTGTACACATAGAAGGATATTTCTCACTGAAGACACTACAATATGGAAAGGTGATATTAATTTCTTAACACATCTTTTCCTATAACATGTTCCTACCTGGGGGACCATTTCTGTTTATAAACGTGATGATATCAAGACAGCGAAAAGCAGACTGGGTAATGAAGGATCACTCATGCAAGGAGTGCTCCCAACATCACACAGGTATGAAAAGAGCCCTGGACAGCTTGCCAGCATTTAAATAAACATGTGCAGTTATAAAAACTGTGCTGCCATTTTTCTTGCACGATAAAAAGATTACTAAAACCACTGGTTATAGTGTAGATGGTTCAGTTATAGAAAAATGGCAAAGGAAAAAGTTGTCAGATTTTTTTGAGAGTGGTCTGTCCTTGATATCCAGGTAGGGCAAACCTCACTGGCAGACAGGTCAAAAGAAAGTTTGTTGAACATTCTTTTCCCATAGAAGTGTGAGCAATTAAAACATATGTGCCTGTTGAAGCCTATAGTTAGGTTTTCTAACTATGTAAAAGCTATTACTCATCAGCCTCCTCTATGCTATGAACTTAGATGTGAATTTAAAATGTTTTTTTAGAATGTTTTGGTTTTGAATACATTTCATCTGATTAAATTTATACCCCTAATTCTTAAAAGTTCTGGAGAAGCCCTTCCACAATTCACCTCTTTCTTATTTTCCAACAGGAGCAGTAAGAGGGCTTTTCTCTCTTCTTTCTGCCACCCAGCATCTCTGATCTCTGTTAGCAGAACTGCAGCCCCTCACAAAAAAAGGCGACCAAAAAGGTGCCCAAAAAGGTGCCCACCTTGTCCACCCCCTTGCTCCAGCCCTGAGAAGAGGAAGGTGCTCTCTGCTGATAAAATGGCTTCATCTTTCCTCTCCTCAGATGGGAAAAAGACATGAGGTCTTTCTGGAGAGGAAAAAGAAAACTAATCCTGCTGCGGAGAAGCTGCAAAAATGTGAGCCCTAAACATGAATCCTTAGACAAAGGCTAGAATCCAAATTTGGTTCTGTAATTGTAGGCAACACTGGACAAATCTGGATTTAGGGCAATCAGGGGAAATAGGGGCTGCAGGTGACTTTGTCAACAGAGGTGTTAATAAATGATGGCTTTGTGAGACACAGGACACCAGACAAGGAGCTGCCTGCTGCCCATCTGAGCTCTGCTGAGAGCAAAGCATATTTGCACAGACCTCTGGCACTCAGGAAGGGGAAAATTTGGGTTTCTGCTGAAAAATGAAATGCTTTCTTTCCAGATCAGCCACTGATAGCACTCTGTTCCTAGCAATAAGAAAAAGAGGGTTTAAATATTGACAGTATTTCTTATGTGCTGAACGAGGAGTAAGGGGACACATTCTTTATTCTCCCTTTATCCTTTCCTACTTGAATTTTACTTTCCTTCACTATGCTTCTGTCCATTTAAGAAGCAAGGAAAATTAGTATTTCCTCAGTTGAAGCAATGTGCCATCCCTGATTTAGTACACATTTGCAAATTGTCTATTTAGTTTTACCTCCTTGCTTTCCTAATTCTCCATTTTGTTTGATCTGCAGTGCACAGGAGGCTGGTAGGATTACAGGAAGAAAATGAGCTGAGTAATGCAACCTGAGGAGGGTGTGGCAAAAGGGGACTTACTGGCAAATTGAGCCGAAGGGATTATTTTAAAGTCACCTTTTCTAAAGCTCTATTTTAATGGGATTAGAGAGATGGCTGATACATATTTGATTTCAGCAACCTTTCAGAGACCCTTGCCTGCCTGTGATAACTCTGTGCTGGAAAGGATGCTGCAGCTATGACATTTGTTTTATTTCAGAGTAAATTCCATGGGAAAGTAGGATATTTTAAAGCTGTGAAAAGATGTCAAGAAATCAGAAAATACTGATCATAAGGCTTTATAAATATCCTCTTTCTTTTTTTTTCTTTTTACTCATCATTGCAGCCTACAGTTGCAATATCTAAGGAAGTGCTGAACTTTCTCTTACACATGAGACTTACATGTTTTATCAGAATTTATGTTTCTTTCAAATCTAAACTAATCTCATTGGCATAATTTATGTTTTAATATAATTATTGCAATTCACTATAGACTCTAGTTATATTTAAATTGACCTAGATGTCTTGGTTGAGATCTTGACTCTGGTGAAGACAAAGGGAAAATTACAATCCCTTAATTTCCCAGCTCTCTCAGTAATACCTCAATAGTCTCAGCACTTATTCAGGTGTTTTTTCTCAGCTTTCCTCATGCTCTGCATACAGCTGAAAGATGAAGTGTGGTGTCCCACTGGACAGCTCTCCATGAAGGGCTTGTCCTGCTGGATGGGCCCCCATGATTGCAGTTTGTGGGGACACACAAGGCAAAGCTCCTGACAAGGCAGTTGGCAAGGCCCTGAAGTTGTTGTTGCTCTCGTTAACCTGGTCACTTCTTTGGGTTCAGATGTTTGTTTCTGCAACATGGAAGTTTTCCTAAAGTTGCCATTGATTTACATTAAAATCCAAGGCGAACTGTTTTAAGAGTATTTGAAGGCTATCATTCTCCACCCATTCCAAGGAGAAGATAACACATCCTTGCCAATCCAGCCAAGCTCAGCCCTGGTGCCTTTTTAGACAGCAGGCCAGTCCGGGTAAGGGATTTCCAAAGGATTTCCCACTAACAATGTCTGCTTCCACTGGGCTGCAGCTACCAAACAGGAGCTCAAGCTGACTGCAATTAATTCTGTGTTAAAAGTTAATTGATGGATTTGGCCCCAGGGTTTGCAACCAGATAAGGGTTTTGCACCTATTTCACATAAGGAAAAGGACCCAGGTAACTCAGAGCAATACTTTTGTTTCTCTCCTTTCTCTTCTCCAAATGTACTTTATACTGTTTGGCTAAGCAATATGAGACTGTGAGGATAGGAGAATGAGTGTTTCACAGAGAATTACAATATCATTATGCAAAACCAGAGACAAAACAGTCCCATTTATTTATTTAAATTTTAGTCTTCCGTGTTTTTACACAAGACTGAACTCGGGAGGTGAAACAAGTGGTCTCAGAACAATGGCCTTAATTTACTTCACAAATGACACACAAGAGCCCCAGCAGCAGAGACAAAACAGGAGGTAGGCTGAGGGGAGGTTTCCGTGTAATTAGTTATGCTTAATGTACTTCCAAATTTAGTATGGGGTTCAGCTCTTCCAGTTCACCTTAAAAAGGTAATGGAGCCCTTCTAAGCTGCCAGAAAAGATTTGGCTCTGGCACAGAGGGGCCCCCAGTGCAGATTTACTCGTATCATTAGAAAAGCCATTTCCTTTTACGTGTGAGCCTAATGAAAGTACACTTAATTTGTAATTTTGTATAATTATAGATCTTGATGAGACAGATGAATGTGAATTCAGTATCAGCTTGTGAGTTCATCATTCCTTGTATCATTCATTTCTCAATTATCTCCAATGGTTGTCTTCAAGAGATTTATATCTTGTCATTTTCCTCCTAACCCATGTAACAGATCTGTACCAGTGATTTGTCCTGAGGAGAACAATTTGTGACTCACATCAAGTTTCTGAAGGTTAGGCTTCTAAAATACTTCCAGACTATCTCAAATGGATAGAGAAGAGCCATCCTTCCAGCTCATGGTATTCCCACTGCTCTCTTTCCACTTCCAGAGAAACAACCAGATACTACAAGACTGATACCTTCTCACCTCCCATTTCCATCCCTTTCCCTTCCTTCTTTGAAACCTTGCTCAAGACCAAATTTAACCTCAATAATACAGACGATTGTTTCTTCACACTTCTTTTTTTACATATATTAGTACAATTTCCTAAATGTCCTCTGATATTTTCCAGGTCTTAGCTTTCCCTTTTCAACTTCCCCCTTTTGTCTTCACAGTTCAATGGCAAAGTGGCCTCCAGCCTGGGTTGTGGGCTGTATATCACAGCAGCCTTTTGTGTCTCTCCTTGCTCCTCTTATTCATGGTAATCTTTTCCTCATGGTAATATTTAACTCCCAGAGGTGATGCTTATAGGAGAGCTATAAGGCCTAGCAGCAAAAGCAAACATGAGGCATCATGGGGAGGGCCTCTGTGCATTTCAGAATTTGTTGCTGAATTTGTCTTCAGGAAGCCACATGTACCTGAGAAAAAACATCTTCTGGACAAAGACCTGCAGCTGCTCTTCCACAACTCTCCTATTATGAAAGCGGCTATCTGAATAATTCAGATGTAAATAAATTTTTTGCAAAATCCCACATTTCTAACCTCTCTTTCACCCTTTACATGGTCATCTCCCAACACTCAGGGCAGGGATTAATTTCCATTTCGCAGTATGGAAAAAGCAAGCCCACATATTATGGTGGTTTTTCTGTGCTCATTCATCTTGCTGACTTTCATCTTGAAAGACTTCAGGATTAACTGAGAACATTTCTTTTTATTTTTTTCCTGCTGAGGTGATAGAGGCAGCAGCCTTGGTAGAAACAAATTCTTTTCCATCAGAAGGAGAAGGGTTCATAACACAGCTCTGTTTATCATCCTCCAAAATAAGAAATACTGCAGCTGCTTGGTCTGCCACTTGGAAATGTTCAGAACCAGTCATGCTTTGTTATTACAACACCCACCATTATCTGCTAGACCAGGAAAGTATTTCAGGGCTCTCATGATGAATATTTTGGTTATGAGTACTGTTCATTTTGCTCTGTATGATGTAATTGAGTTCCCTTAAACATCCATAAATTGTCAGGTACTCCAGACATCTATCACTATCCTACCTGTTCATGGAAATGCTTGGGGAATTGTTTCCCTAAATTTAATAAACATAGTTTTATGAAACACCTGAATAAGCACTGTTAAGAGATGTGCAGATTTAAACAGGTGAAAAGGCAGAAAATAAATGTAAGGCAGATTCTATCTTACAGTGCAAGAAAAGATAGAGGCAACTTTCCATCACCCACTGATCAATCCTTATTGCACTGCCAATGCTGAAGTAGTTTTGTTCAGTTTTGTTAGCAATGAGCTGGTTACTCAACTCTACAAAAAGCTGAGCAAACCTGAGGAGGGAACAGTGCCTTTTCCAGAACAGGACTGGCCTTGCCTTGTCTCGGAGAAGCTGTGATTGATGTAAGAATAACCCCACACAAAAACCCACAGCATCACTCCACACTTCCAGCAGCTCCTAGGAAATAAGTTTTCATATTCTCCTTAAGAATGAGGCAGAAATGACAGTTCTCAGGCTCATAGGACAAAAGGATTACCCCAAGGGCTCTCATAACTTGACTTTATTGCTAAAAGTGTTCATGTTTGGATGGTATTTAGAGGAAGTTGTCATGAGAAAAAACTGTGAGTCCTTCAGTGCTGGATTATCACACATTGATCTGGGTGGGATCGTGCCCTTGACAATTAATGTAAACTTGCAAGTGGGCAAAGGCCTGGCATCACACTCTCATCTGCCATAGAGACTTGGTGCAGGTGACTTCTACATTCAGATATCTTAATTAAAAAATGCTTGAACAGAAATGAGGCATAGTTCAGAGAGATGCAAGTACTGATTGTAAGTATGGCTACACTAATTAATAATTACAAAAAAAAAAAAAAAGAAAGAGTATGAATTTTGAATGAAGTTTTCATTATAAGGTAGAATATAAATATCAATATAGTTTTTGTAAAAAAGGTATTTACTGTAGTGTTTCTTAGCTTAGTAGTAATTAGTGGATATACTGGGCTGAAAACTTATCATGGAAGACATTTTGAAAGAGAAAAATCTTGAGGTTGTGTCCATCATTACTGCATTTCCACAATCCTTCTTTGGGCAGCCCAATCCAACCCCCTCCCTCCAGCACATCATCTACTCCTCTTCTCCACTACAACCCTGATGATTAAAAAGCAGCAGATAAGGAAAAAAACCAACTCAAATAATTGTGGAAAGAGGTGGTGTAGTCCTTGAGAATTGCTCAGGCACTAACAGCAGTACACAAGACTAGATTTGGGAGCTGGATAAATCACCAGATTCCAAGTGATGTCTCACTCCTGCACTAAAATATCTGCATACTTGAAGAAATGGAATGAGAAAGGATTTTTTCCTTGATCTGAGAGAAGAACTACTCAAGGAATAAGAAGATCAGCAGAACAAAGGCATGCCATGAATCACAATTTCCTCTGCTTTATTTTCCTTTTTCCATTTATAGGAAAAATGAGTGAATTTATCAAGCATGCAGATAGCTTACCTATGTAATGTTTCATTTCATAGGGTTTTTGAGAGAAGGCAATAGGAGAAAAATACAATAATAATACCTTTCCTGTCATATCTCAACCACACTGCAAGCTGGAAGATTTAGAAAGGGGAGCAAAACCTGAAATGTTTAGAAGATTGCAATGCATGGATGTGTATGTACAAAAGAAACCCTTGGCTAAGAAGTGATCTTGTTCACTTTTCTTTGTTAAAACGTGGTGCAGACAAGGGGGTTTCTAAGTAAAGCAGCAGCAGTAATCCTCATCCACCCCAGCTGCCACAAGTTATGCCACCAATTTGCACAGTAGGAATTTCTTCTGGATTTTCTGACCTCCCCCCAGAGCTCATCATATGGATTTCCTTCATTTTACATAGCTTTGTTTTGGCCTTGCATGCTGTGTTCTTGTCATTATTGGCACACAGCAGCTGCTTAGACTATAGTAAGTTAGTTTCTGCTTGTTTCCATCCCTGCTGCAGTCAGTGGTGGGGATAACCACTGTGTTCCTTTCTCTGTCCCCCCTTTCCTTTTGAAAGCCGTTGTTGCAAGTTCTGGCCATGAAGGAGACACTCGGGATTGCCAGCATCACCTCCATTTCACTGCTGCACTGCTCTGACTCTGTTTCCAGATGCTGCTTATTCCATCTCTCAGCTGCCCAGGGAAGATGCTGGAGAGCAGAGGGAGGGGTTTGGGAACCACAGGATCTCTCTCTGGAGAGGCAGAACTTGTTGGGTCATTTGTCCCCATTTTGTGGGGAAGTCTCACTGCTTCCAGTGACTTGAGTTTCACACTGTTCTCTAACTTTATACCTCAAACTTTACACCTTCCTCAGGAAAAGGGTGGGAAGATCATCTGAGTCATCCTTACTTAATTTCTTTAGTCAAGGCTTTAGGAAGAAAGAGAAAACCACCAAAGGTTATTTGCATCAGCTGACTCAGTTAATAAATCCCATTTTGATATGATAGCCCTGTTTGCTTTGAATCACACTCCTACTCCCTACTTTTCCCCTTCCTTACTTAGATAGTGCTTGGGTTTTTCTCTTTCAGTATGATACCAGAAAGTGAAAAAAAGAAAACCCTTTTAAAAGCACAGTAAAAAAGATCAGATACAAAAGTCACGTCTAACATGAGATATGACATCATCACTGTCCTGGAGTCAGCTTGAACCTGTCTTTTCTCTTGAAACAGTGGGCTCTGGAAAAAGCCCTCAAGCCCAGTATTACTTTTAACTTTTTTAATCCCCACTTACTTTAGCACTGATCTGACAAAATGTTCTGCTAGTGCTGAACTCAGTATTATTGAATGATTGACTGGCAGATTTCTCCTGTCTGAGATAGCGTGGCTGCTGCTTAGCCTCTGTGCCTTCCCCTGAAAGGGGACCAATGAATTTAAAGATGCTTTGCTCTCCAAGGAGCCTCTTTATTACCCTGCAGCTCTTCTGACACTTCAGAAATACAAAGTCGAGTTTCCCCTCTGCCTTTTCACTATTTGGGATGATTGTTTTGTTGCATTTTGGCTGCACAAAGGATTGCAGTTCAAAAGTAGCACCAACTCTGTTAAATGGCAGCCAGCTGTCAATCTACACCCTTGGGCACTGGTGTCCCAGAGCACAAAAATGCAGAAGGTTGGGGTGGCAATGGGAGTGAAGCTGGGTTGAAGACAGATCTTTTGCACCTCAAATCCTCAATGACTTGGCAATGGAACCAAAGGAATGTGTGATTTACCCCAACCTCAACAAAAGACTTCATTTATGACAACTGGATCTGAATTGAACTTTGCTGTGAGCTTGGGCTAAAATCTTGTTCCACTTTCATCTCTTTTCTTCCACATAAGCAATAATGACTCCAAAGACATGAGATTGGAAGGTCACCTAAGGCACTTCAGAAGATATATTTCCTTTCTTCAGGAAGAACCACCGAAATGGATGTTTGAGATTATAGAGACTTTCTTCAAGTCCATTTCCACGGAGAGCCATCCCAAATTTCAGCTGCTGCATTTGTGCCAGAACGTTCAATAGATTGAGCAGTGAAGAACATATAAGGAGGTAGAAACTGAGCTTTTCTGGATTCAATCTAATGCAGGCCCTTCTCTATGACTTGGACCATTTAACTTCTGTGTACCCCCTCCAGAAGCAAAGTATGCTAAAAGAAGTTTTTCAGTGCTGAGATTATTAATTTATGACTAGCACCTCTCATTTCATAAGCTATCAGCTACTATTTAAATGTACTTGAAGCAAATATATATTCCACTCATATGTATTCAAATTTTGCTAACACAGAGCTACTGTCACGGTGGTTAGTTCATCCATTATTTACATTAATAACAACAAAAACATTATTTTTCAGCTTCAGCATAGCCTGTATTTAAGTATTTTTAAAAGTTTGGCAAATGTTAACCCTTACACAACTTCAAGCCTGGAAAATGTTGTCATATCTGTGACGAATAGGAATGTCAAATATAGTAATTTCTTCAGAAATTTCTGAGATATCTGATACTTTCTAGCCTATTGCCCTTCCTGATAGCCATTATATTTTCTTGCAGAAGCAACGAAAAACTGGAAGTAGAAAATACAAACTAACATTGTTCATGTGTGGCAGAATGAAAGGAAAATCTAAGTGAGGCTAAGTGCTGCTAAACTGGAGCTTGACAAGCAACAGAGGATTGGTGCTCTTCTGTCCCATGGCAATACTTTTATTTTCAAATGTCTTTATCAGATCCAGCACTGAGGAAAAACGCAGTGTGTGTAGGCAGGCTAATTAGTTCATTAGTGAGATTCATCATTACATCAGTACAGTACCCAAGCTTCGGCTGTTACCCACTCAAGAAAATGAACTCAGTTACCTGGGGATTTTTAATTTTTTTTTAATATTAAGATACATCTTTCAACTTTGACCTCATACTTGATAAGTCACATTTTAGAGACCATTGGTGAAGACAGAACAAGAATATTCAATGTTGATTCAGTCATGTATTTAGTCACACTAATGGTCTTCTCAGGAATTGGGAGGAGAGATCAGAAACAAAATAAAATTTCCAAAGCATGGTTTATGCTGCCATGTTTTCAGTAACTGGAAAAAACCCATCATTTTTCAATTAAATTTTTCCTTGAAACAACATGGCTAGACATCTTGTTTTGCACCAACTCTAGCTGCAGTTTATTGCTCTCTGCTCACTGTCTGATAATGCATTTGGTTGCAACCTGTCAAGTTAGGCCTTTACTACTTCTTTCCTCACATTTAAACAAAACACACAATTTTTTGCTGTTTTATTCTCCTCTGGCTTTAGTTCTGTGCCATCTTTGCACAGAACCTGACACCCCAAACAGACCTGTGACAGGCTGAAAGAACTGCAGTACCCTGCAAGGCAAACCATCAGTGGTATCAGACTTAAATCTATTTTTTCTTTACTTTTTTTTCTTTTGTTAAAAAAATCTTTTTCAAGAGAATGACTGTATTCCTACCTAGCCCATTTCAGTGTTGACCTCTGAGGTCTTACACTCCTTTACAGCCTGCTCAGAAAAAAAGCACACAAGGCCAAGAAACATGATTAGAATGTTCAACCACACAAAAGATTTTGATATAAATATTTGCAGAAGACCAGAGTTAGAAGACTGAAAGAGAACAGGATATAAAAGAAATGCCTAACTTTAAAACTGGGTTTCAATAAAATACAACTCTGGTTGAACACCATGTTGGAATGCTGAGGTCCTGTGATAAATGCAGGACTCAGTTCTCTCTCACCTGCAGGAAAGGGAAAAAAATTCTTTCTAATGCACCTCATTAAAATGCTGATTTTGACTTTTTGCCTATGACGGGGCAATCTGTAAGAGAAAGTAGTAAGGGAGTGAAGCTTTGAATTTTAATCTCTCTCTTCCTCTTCTTCCTTTCCCTTCATGTTTTTTCTCCCCTCCCTTGGCTAACATAGAGTTGGATGACTCTGACTCACGCATATGCAAAATTAAAAGGCTTGTACAAAATTAAAAGGCTTAGCCTTGCCTGCTTTATTTACCCATGTAATTCTAAACATAAAAGCCTCAATAGTCCTAAGAACAGGTTCTCTGAGATTACGAATGGTGTGGCTATGTGACTCCACCAGAAAACTGACTTGAATTGATGATCTTCAGTCATCGTATAGGAAAACCAATTTGAAATAGATTTCAAATTAAACTCATTACACTTAGTGTAATTTCCTGATGTCTATATCTTCCTAGTGGGTCATGCTTTGTATTTCAGGTATAATGTCCCACAGAAGTGGCCTCTAGTGGATTCAGAACAAAATGAAGTAAGAAATATCTTCCAAATTGTGTATTCAGCAGGATATTTAAATTGAAGGAATTGATTTTTTCCCGTCAAGTGTCGAGCTAAAAGCAAATCTAGGGAGACAATTGCTATAAAACAACCAACCAAATAAACCAACAAAAAAGCAACCCTGATGACTCTGAGCAGAGAAAAATTCATTGATATTAATAATACTCATTTTTAAGATCCCGTCTTGGGACTCTAGCACAGCAATGGAGTGTTGTGGCAGAAGTAAAGAAAACAAAAGCTTGTGGAAGGGCAGCATCCCAGGATCTTACAGACTTGGCTTAGCCAATGACTTGCTGTACAACCTTGGATAAATCACTTGTCTGATTCCATCTCAGGAAATCAGCTGGAAAAAAAGCTGAGCATAAAAGCCTGACCTCTCTGACAAGCTTCTTGGAACAAACAGAGATGTGCTCCTGTGACAGCCCTAATTGACATGTATTCCTCTAAATGGAGGATTGCCCAATGGGTACCTGCTTGGGGAATGGGAAGAATAACCCAACATGACAGATGTAAAATGCACCTGTAACATTTCCTGCATAAAAGGTTGAAATTCCTGCACATTTAAATGAAACGGTACAGAGGATAAGACAGCAAAAGATGATTTCCTAACTTTTTTTTTTTTTCAAATCCTACAAAATAATGACTAGATTTAAGTGGCTGGTAAACAGTTCAAAATTAAATTGAATTTATCCCAACCTGTTCCTCCATGCTAAATGTCATAGTCTGTATGTGGTTCAAAATGTGTGTTGGATGGACACAAGAAGTGAGTATGAATCACCTGGCACACGAAGCCTTGCCTCCTGTTTTACCCAATTCAGCTCAATCCTAACCCAGCCTACACACATCACTGACCTTGCAGGTTTGAAAACCCTTACTATAAATGAAATATTAGTTTTTGAAAAGAGTTGGGGAGCTGAAAGAAGAGGAAAGGACAAAATTGATGCTGTGGCTGACTACTTGCTAATAGGTGTGGGAGGTGGTTGGGGGTTTTTTGTTTGGTTGGTTTTTTTGGTTTGTTTTTGTTTTATTTCAAGTTTTGGAAAACTCAAAATGAAAGAATGCGCCATTTATATAGGTGAGTTTATAGGAGAGCTAACAGCCCCACAATAAACACTGTGTTCCTGGTGACTCCTTAAACACTGACACTTTACTTTGTTAAGCTCAGCTTCCCGGAGCAGGCGTGTGGATGCAACTTGGCAGTTGCTAAGGTAACAATCATTTGGGGGAAACAGGAGAGTTAAGCAGACTCATAAAACCTACATAAAATTGACATGGAATGGCAATGGCTTCTCTAGGCTTACAGTACCTTCCTATGTGTTCATGAACACACACATCTAACACAATGTTTCCATTGCTGAGGAATTACCTGGTTCTGTTTTTGTTTAAAAGATGAATGGCAGTGCCATTTGTACTTGTTTAAGAAAGAAAAAATGTGGGTTAATGAAGGAGATGTACTTTTGACTCAAATCATCACCGTTTAACACACAGGATATTTACACCCTTTCCCTGCCACTGTCTCTTCTCCAAGGGATGTGCCCCAGCACAGCTTCAGGGGCTGCTGAGGGACCTGTCACCTCCTTGTCCCACCCTCGAGCCTGCCTGTGCTCTGGGGCACAGGATGCACTAAAACAGTACATTTTGTGTAATGTTTTTTTTTTTTTCCCTAGACCAAGACAATTTGAGTGTAGTGGATACCAACATCCATATCTGAGATAAGGCACATGGACTTACACTGCACCTATATTGCCTTCCCATGAAAAAAATACAGGCTGGTTTAACTAATGGAGATATTCTGCAGCTGTTCCAGTTAGCAATAGGTTATAAAGGATGCTCCTTCTATGTTAAGTAAAATTGTAACTGGAGGATGTTTCCCTGATGTCAAGAAACTATCCTTTCACCTCAGAAATATTTTCTTTATATAAGGCACCTGCATCACTTTTTTGGTACATGTGAGACATGCAGTGTTGTAGATGATGATAACTTGGAGCTGAGTAAAACATCAAATGTTTCTTCAAAAAAAAAAGAGATGAAACTCCACTGCAGGAGTTGCTAATACTCTCTAACAGGAAACAACTCATAGTGAGAGCATTTCAGGGTGCCTGTTCAGCAGAGGCTTCTTAAAGGCTCAGTCATCACTTTCTGATAGGGATGCAGAAAACAAGGGTGGTCACAGCCACATAAAAAACTCAGATCAGATAGAAGCACAGATGTTGGCAGCATACAAACTAGGAAAACAACAAAACACTCTGAAATGGCACAAATCTCTGTCCACCATTTAAAAATAAACATGTAAAAAGGCCTAGGTATGTCTAAGAAGAGTCACTTAAGCATTCAGTTCTGTGACAAGAATGAAGGAAAAGCTAGGAATAGAAACCAAGGTGATTCTTCTAGGAAAGACCCACCACCCAGAGGAGTCCAAGGTACTGAGACAACTCAACAAGATCCCTTCAGATAGGCATGATAAATTCCAGTAACAAGATTCACTGAGTGCTTCCAGCAGCTCTTACAGTTCAAGCTGAAATGGAGTCAGAATTTTCACACTGGTGAAAGATCACTTGCATTGCTGTATATGTTTCAGTTTCAGGAAAAGCAGAGGGAAAATGCAAGTCCTTCGGGCTAAACACTTCCCAGATGTAAGACTTGTCCGTAATAATAAGCATTACACTAGTTCAGATCTATTTTGTAAATGTCTTTGAACCTGTGTCTATCTGCAGGGTAGGAAAGAAAAAAAAAAAAAA
>VXBB01014868.1:61256-74046 GCA_013399915.1 Illadopsis cleaveri
AAAAAAAAAAAACAAAAAAAACCCACCAAAAAACGGAAAAAGAACTAGGCAACTTTCAGCATAGAAAGATGGTCATAGCTAAAAAAAGCCTCTGTGAATCCAACTTGTACCCTGAATATCCTAGGGGAATCAAGTTGTGTCTAGTGTTGTCTATCTTGATTCCCTGCCTGCCTGTCTGTGCTCTCAAACAGTGATTTCTAGAATGTCAGTCCCCCTGGCAGGCTCTGGCTGGGGCTGCCAGGGAGCCAAGTGAGCAGCTCTGCTGTTTGCAGCAGGGATTTGTGCCCGGGGGCCTCTGCCCAGTGCATGGGAGGAGGTCACTGTGGGGAGGGGAGGGAAGGGTGGTGCCCACTCTGCCCAGCAAAGGAGGCAGCAAAAACTCTATTTTCTTTAGTGTTCCCTCCCTCTGGCACTCAGAGCACCAGCAATGTGCTTTCTGGAGAGGAGAGGCATCAGCAGAGCCACCTTTCAGGCACTCAGCAGGCTGCCAGAGGGAAGTGGTTTGGAGATGCAGCTGGAAAGATCTGCCCTGCTCTTTTTGTCCAAGCTGATGTTTTTAACCTTACAAACTAGAAAGGCTGGGCTTTTCCTTGTGTTTATATGAATGTGAATGAGGCACCTGCCTCATGAAAGCACAAGTGCCATTGGCACAAAGAAACCTATCTTCCTCCACTGGCATTTCCTCCATGAGAGAGTTTTGTCTTTATTAGGTAGTGTTCAGTGTCTCCTGCAAGGCTTTTCCTGTTTAGAAGAGAAGCCCTGCTTTAAACATCTGATTTCATTCCTCACAGGGTCTCTCTCTCCCTGGGAATTTACAGCCACTCCTCATGACAGGCACCAGGCAAAAAAGGAAAAAAAAAAAAAGTGAATGTGTGTGTGCACATGGGGCAAAATATTCATATGTGATACACTGATGAGTTTATAATCACATGATAAATCTCAGCACAGACAAAAGCTGTCATTCATTACTCCTGCTTTGTCTATCATTTTCTACATTACATTTTAATACCATTCCTGTCCCTGAAAAGAAAAATTATGGGGACCATTCATACTTTCTTATCATCAGCAGAGGGGGAAATCTAGGACATAAGCCAGTGCTCCAGAAGGATTTCACTGCATGAATTTACTGGTGTGCAAAAGAACAAAAAAACACCTAGTTAAAAGTCAATGATAATAAATCAGCTGACTAAAATCTGCAGGACAGATCAGTATTACAAGACCAATTTAGCAGCACAAGAAACCTGACGGCAGCAGTCAGACGTCACAACAAGCCTGGGACACAGAGTCCTTCTCCTGGTATCTTAGTTTTGGGCCAGGATATGGCCTGGCAGTTCCTCACCCTCTTAATGATCTCTGAGTCACCATCATCAAATCCAAGCAACTCATTAAAACAGCACTTGGAGAAGGCCAGTGTGCCCTAAACCACTTGCAAAAGGGAATTTCTTTAGGCTAAATCAATGTGATTCAGTGAGGTGTGTGCTGGCAGTCTCAGGAGGGACTTTCAAAACTTGCCTACTTCGGGTAATTTTTTCAAATTTAGAGCTACTACTTTGGCATGAGCAATAAATAGTTGAGGGTGATTTAGTTGTAATCTAAACATGTGCCAAATTTTATCTTTGGGACAAATGGGTGAATGGCAAGAAGAAGGATTCACATAGTACAACAGTAATTTAGCATTATTTACATAGCTAACAAAGCTTTTTTTGAGGTTTTGCAGTGGTACCTTACAAGGAAAAGTCTACTAGCTGGATTCTGTTGTACTTGAAATCTCTCTGTTGACTTAAATGGAACTTCTCTTCCATGAGACAAGCAGAAATAGGTGTCCTTCTGAAGGAAAAGATGCATTTGCCTCCTAGCCAGGAACACGGAAATCAGTGTTCAAACATCGAGAATGCCAGGGGAAACAAAGGGTTAGCTGGGCTGAAGGGCCTCAGGGTTGCTGGGCATCCTTTCAGCAGGACTGGTTTTTACATCGACATTTGGCAGCTTGCACTCTGTTTTATGGTGGAAAAAATGGACCCTTATGATACCTCTGGTAGGAGCATAGTGCATGGAAAGAAATGAATCCTGTGCTAAATTCAACCTGAGCCTCTGGCAAGCGAGCCTGACCCTCTTGAAATTATTGAATTCACTAATGGGATCCCTCTCTGAGAGGAAGGAGACAAATATCCAGACCATTGATCACAATCCGATTATTAAACATTTAAAAATGACATTAAAGGGGACGATGCACAGACTAATGCCCACATCAGAACTGGCAGCCCCAAAGGGTGTTAGCAGCCCAAATTGCTAAAGCCTCAGTCTGGAGGTGCTAATCACTCTGCTGGGCTGGGTGTCTGGTGAAAATGAGCATCCCTCGCCTCAGGCCTCGGGGCTGCAGTTTGACTGTTCAGCACTACAGTAAAGCAGTCAGACAGAAAAAGCAAACCAATATTCAGGAGAGCTGTGCACAAAAGCTCAGATCCTTGACACAATCACTTTGTTGTGCTGCCATCCTTATTTTTAGCATGTTTTGATAGGATAGGCTTTTCCTTTTTGTCTCAGCCTGGTGACAGTTAATTAAATAAAGGTTTTGCTGGATCCTGATTCATATTTTATATGATGAACTGATTCAAAGGAAAAACCTGTTTGAACTGCAGTGGGTGAATGGGTGTGGGGGATGGAAGCCCTTACATAAATAATCACATCATTTTGTGTATCATCACTTAGTGTTTTCCGTCATCTCCTCAGCTCCCTCTGATATTTCTTCTCTAGATGTCCGTTCTGTTTGCTTTGTTAAGTTGACACATGAACAAATCAATCTGTCTGCTACTCTGAGCAGCTAAGCCCTATGCATCTGTGTTCCTGAAAGCTGAGGAAAAAAGAAGGGGACAGAAAATAAATTCCTCATGGAGTGCGGGAAGAAGATTTGTTCCTTTTTTTCTGCCAATTCGTTATGTTTTGATATATGGGCCATTCGTTATGTTCTGATATTGGATTTTGGACCAGGAAGGCTACTAATTGGAAGCACCAAATGCAGTATGATCACTTATGTGCCTTGACCTCAAAAGGGAAATCGAATATATCCTTAGAAATAAATACAAGAAGACACATTCATTGCACCTCTGAGGATAACAACCCACATTTTCTGTGGATGCTCTGCTGAGTAACTTAAAGGACAACGGGAGGCTGAAGGAGAAGTGAAGCTTTTCTCAAGCCTTCATGACCCAAACCTTAAAGAAGGGAGTGAGTGTGACAGCCTGTGCAGCAGGAGTGGGCAGGAAGGTGTTCTTACTAATTGTCTTCCCCTCTCCACGAAGAAGCAGAACAGACCCTGTCTAACTGGTTACCTCTAACCCTGTGGCTACCATGTAAAAAAAAAAAGGAAATAAAATGTTATTCCAAGTAATGATGCAATTGCAGTCATGTGACTTTGATCCTACAGCCCAGAGAAATCTGAGTGTTAACATCTGATGTGGCTGGCAAGAGGGAACTCAGCAGGGAATCCCTGACAAGGATAGCACCCAGTGGGAGTGGGTTAGCGTTTCCTGGACACCAGTGGCTTTTTTCCTGTGCAGAAAATTTTGATTCCTGTTTATCATTATAAATAATTCTAGTGTGTTTAAATAACAGAACGTGGCAGGTAGCGAAGAAAAATCTGTGTGACAAAAATGGCAAAAATCTATTGGATTTCAATGGTGAGGTAAATGATACTAGCAGAGACTCAAAGATTTTAAGCACAGGATAAACTTTAGTCAGTTTGTTCTAGAAAATTTAGGCCAGGAAACTTTATACAGTCGCTTCTGTAATGAGCTTAATAACTTAAAGATAAACTAAAGCATTTATTTTACAGAAAGGCCAATCTTACAGCTGAGAGAAAATTTACTGCATCACTTGGAAAGTTCTGCAATTACAATTATCCTCATTATAAAAATGTGTTCCTCCTCATTATTTAGGTGCTGTTGTTGAAAGCTTAATGGTTCACACGCATTTATATGGGAGAAAAAGTAAACAGTTTATTATGAAGTATGGAACTACGGCATAATGTTCTCAAAAATTAGTTCAATTTTAATGAGGCTGCAGGAAAAGTAAGTTATGTGTTCATTTCTGTTCTGGCTAGGTGCTGAAGTGCAGCTGTAAGGGCTGTTCCAACCCAAGCAGACAGGCTGAATTCTCACACAAAACCCTGCTCTCTCAGGAGAGAATGATCAAATTTTCATTAAGACCTTTGAATCTTTGTGTTGAAATCCTTGGGCTATAGGCAGATCCAAAACAACCTACTTTTAAACCAGTATTTTACCTTGGGGGACTTATTTGATGTGAAACACAGCTGCCTTTCAATTTCTAAGTTGACCAAAAACTCTGCTTTTGAAATACACCTTGGGCTTTTGAGTTCACATACAGAAGCAGTTGAAAATGCAAGTGTAGCTCCATGTTATTTTCCCAGAGGATTGTGGCAGGAAAAGTTTATAAATTAAGGACAGCCCCCAAATTTCCACACAATTTCGATTCACTTTTCACGTGAGCCTTTTTAAATTGTCAATATTTACCTGGTGAGAACAATTTTCCACAATGCCAAAAAATGAAAATGGAAACATAACTTATGATTGCAGCAAAACAAAATGGCTTTCATGATACTGGATTGGAAAAAAAATAAATTAGAAATAAAAAACAGATTGAGGCTAAGCCAACATTTTGTTTCAGTGCTTCACTTCATATAAATAAATCTGTGCCAGAGGAATAAGATTGCTTAGCATCACTGGAAGCTGAACAGATGCTCATTTCTTTATGATTCTCAGTCCATCTCTGTGGAACCTAAATTTCAAGCTGATACTCAAACCTGCTACTGATAACTCTGTCTTGCCACTATCCACTTCCCAAGGCTGTTTTGCACTTGGAGTAAAGTTTCTTTGATTAATGCATGGAAATACAGTTTTCTCGTTTTCTCGGATTATTTTCTATTTCTGCTTTGTGGCTTTATTCCCAGCTGAGGTTTTCACAGGGACAGTTAAACTTCTGCATCATCCCCCCTGGTTTTAAGTTGCTGAAATAACCATCTATTCAAGATCTGCAGTAAAAGGAAAATGCCAAGAGTACTTTTGAGCTCAGAGATGCACTTCTGTGCTCCTGGACCTTTTTAAGCAGTTCCTTGTGGTCTGAGAGGAAAAGTGGGGCAGATGTTTGTGAATGGCAGAGAACCTGCAACTCCTGCCATTCATGATTAAAAAAAAAAAAAAATGTGTCACGTGCAAGGTTGAATCTGAATGAATTCTTGCAGCTGACCCTGGGTATGTTTTCCTCACACCCCCCCATAACATGAGATACTGATAAAGGTAAGTCAAGAGTCAACATTTAGTTAGATTCAAACTCAAAAAAGGCAAAGCAATAACTTGTCATGAACAGGCAGTGACAGAACACATAGCATGCTGCCCTGAGTGTTGTAATGAGTAGAAAAACACCCCAAATCTAAAACCCTGACACAGTTGCATCAAATTTAGCTTTTCTATCAGTTCCACCAGTATTTTTCTCCATTTTCTTTTGCTATATAAAATACAATCCAACAGTGAGCTTGCAAAAACCATTGATGTCAGTCATAGATTTTCTCCTTTCCCTGTTCTGGGATGCACAGAGATTCCTCTCAGCTTTCCCTTTCCTCCCAAAATGCTGAGTCAAGAAATAAGACCAAGATTAATTCTTCATAGACAGAGGTGAAAATTACATGCTTCAAATTAAAATCTACTGCATGTTATATCAATCATATAAGATGAAAAAACAGGTTCACAGTTTGAAATTTTCTGTTACAGTGGAAACTGAGGCTCCATTTAAAGGTTCTGTTTCAGGATGCAAATAACAATATTAGGGGATTTTTGTTTTATTTTGACAAAAGTTCTGTATATAACAAATAGTGTTCCTAATTTCAAGACAGCAGCTCACTTGCAGAACCATCTGTAAGTTCCAAAGATTTCCTTAAAGCATTTGACATAAGTTATACCTCAGCAAAGGTCAGCTCTCCCTTTAAGACTATTGAGAAGGTTAATTTGACCAAATGAATCCAGACTTCACCCTGAAACTCAGCTGACATTTTTAGATGAAAAGTGAGTGATGGTAGTAAGGGAAATAAATCAGTCTCAGCTGCTTCTGTTCAGTCACCAGGGAGAGCAGAATAGCCAGCATGAAAATCCAAAACTCCTCAGTTACTGTGTCCATATGAAAGTTGGATTTTGGAGCTCAACAACTACAAAGAATTTGTTTTTCACATTGTAGCAACAGCACAGTATAGATTTCAGCAGCCAGTTGGGAAAAAGAGGGAAGGGGAGGAGGTGTCTTTCCCAGTTAAGTGAGAGCCTGGCTAACTGTGGAATGGAACAGTCCTCACTCTCTGCACTGAGTTACAAGTGAAGGGCAGAGAAATAGGCATCTAAAATTTTAAGGAGATAAATGTTGGGAATATTCTCTCCTTGGAAGAAACAAGAGACATATATCTCTGTGTGTACACATGCACACACATATATATGTGTAGTGCAAATATATGTAAAAATATATATATAGACACATATCAAGGAATTCAGCCAAAAATTCCTAAGAAACCTCTGTTTGTCACAAGACAAATAGGAATGTTTAAGCTGCCATTTTCACCTACAGTGCACAATCCACTTTTGCAGCGCTGAGTAATTTTTAAGCAGGCACTCTGCCACTTCAGCAGATGGGTAAGAACACATTCATGCCAGCCAACCAGCCTGTCCCTGAAGTTTGGGTATCTCTTGCCAGCTCCCCATCCCAAAATGCTTGAGCAGCATGCCTAGTTTCACCTCTGGCTAGTGGGGATGTGTCACTGCCTGAATATGGAGCACGGGTAAACTTTTAAAATTCCTCCATCAGCGGAATAAAATATCTATTCTGGGAGGTAAATCCACCAGGGTTGGGATTTTCTGGGAAAGCAAAACAGGGGAATAAGCTATAGGCAGTGTTATGTGCTACCTGTGCTCTGCCAGAGGGTTCACACCATTGTTAGGAAGCAGCAGGAGGTTTGGGGTCAGGGAAAGGGGCACAAAGTGAGACTGACACGACTGCTGCTTCTCCAGCCACGCTTGGAAGCTCAGTCAAGGTGTCCCAAAGCCTCTGGGATCTCATCCAGGATTCAGCAACCTCAGGAGCAGCAGGGTGAGGACAGGATTTGCTCCCCCTGCCTTGAGTGTGGCTCAGCCACCGTGGCCCACCAGCGTGTCTCTGGCCACAGACATTTATCCCTGGGAAACCCCTGAAGATTTCCTGGCTTTTCCTACAGAGAAGCAGCAGGAATTTTCACTCTATACATGTTTCTCATCACTGCCTTACTATCAGACCATTTATGTAAGTTCTGCTTCACGTGAAAACAAGTCAGAAAACATGTCTTTAAATTCATTACTGCTTAACGCTTTCCAAACAGCCACAAGCAATACCAAAAGCTGCAGGTGCAAAGGCTGAAATTCTAGATATCACACAACCACAAGAGAGGGTTTTTTTGTGTCTTTCTGATAATGCTGTATCAAAGCACAATAGTTAAAAGGATCTCTTATAAATTAGTCACACTGCTTTCACTTCTATTTAGGACAGAGCTTTCTGTCAGGTAAATCCCTGCCTGCAAGGGGGTAACCAAGTCACAGGTAACCTGTGGGAACTGAACACCAGAGGGTTTTGCAAAGTGCTGATGTAGATGGCTTTGGGAGTGTTTACCTTAACAAGACTGAAAAGAAAACAGAACAGTTTTTCACTGTCAAAGATGCATGTGCTGCAAAACACTTAGATAAACATGTATGCGCGTATAGGCAAACATATATAAAATATATATACATGTATTTTCATTATTGTATTAATACGCTAATAAATGTAGAAGAATGATCTGGAAACATCATCATTTACCCATAAGAGTGCATGCTGCACAAGAGCAGCTAACAACTTTCCTTCAGTCATGGCTGTAATTAAGTAGGAGGAAAACTGCAGTGGCTGAAGGTTCATGCTAGAAGACTGACATGATGTCAGGTTTCATAAGTAATAAGATGTGGAAAATGTCAAATTATTGTTGAGGGAGAAAATGTCAAGGATGCACTTAAAATTAGATTTCCCATGCAAGAACAGGAGGATGCCAAAGGATGATTATGACCAATGTCCAGATGCTGGCCTTTAGGACAGTGATGTCTCAGACTCGAGAGCACAGGTCTATTTCAGTTCTTCACTGACACCTGAAAATTGTCCTTACTGACAGCACAACAACAGGATATGACTTCCCCAAAATACTTTCCTGCAGCTTTTCAGCTGTGTTGCTTTAGTCTGAATTAGCATAGATCTAATTTCTCTCTTTTGTGGTTTTTTTTTTTCATTTCTTTTTTCTTTTAGCCTTTCAGAAGCACTCTTGAATATGAAAGTGCATCATTTAGTAAACCAACACATTCTGAAATTACACATCATGCCAAGAAACACTTAATGGCTCGCAGGACTGGCATGCCCCAGTTTAAAGAAGCCTTCAGTAAGGCAGGACACACTGCAGTCAGCTCCCTCAATTCTCTGTGATCAAAGTACTTGAAAGTGAGTAGGCAGCTTTTATCAGTAAATGCTTGGTTTTAAATCATAACAGCTATTCAGGTTTCCTTGTCCTTGTTTGTAAATTGTCTTCTTTTTTTTTTTTTCCCCCCACATGTTTCAGACATCTACCAAGGGAAAAAGTCTAAAACTTTATGGTGCATCTGAGTGGATTATTAATCAATCTTTGAACTTCTAACATGAGTGCTGCACAGCCACAGAAGGTAGCTGTTAGGCAGCATTAAAAGTATGTAGCTTCCTGTCATTCAGTACACATTTCTTCTCTCCCCCTTCCCCAGTCCCTTTTAGAGCTTCTGTTGCCATATTGCTAGTAAATTCTTTACATAAAATAATGCTATTTTTATGGTTTAGAGCTATATAAACTATTGAACAGCCTTTTTAAAAAAACCCTCATAGCCGCTTGTTTTCAAAACTATGTTTTTTCAACTTTTTTACAATGCTGTATCTAGATGAATTTCTAAAGGGCAAGCCACAGTTTTCTGACAAAAGCCTAACATCAGCACTTGGAGAACCAGGATTTCCCTGAACTGCAGCAGGACAGGCACTACACAAGGCAGAGTAAAAATACAAAGTGTGTGTTATGTTTGAGTCACTGTTACTGCACACTTTTGCAATAAAGTAAAAGTGAAGGAAGGACTTCACAAGAGGTGGGATACAGGTGTCTCACATCTGGAAATCTCTGCACGTATACTGTGTGTTGTGATGGTTCTGGCTTCCTTCTCTATCAAGGCTGGGATTAATACACGGGAATTACAGTTTCATCTTCAGACTCGGTGTTTATTATTTCCTATCTATATTACAGTCTCATGAGCTGTGAGCTCTAACTAGCAAGTTAGAAAACGAAGGTAAAATGGAGTGCCTCTAACTCTTTCCAAGGTTATTTAAGCACTAATCACCCAATAACGAGGTGACACCTATATTATTTATATTTTTGACCCAATAATGACCACCCAAGGCCCACAATGCAGCCCTTTTTCACCCAATTACAGAAAACCACCCAAACCCATGAAGAAGAAGGAAGAAGGTAAAGAAGAAAGACAACACCCAAAGTCCTCCATCTTGCCCCATATATTACTATATACTAACATCTCAAAATCTAAGTTTCCAGCATTCCAACAGCGTGACCCTGAATTTCCCGAACCCCAAACAAACTCTTTCAATATTGCCATCCTTCATTTTAACTTTGCGATGTTCGTTCATTTTAAGGCTGGATGTGTTGCACTCCATCTAAACACGAGGTGACACTGGCGATAGCACAGAACTATAGCACTGTTTGGGTTGGAAGGGACATTAAAGGTCCTTCAGCTCCAACCCCCTGCCATGGGCAGGGACACCTTCCACTATCCCAGGTTACTCATAACCCCATCCAGCCTGGCCTTGAACACTCCCAGGGATGGGGCATCCACAGTTTCTCTGTGCATCCACTGTGAATGTCATTTGAGGAATTTGGAATTACATTTTGAGTGCCTTTATAAGAGAGAGAGGAGAAAGAATAACTGGGTTAAAGAAAGAGCTATATAATGAAAACCAAGGCACTCATTATTTTGTTGCAAGTAAAATGTGTCTCTGTTACAGTTAAATCTTCAGTGTCCCCAGAGAGAGGAAAAATACCTTGGATTCTGCCTGTGTAATCTCTGAATATTCCATTTTAGACAATATTAACACCAGTTGGGAATTAAATATTAATATTTCTGCATTGAAATTACTGGTATTTGCCCTCTAAATCCAAGTTTTATTATGATTTCAATAGTCTATGTTAATTTTCTTCGTTTAGGTTTCAGTGCTTCAAATTTCAGTGCAACCTCATCTATTTTTCACTTGGGATAAGAGTTTATAACTACACTCTCCTCTTTCCTACCTATTATAATTTGAAAAAGATGGTTATCAGTATTGAAAATATTATTTCATTTATAGCATCAAGTCAAGATAGAATTATCTATATTAATGTAAATTTTCCCAGCGAAAGCAGGGATATTGGTTTGATACTCAGTAGGAGATAATTTGGTTCTTGTTAGAAAATGTCTGGCTAATAGGGGGTCACTTTTAAATGCATTTTATTACTTAATTGGCTTTCCAAAGGTATGGAGAAGAAAAAGATACAGAAAGAAAACCAATCCCAACTGGTCACAGGGTAAAAATTATATATATAATGTAATTATTTTTTCTCTAGCATGAAAAATAGAAGATTCTGCTGCTGCCTGGGGCATACACCTTCTCTATATGTAGCTGAACTGTCTCTGACCTTTTTTTTAGGCCTTTAGGTAACAAGTTGAGCAAGTAATGTTTTGCAGCCTAAGCTTTGCCCTTCCAGTCAGATGATTTTGGTTAGAAACTTACATCATGTGAAGAACACCTCATCATCTGCAATACCCACTGCATTCACAGAAAAGCTGAAGAAAATTCAGGTGCATCAGAGGAAGGGGTGACATGTTTAGCTGGACACCTTGGTGTCATGGGTGAAACAGCACATCATGGCCTATAGGCTCACTTTGTCTAATTTTATTTTTAATGCATTTTTTGTCTCCATTTATGAACCAGAAAGTCAAAAGAATGAGTTTGTAAGACAAAGTAGGAAGGCTACTTTATATTTTGTAGAATTCTGAATTATATTTATTTTTTTGCCCAAAAAGGCTAAAAATGTACTTATCCCAATCAACATACATGATTTGACTCCACATATTTTTTATCTTTAAACTGGGTGTTTGCATTCTATTTATAACTTTTGACTTATTAATCTTAGATTGTCTTTGTCCTACTGCAGTCAATTCTTCTCTGCTTTGGAACATATGACTGATGTGTGTGGGATTGTCCCTTCTCTGGAATTACTGGCTTCATTTATCCCTATCATGTCCACTGCCTCTCTTTTGTATGAGGTCTGACATTAGGAGATCAGAGTAGCTGGAAAAATATAGCAGGAAGGCAAAGAGAGGGAAGGAGGGAAGGAGGGAAAGAGGGAAAGAGGGAAAGAGGGAAAGAGGGAAAGAGGGAAAGAGGGAAAGAATTCTGCCTTCACTGTGGTTTCACTCAGAATTTTCACTGTGAGGTAAAAATCCTGAATATTTCTATGTGTAACCAGCAACCCTTGCGCTGCAAGTGCTACAGCAACAATTTGTGGATGCTCAGGAACTGCTGCTGTTTTTTCTCAGGTTTCTGTGGCTTTAATGGACCTAATCCACATTAAGATGATGAAACACTAATCCAGGAAGATACACCAAAAGCCAGTGAGCACCTTTGACTATTTGACCTTCTTACCACCCTGCAGACCACTAACTGCTTCTTCCTTATCTCATCACAGATTCTTTCTGATTAGAAGTCTCAGCCCTCCACGTGCTCTTAGTAGTGCTATGGATTCTAAAGAAATCACAAGATCCCACAATTTACTGATGAAATTATTTACATGCCAAGGATGCCAGCCAAACTGCTGGAGAGAGCGCCACTCAATGCCTGCTCAGTCCTGTCGAGAGGATGTGAGAAAAGTACAGGTTGTGAACAGAGCTTTGCTGGAGCTCTTTGTGGGGATTAATTTCACTAGGAAAAGATTACAGCAGCTGTTAGCGCTGCTTTCTAACAAGAGTCCTTTCTGCTGCAGGATTTGAGGATGTTGTGTCTCCCCTCACTGGGATGAAAATACTCAGGAACGGTGCTCTCAGGCTGTGTGCCAGCCCTTGCATACCTGAATTACCTGAATACCAATCTTACCCATTGGAAGCACTTATGTCTGTCTAAAGAAGGTGCCTGCAGTCACCCTCACTCCCTGGGGGTATGAAACTCCCTTCTGCGCCCCTCCCTCTGCCACTGACCCCAGGAACAGCTGAGGAAAAACTTATTTTGGGTGAGGTGACTTAGACTTCCAGACAGCTAAAGGTGGACACGCATTTTCCCACTGCTGACCACCACTGGTATATGTATAACCTGTCAATAGTACCCAGAACTGGTATTTTTGGTGCTTACCTACAAAATAAATAATATTCAAAATTTAAAAATATGGCCAAAGCGCAACACCAGCATGGAAAAGAGAGCACAAGATGTCCTTGGAAAAATTCAGCCTTGCTGATACAACCAACAATTGAGATTATACTCTGATGCTTCTATTGTACTTTCTCTAGCCAGAACACTTTCCTGGGCTCTCTTTGGAAATTCATTACCATGGAATTTTTTCCTCTTTTTTTTTTTTTTTTTTTTTTTTTTTTTTTTTTTTTTTTTTTTTTTTTTTTTTTTTTTTTTTTTTTATCAA
>VXBB01014868.1:74073-98712 GCA_013399915.1 Illadopsis cleaveri
AGTGCAGAACATGACCTGCAGCATTGCTGGTCAAAGTAAGCCAAAATACCTTAGATCAGAACTTGATCCACAGGTGGAGGTAGGCAAGATATGAAGTGATGTCACCAACTTAAAAGAAATGATAATTAGAAAGTGTTTGAACCTTCAGGGAGCAATAGGAGGTGTTTACTTATTTGTTTTCACCATAGCACTTTTGTGTAACAAGACGAAAGAGTTACAAGGCCCAATATCTGGAGAGAGAAATGGTGTTGTCAAGGTAAGAAAAGAAGAGTAGCAGGGATATTTCATTAACACTGTATTTAAAAAAAAATTTTGATTTAAACTTTTCATTGTGTTTCATGAGTATCGCAGAAATAGAACTCATGGAGACGTAAAGCCCTGAAATTATAAATCTATCTTTATCCAAGATGTTGACTGAGATTCACTCAGACTTTTCCCAAGACATTGTTTTCATCTCCAGAGTTCCCTGATTGATGTGCATGTTTGAAGTCCACCTCTACTCAAACAGCTTCCAGTAATTGCACCCTCCTGATTTGCTACAGACTCTTCCCTGCCAGATGCTCCTGCTCAAACCCTTCATGGATCTCTTACAGAGAGGTGGAATTGTTGCCTATGCTAATCTTATATTATTGTCAACAACAAATCCATCATAAGTTGTGCTGGTAGAACATTATTCAGAAAACATGTTTCCTGATTAATTTCCCTACTTTGCATTTCACTAATGCAAATTCTCTTCTGCTGTGCTTAAACAAGGAACTCCTTTACAGATCCAGGGCTGGATCAACCCTTAGCATGCTCATCTCCTTCAGATTTCCATGCAGTCCCTTATTTTGAACTCACTCTGAATACACTTTACTGTTCAGTAAATATTTATTAAATGGACTGCTTGGATGTAGCAGTGAAATTCAGCAAGTAATAAAATACTTGTAAATTTTTTTTGCTCCTAAATGATTAGCTCATATTTCCCAAATGTGCCATGCAGAAAAACAACTACCTAACAGATAGCAGAGATTTTTTTTTCTGTGAGCCGTAAATGTTCTTCCACATCCTAAACAATGGAAAGAACACTTCATAATGATTTTTATGGATCTAAAATGTCTAATAGGAGCAAAACAAACAGACCCCATTAAAATTTTTCTCAGATTTTCTCCCACAATATGAAAACTACTTCATATTGTGAGAAGTAAGTCTAATAGAAGCAAAAATCTTATGTAGACAGAACTATTTATTTATAGGTTATGTATACTTGTCCAGTGGCATTTAGTTCCTACTACCTTAAAATTCAGTGGAGCCCCATTTTACAACAGTACCTTAACCTGAATGACCATCATTTCCAGTCAGAAAGTGCTAAAGGGATTATTTTCATTGGTTCACAGAAAACTAGTTTTCATCCAGAAATAATTTAGTTTGGCTTGCCACCTTTCTGTTCAGCTTTCCTCCCTGTATTGCACAGGTCCAGTCATACGAAAAGAACAGATTCAGATATATCGATTTTCCTTCCGATGGCTGCCTGTCATCAGGCAGGTGTGAGAATCTCCTACAGGGGCAAATGATTGAGTTTGCACGCAACTTCATGCTGTAGTTTTATTTTCTGCTTTTATTTTTCTTATTTTTTTTTTAACTGGCCATGCCAGCTTAACCTGAAGGTGAGCAGAAAAGCTGGTGAAACGTGAAATATGAAGATTAATTTGGCCTCTGACCAGGCACATAACCTTTGCCATCTCTATGCTAATTTGTGTTGCACTACTTATTTGTGCCTTTCACTCCCAGAAATCCTCTTGAAACTGAAAGGGACACCAATATAAAAAAGCCACTCTCCAGCATGAGGAAGAGAACAATTTGCCTTTCCAGAAGAAAGGGTTTATTAACAGAGTTGGGTTGCTATTCTGTCTGCATCCTTTTGGAAGAGGTAGAAAGGAAATTACACATTCAACACGCATCTAACCCAGGGACATACTGCCAGTAGCTTTTTCAAAAAGTGTTACTGCTCAAATAAAGCTGATCTATGAGCCTCACAGCCCAGAGAGTTTTACAATGCAGTCAGCATTTTCTTCTTTGTTCCCTTGATTGAGCAGTCATAGATTTAAAGCTGAGAGGTTTTCCAGGCAGCATAAGAAGGAACACAAACCATGTAATTTAGGTATCCAGAGCAGAGCCATCCATCCCACCACAAACCATGGGTGTCAACAGGCAAAGACTTTCAGGGTCACACCCCACGTAACCCATAAGGAGACAGTGATGGCTGCCAAGGAATGTTCTCAGGGGAAGGGGTTGGGGAGCACAACCAAAACCTGTCCCCAGCAGCAGCACCCCCAGACCCACAGAGACCCCAGGCAGCTGCCCTGTTGCTTGTGCCGTGGTCAGTAGATGATGTCTGGTCAGATATTGACACAGTCATCAACCACAATGCAAAATACGTGGATCTAACCCTGCTGTTAGTAAGACATAATCTGAGGTGGACTGAAGTTGTGGCACTGATGGTAAGTGTTGGCCCAGCAGTTTGGGAGTGGTAGCTCCATACCCCAGTGGTGCTCAGAAAGCCAAGTTCTGACACAGATGGTAACAAAAAACCAGTAATTTCTTTTCTCCTTAGTAGAAATTAACCTAATTTCAAGTGTGTATAGTTGCAGTCTCTTCCGAAGCCTGACAGATTAGAATAGATTGAAACCAGCCAAGGAGGTTCTTTGTAATTCATAACGCTAGACACGGTGATGTGGATTTAAAAATAAAAATCAATCTGAACCCCTGCTTGGAAATTAAAGGGAAACCATTCTGAGTACTGAATCAATTACTGACAGCTTTTAACTGCCAGATTTTAGAGATTTAAATGGAATATTCCAACTTAAGTCACAAGTGAAAATGAACGCAGACACTTTAATCACTAAATGTACTCCTCACCAAAAGTATGATCAATGGAAGAGAGGACCCAGGATTTCAGTCTTCTTTGGCGTTTCATATCAGCACTGGAGTGTTCTGGTGGACACCTGGGGAGCCACAAAGGAAAAGTTCAAAGCAAGGTGATCAAATATAGACAGCATATCTCGAAGGTGCAGCCACAGCACTGCCTCCACTGCTAGGCTGATATAAATGCTTCCTTTTTTTCATTTTTTAAAGTCTAAACAAACAGTTTCATGTTTGTCTTGTTAGATTTTTTATTTGTTGGTTTGCTTTTTTTTTTCTCTCTTCAGCTGCCTTTTATTTTAATGAGAACTCAATCACGCAAACTAAGAGAAAAAAAGCGTCCTGTGAAGATATTGGAGAGACTCCTTCTGTGACTGAGACCAATAGAGAAAGCTAACTGTTTTTTTTATCAGTTTCTGCTTATGCACTTGCAAGCTGTCATATGTTACAGCCTGTGTGTGACTTACTGCATGTGCCCTTTCCCTGCCACGCTGCTCATCCCTGCCCCTCTCTGCTCCAGAGTGTCCTTAGATGCCAAACACAGGAAGGGTGGATCACTGGCAGTTTACTCGAGAAACACAAATCTGAGAGTGCCTTGTGCTTTAGCAGCTTGATGTCTGTGTGTCCAACATTTGGAAACACATGACAGATGGGGGAAAACTCCTGTCCACTGCTGAGAGGATGCCCAGCCCAGAAGCTCCATGCTGGAGAAGATTGTTCTGCACCTTCCGGCAGTGCCATGGTTTTGGTGTCACGTTTGCTTCCACACAGGTCCTTCCTGAGGTGGCATCTGAATGAAGATTTACAAAAATTTTTCTGTTTTGTGAACTCCTAGAAAGCTGGTGCAACCCTGTTGGATTCCCTGTGAGTTTGGGTTCAAAATCTGCAATTATTGTCCCATGTTTATGGTGGGCTACTAGTGTGAGGAATGCTGTCGTATGTTAGTATCACACCTTCCTTTGGAACAGGTAAGAAAACCTCTGAAAAAGCAAAGTTTGCATTTTAGAAGGCGTGTAGACCTCATTTAAAGACAGTGTGGCTTAAAAGGACCAGATTAATTTCTGGAGATGGATGGAGAGGATGAACTTAATTTGAGGAGCTGCCCTGAGGAGACCAAGCCCAGCTGAAGGATCTGCTGGCCTGGGAGGGTGGAAGGGAGGGTTGGCCACTGCTCTTAGAGACCACAGCTCTGAGATGGGACAAACTGGCACGTTGCATGGAAACAGGCAAGGGCCAGAGGTTCAGTATGAACTCCAGAAACCATGAATCAGATTTTGCTGCTCATGAGGCAGTTCCCTCTGCTGTTATGAAGAAACAGTGGGCTTTAATAATGAAGTAATTGATATTCTTGTCATTTAGCTAATTAGCTACAACGTTTCTTCCACATCCTCTGCCTTCCATGGAAGTCTCCTGCCTGAGGACTGTGATAGCTGATGAGATCTGTGGATTAATATAGAGAGCAACAGGCACTCAGCTATACCTTCAATTAATTCAGGATCCTGGGGCTGAAAAATATTTATGCAACAGTTGGAGACTAGGAGCACTACTTCCCCTCACCGTGCAGAAAATTTAAGAGGCATTGATTACTAAAAATCTTTCAAGACAAATATTTACCACAGAGCTGTTACCTCTTGTAAAACTTTACAGCCAGCATAGAAAAAAAAAATTAAAAATCTTTCAATCGTTTAGACTTACTATAATGCCTATTTTTACCTAACTAGCTGAGATGGTGATCTTACCAGGGTAAGGAACAGCTCTGCTATATGAGGAAGAGGTAAGCAGATTAAGACTTTTCAATTTGGAGTACAGATAAGTGAGGAAGAAATGACAGAGGTCTATAAAATCAATGGAGCAATGGAAAAGTGCACAGAAGACAATTATTCACTTTTCTTATAATGCAAGGATTAAGGGGAGTTAAATGAACAGATCACAGATTTTAGAAAGCATATTAAAAAGTTCACACAAAATGCAATTAAAACTGTGGCGCTCATTACCACAGGATGCTGGAGATGCTAAAAGTTTATGTGAGTTGTGGGAGTAACATACTGGAAAAAAACCCCACTGAGATTCTTCTCCATGCAGACACTCTACACAGCTCAAGACTTAAGCTGCGACTCAGAGGAGTTTTGGAGAACATACCTTGGACATATGACTCTTAGATATTTACTGCCTTCTTTTTAGGAGGTCAAATTTCTCGCCTTGATATACTTTCAGGCTGGCCTGATGCAATAATCTCATGTCATTATTAACAGATTTGCAGCCGCAGAGAGCTGCAAAGCTGACACACAGCCGTGGGTATCTTGCTGTAACCAAATCCACTGAGACTGTTGTTGGCTGTGGGATTAGAGCCACTCTAATAGACACACACTTCCAGTGAAGACCCACAGCAATGCTCTGGTCAGCAATGTCTCTTATTTTTCCATCTGTAAAGAACTAAAGAAACTCGTTTTATTTAAGCTTTTGTAAATATTCAACAAAGTGATTTGAAGGTAGAAAATGAACTCCAGGGGACCTGAATAGTAGAAAAAGTGGTAGAAAATGGCTCATGACTGACTTGGGTGAGACAGAAAGCTCTGAAGGACTAATAAGCAATTGGCCTACCAGGATTAAAGGTGCTGCACATCTCAGTAAAACCCACAGGACAGGCTACAAGCGCTGGGTGCCAGGAAAGCTTTCATGGGTGCCATGCAGAAATCTGATTTGTGTCACTTGTCCTCTCACATGACTGACTCAAAAAGTCTCATGTCCCATACACCACACGTTGGGATACATGTAATTTATGTATTTTACAAAGCAAAATTCTGACAACGTGTCACTATTCAGTTGTAAGTAGGATTCTTTCCCTCATTGTTTTTTGACCTTTTTATTTTTTCTTTATTTTATTTTGACAAAATTTTCAGGAAGTTCACATTAAAAAAAATTCATGGCAGCAATTTTAGTTATCGGTTTGGTATCCAGTAATCAATTTAAAATGAAGGAAAAAGAAAAAAAAAAGGAGGTTATGGGGGTGGATAAGTACCTGAAGTACCTGGATTATTAATGAGTAATTAAATGCAGATTAAAGATGCAGTAATCTAGAGAGTCCAGTCATGGAAATGTAACTGTCTGATGATGTGGGAGCTGGTTGTTTTGAGGGGATCTGATGAATGCAGACTCGTGGGAAGCTGTCACAATGATGAAACAAGCCCAGTCTGGGCCAATAGATTTATCTATTTCTACCTGGCAGATTATAATAGGATTTGGAGCCATCCTGCTGATCAGTGGGCATCTGCAGAAAGCTCATCACACAAAAAGTGTCATTTGAAGTGGATCGAAGGGGAATATTTTTTGGAGCTAGATGTCTGGAGACATCATCACTTGAAGGAAAGCTGAGAAGGAAGGCTGCATTTTGGGGTTTAACTTGCAACAGATTGTCAAACCATCTGCAAAGAAGTAGCTAAAATAGCTGATAGGCTGCTGTTGTCTGCTCATGAAGAATTCCCACAGGAGATTCCTTCCCTTCCCGTTTCTCTGGAGACCCAACAGTGCTGTAGATCCTAGTGCTGCATATTTTTTGACTGAATGCACAGACATTTTGATAAAGCTGAGGCTGAAATAATCAGTACTTCCAAAGCCTCCAGCTGAAATGCTGGAAGAGTCAGTCAGCTTTTCCAATTTATTAAAGATAGGTGCTAAGAGGACAGTCTTGGAAAGCTGGACAAAGTATTATTAAGCAGATTTTGCACATACGAAAGGGAAAAGTAATGAAAAGATTAGTTCTTCTAAAAAAGAAAAATGTTTTTGAATCAATGCTTTAGTGTAGAAAATGAACAACGCTATTAGGAAAAAAAGCACCAGAAAAAGGAATTCCCCTTCCCAAGACATTTAAAACACGAAAAAAGAAAAATATAAAGAATACAATGAAATAATATCAACCTTATTTTCAAACCAGAAAGTTCAAACTCGAGTACAGCTAAAGGGAGATTGTTATGTACACATAACACTGAAGAAATCCATGACAAAAAAAGCTTCATGCATAATCCCTAAACAAGGCTCACATTCCCTTCCTGTGGTACAGTTATGGTCATGCTGTCCCGTCAAGAAATAAAATGTGCAAACAGTAAAAGGAAGGCATTTGGTTCAGATGTCAACAGCACCAGGGGTCAAGGACAAGATTTTCAGAAGGTGCTAAGCAGACAGACCTGACATATCTAATGGCCAAAAGAATGTACAAGTAATTTTTTAACTCCAGTTTACCTGCAGTGGCCACTGGATTTGCTTTAGCATTAGAAGGCAGAGTTGTGATCTGTGAGCCTTTAATTCAGTGCAAAAGGTAAGAGACTCAAAAAAAAGCTGGAGCCCTGGGATTGTATACACCAATGGCACCTGATGTGATGATGTGCAGCTGCTGCCCTCCGTGGGAAAAGATGTTTGAAAAAGAGAGAGGCAAAAAATAAAATTAATTTTGGTGTCAAGAACAACTCCTCATTCAAGCCTTGATCTCTGTCAAGGGAGGGTCTGCAAAGACAGTGAGACTACAGATACTCTGCACGTACTTCAGGCAAGTACCTGGGTGGATCAACTTCTCATCCTCAAATCTGCCTCTCACTCAGAGTGCTAAGTGCCAGTCACAAACAATAAATCATTTTAGAAACAATACTCTGTTTCCCTCTTTCTCTTCTGAAAACATAATGACACATGTTCTTCCACATGCTTTTCTGTACCTGCAACACACCTTCACTTATAAAAGTGGCTTGTAGTGGATGGGACATGTAATGAAATTCCCTTTGTTAGTGTCCTTCAGAGAAAAAATTAGGATCTTATTGTTCACATGGGACCCAAGCCAAAACCTCTTATTAAATTCTGTGGGTGTTGGATCACAAGGCTCTAAAAAGTAATAGGAATAAATGGGTTCTCCTGGCTAACCTCTCATTTTTCTTTAAAATAGCATTTCATATGCTTTGCCATTTTATGTACACACCATTGGCTTTGGACCAAATCCTGACTGGTGTAAATCGTCTCACACCACAGGTAGTGGAGCTACACAAGCTAAAAACAAGCCTGGAACTGGCCCACTGCAAATAAGTTATAGATTTACCAGCTTCTGTATCACACCACTAGTTCCTGTTATTGCTTTGTAAAGTGCTTTGGGAAATTAAGGGAGTAGTAGGAGCTACATTAAATTAGATCCCAGTCTAATACAATCTGACCTGTATTTCACAAGGAAAGAACTTGCACTTCTGAAATGCTGAGCAATGATTTTTAGAAAGTATTCAAAGTAAGGTAGTTCAGATGGCTCTGTGCTACCCTGTTCAGAATCACATGGGAAAATCTATTACTGGCAATTTTTTTTCTCTCCTCCTAATTACCATTACTGCTAATTAGTAAGTACATGTTAGTTCAATCTCATTGTTGCTCCATAACGTTTAGCTGGAAATTATAATAATGGATTCCAGCTTCTTCAGACAAATGTAATAAAATGGTGATTAATATTCCCCAGAGCTATGATAGAATATAATTTAGGGTGATCTAACATGAAAAGTTTGATATCCACCAGCCACTGAAGTTGACCCAGTAAACAGAAGGTATGATTAGCCATGTGATGAAACAAGAATGTCACTGCCCTCTACTCAAATCCAGGTGCTGTGGCCACCCTGGCATGGACAAAACTCCTTGGATGAGTATGGGCTGGTGGTGTCCTTGTCCTCCCCTGATTCAGTTCTTGTGCCTCTGATACTTGAAAACTGCCCATGTATTGAAATCCACCCACATATAATTCTGCATGAAATTAAAAAAGCAAACCTCCCACTTTGTTAAATAAAAAATGGATTTTTTTCCATAGGTTTATGTAGGCTGTGCATAGTTAACAGAATAGAATAGAAATTTAGCATAATTCAGAGACAGCCGAGTGTCCTGTCAATGCACTTACAGCCACAAGTTTTGGGTCCTATCCCAGATGCGAGTGCCTGCCCAAGGTGCCATCCCCTCTCTTGTGACAGTAGCACAGGGAAGGTTTATTGGGAATGACACATGGAATGACCTTGGCAAGGAGCCAACAGGCAGACATCCACGAGAGGCTGTGACAGTCACTTATTCTGAGGAACTGTGACAAATGGGCCAAGGCCACACTGCTGAGCCCTCTCCCAGTAACAGATTTCCCAGAACAATCCTGAAACAAATCTGTTTGCCAGGGCCATGCAACAGGCTGAACCCACAAGAATGTACAGTGCTTTTATAAAAATATACATTTTCTGTTATCCTATATGTCCAATACTGCCAAAATTACACCTTCCATAAGAACAGAGGGAGGTACAAGAGTGGGAGTTCTTGATCTCACTCTGGCAATAATCCATACAAATTCATGCCCCAGAATTCTTACTTTACATAATCCAATTTATACAAACATGTTCCTCTAGTCACATGCTGCCATGACTGCTGCAATCAAAGGGGTCACAGGGATGGAGAAAAGATATAAACCCAGAATGAATTCCACCCTGGCCAGCTATCCTCTCACACTGCATTGCACACCTTCACCTCCCTTCAGGTTCCATAAACTGAGAAAATAAATTTTAGAAAGGAGTAACATAAGAGATGCACCGAAACCCAGCTTTTATTGGAGAATTAGTTTTACAGCTGCAGATAGATCTTTAAAGTGCAAATGTACATGGAGTTTAATCTCTCAATTTCCAACTCTGAAAATTAAACTCCTTTCTATGATTTTAAAAAATGCCAAACAAAAAAGTCAACATCCACCTCCGCTTAAGCCCAAGAAATTGCTGCCAAAACCAAAGTACATGAAAAAAGGGTAACAGGATTGTCTTAATACTTTAGGAGATCTGTGGCCCTCAGTGTTTCCATCCTCATTTCCCAAAGTGAATGAAAAAGCTCCTTAACAAGTTTACTATAATAAAAAAAATATTTTATAGGTGCTCAGGTAATGCAGGGTTGTATCACAAAGAAGTGTAGAGTAAGGAATATCTTGTGCATGTACATGTCTGTGTGTTTATGAGCAGATTTCACCAAGCTGAGAAACACTGCCCTATGCATTTCCTTTTCCTTGAAAACAAAATTTTCCTTCTCTCTCTCTCCATACCTGTGTGTTCAAAATGAAAAAACATTTCCAGCTGTCTTTTTTTCAATGGTGTTGCACATCTGGACAATAAAGAGGTAAATTTAGTGAGGGGTAGCTCCTAAACCCACACTTTTGGTATTTTGCAGCACCCCCTGAACCAGCTGAACAAAGGCGGTGCAGATTTCACCCACCCTGTCCCACTGCAATCCAGGGGGAAACTGTGGGAAACAGAGACAAGGCTCCATCCAAGAGTGTTGCATCTATGGATTCTCTTTTTTTTCCTTTCATCCCCAACCACTGAACATTTACAGAACTGCTTCATTTACAAGCCACTCAGAGGCAACACACAAAAAGTGTTTGTGCTCTGCAGTGCACAAACATTGACTTTGTTGGGAGAAGAGCATTGCTCCCCAACCAGTGGGTACCTGAGGCCTCTTTTTATATGGATTTTACCCCTGAGTCACCTTCCTCAAAGCTGTGCCACCTCTTAGACTTCATCTAGGAAGGAACAAGTGACACGTGCCAACGTGCTGCCCAAATCCCATGTGCTCTGAGGACAACCAAGTGGCAAACAAAAACGTGTCCTTCTTGCCAGTGACAGGGCATGGAAAGGGTGTCACCACCCTTCTGACCTCGGGGAAGAGGCCACTATTTCAGCATTACCCACTTTCTGGAAGAAGCAAGCAAATGACAAATGAAAACCAGGTGGTTGTTGTTTCTAACTGGCAGGGTTATTATCCACAGGATGTATACATAGAACTCCTGGCTTTACCTAGAAGCAAACAAGCCAACCCCCCTGTGCTCTCATTTTTGGAGTGGTGGGTACTTGCAGTGAGCTGGAAAGCTGTTGCAGGAGAGGTGTTACTCATTTGAATTCTGTATTTGATAACTAAGTAAAAAAGTAGAAGCTTCACATGCTATCTCAGAACACGTGAAAATGATGCAAATACAAAGAAGAGAGCTATCACTTTGTGCAATCCTAAGGCAACGCCACAATGATGATTGAAGGGACAAGTGTATGAAATAATCATAGTTTTCTAGCACAGAATTTATGATTTATTTATAATTTAAAAACCCTGCAGAGTATAGAGGTTTGGGCTTTTTTCCTGGTTTTTTTTCCTAAAAAAGAAAAAAGGTTCTATTGTTTTGACAAATTCCCGTCTGCTGATTTTAAAAACTGCATAGAACTTATTTTTTCCCCTTCACTCACAGAAAAAATCCCTTTCTATTCATTGTGTCTGCTATGTCAAAGGAATGGAAAACTTACAAGGGTGAGAAGTGTTTATCCAAAGTACTTATTTCAAAAAGCAAACCATTGAGCTTTCAAATTATTACCATAAGACCTACAACGCTCTACAGAAATGTGTAACCACACAGAATGAGTGGCTTTCTTGCCTTAGCCCTTCCAGAAACTAAAAAGCACTGCAGTATCCTATGTGAGCAGTCTCCCCAGTGTCATCTCAAAGCTGTCACCCCATATATATATATATTTGGAAAATAAAGGCAGAAGACTTTAGTTTTTTTTAAAGAATTTCTCAGTAGAGTCTGACACAATGCAAGCTAAGAATGTGAAAGAAAACTAAAATGTGATTAGAAAGAAATCCCAGAAATAATATCCTGCAGCCAAGGGGAGTCTGCTTTATCACTCCAATAGGACATGGACAATAGAGATTTTATCTGTGTTAGAATGATTGGAGAGAGTGATCAACAGAAGGTCAGGAGAAATTTCAACCATAAATATTTCTAATCACTCACTATATCTTTCTAATGTGTCCGGTCAGGAGGTCTGTATTATTTTATCTGGTTATCTGGCTCAAACTTGGTTTCTTGAGAATAAAAACAGTGGGATGATGCAATCCAGAATCGTGACAGAGTAAGTGGGAAAAGATTTTGCAAGAGAAAGCTCCACTTTTGCTAACACTGATCTTCTAGCACTAAAAATTGACCATAGAAGTTAACTACTATGTCTTAATTATATTTAGGAGGCAATGATTAAGTAACCTACTCAAATAATTTACCTCCTGCCTTCAAGGCTTAATTCTTCATAACATAAACAGAAAAAATCCAAGCTGCATTTTCACTTGAATATTTTGACTTACACTTCGATGTGTGGGAAGATTTTAACCAAGCAGTTGCTAATGTAGTAAATAATGAAAACAGAGGCAAACTTATAAATATAGCTTGGCAACTAAATATTAAAAAAAAATTAAAAAGGAAATGGAAAAGCAGGGTAAGGCTTTTAAGAGAAAAGAATTACCTTAAAAAACCACAGAAGATACTACAAGTCTGCATCACAAAACAGATCCAAAGCTAAAGCTTGCCCAGGTCTGAAAGAAAGGACTGTGTACACAGGGATTGGGCGCTGCTCAATAGGAAATGCCTGTTTATCAGTTTTATACCAGATCATTTCTATGCTTTTTATAAGATGTATTTACTTAATTAGTAAGTTACTGATTAAAAATGAGAAGTTAATGTACTAGAAAACATAATACAATTGGATATCTAGGCAAAGATTTTTTAAAGCAATAGAATTTGGGATGCTGAGGACAAAAAGGAAACCATTGGGAACAGGAATGATCTAAAGTAATAAACTAATTTGTTAAACTTTTGAATCCATTAATATCTAGTGGAATCTATAGAAATATTAAACACTTTTCTCCCCAAAATATCTTTCAGCAAAGCTCTAGTTCACTGTGTGATGGATAACTGAGGAGGGGGGAAAAAAGGAAAAAATACAGAACTTCAATAGAGTGTGAGTTAAATCTTACTCATCACAGCTTCAGCAGAAGGTGATGAAGGAAAGGACCAGGTTCAATAGAGGTTCCCGCTATCACTTCAGAGAGATTCCCCTTTATTGCATATCCTTGAACTTTGTTTGTAGTGAAAGAAAGAGAAACAGCAAGTTCCTTAAACAGAAATCTTTTGGTGGGGTAGGGACAGAAGCTGGCTACACGGCCAAAATATCCATGCATTTCACATACAGCTGAGTGTGCATAAGGATAAGGCTGTGGAGGGAGAGCTCACTCTGACTTACTGATGTGCTCCAAGTCACAGCCAAGAGTTTTTATCCAATTTCCAACAGAGGATGAGTAGACAGGCAGCATCCTCTGTATACACAGAGGTTTGTCTGCACAGGGGTGAGAAGAGCTGTTGGCTGCCCAGGCACCCAAGCCACATTACAATATTCACCTCTTATTCCTCAAAAATATAAATCTGAGGAAAATCAGAGGCTGCTCCTGTGCTGGTGCCTGCAGGAAGGTGGTGAAGAGTTCATTGAAAGTCCTCCAGGGAAGCAGGTGGGATGTGAGGCAGCACGACTGGGTAGGTAACAATAGAAAGTCATGCTCTGTGCCAGGCCAACAGAGCTTTGAATGAGTTTTGGCTGTGCCACAGGCTTGATGCAGCAGTTTGATGGCTTCAGTTACAGCAAGGCAATCAGGGGAAGCATTTTTAATGAATCTAGTTTGCTGAGAAATATTTAAACTAAATGCCTCCCTGTCTTGTTGGCCGTGCTCCCAAAACAGCAGAGGCAAGGTGGCAGAGGCTCTGCACTCAGCTCCTGAGGAAACACATTGCAGTGTTTGGAGCTATGTTTTCAAGCACTGTTGAAAAAAAATCCTGGGGGAATCTGGACTCAGCTCAGTCAATGAAATCTCACTTGACAAATGAGGGTTCCCTGGCCCTACACACTTCAGCACTGGTTGGTCAATTCTTTGTGCATTCCTTTCCTCCCTTGGCAGTGAAGCTTGTGGAAGGTTCCCTGCCCATGGCAGCAGGGTTGAAATCACATGATCTTTAAGTTCCTTTCCAACCCAAACCATTCTATTTTTCTGTGATCCAGCAGCAAGAGTTCTTGTACAGATAAAAGGTTTATAGACTTGAGATTAGACAGGGTCACACTGTCCTTGCAGTCTGAGGCAGAACAGTTTCCTCCCACACTGAGCAGAATAGCCTCTAATCAGCCAAAGCATTTCTTCTTCTCTTGTTCAGAAACCTTTAAGAGAGAGAGTATTGCTGCCTCCTCCTTGGGGGATTGACTCACAGAGTAAACGCTCCTTCAGTTAAAATTGATTCTACTCTGAATTCTGTTTCAGCTTGCAGGCCGTGAAGTTTAAAACACTGGTTTTACCATCTAATATTAGTAAATTTAAATTTAAATTAGTAAATGTAAATGCAATTACAGTTCTTAAAACCAAGAGAGGTCATAAAACCTCTATATTGAGAGGTTATTCACAACCTCTATATTCATAGTGTTAATAAAGTATGCCAACCATACTGAACTGTCATTGGACTTCTGGGATTTCCACTGGTGCAAACTCAATCCTGAAGAAGTTCCTGCAGCATGTGCCTTTAATCTACCTTCTCTATTTCTAACTCCCTTGTGCTGGCAGGAGGCTTGGTGCCCTACGGAAAAAGCAAGGACACAAATATCTAATTGAACCTTCCATACCCTTTCCATGCTAAAGGCAGCATCTGTTTCAAGGACAGACACACTGCACCTTCACTGCTGAGTTTTCCCAAAGTCTGATGAACAGCAACACATTTTTATTGTAGCTTATAGCAGTGTCTCACAAAAGGCACAGAAGGTTTGGAAATGGGGGTGAGGGCTTAGGATAACAGCTTCAAGGCTGAAAAGTTACTCAGTGAACTGCACCATGCCTGTCTCCTGACCTCTGGCAACAAAAACTAGATGGATATTGAGCTTCAGAACGTAAAAGAGTCAGAGTGCCTTAAAGGCAGCATCTCAAACTGCCCAGTGCGGTGGAGACTTGGCAAAACTTTCACAGCTAATCTCCAGGCAATGCCCCAAGGAAACTCGCCCACCTCACCACTTCTGTGGAACTCAAGGGAAACTATAATGTGCTCAGCTTATCCTGACACCCGGACAGGCACACTGCCTCAGGCTTGTTTGTTACTGATTTAATTTATTGCCCACATGCAAAAAAAAAGGTAGTGAGCCATGCAAAGAGCAATCTTTTTCCAACATTCAAAACTGATTTCCATACGAGCCTGGCCATCCCCTTTCTGAAATGCACACCAAGTAGCATCACAGGAGTCTGCTGTCAGGTTTTTTCTGGTTTAATGGAATAATGGTGTGCAAACATTAAACGTTGGCCAGCAGCAAGTGGAATGACTACAGGCCTGAAGTGTAATCACACCCAGTAATTTCCAGGGAAGGCAAATTATTAATTTGTAACTAGCCATTCTTTTCAATTACAGGGTGCTTTTACTGGGAAGCTGTTTGCTCACTGATCTTTCAGCTGCAATGTGCCCTCCATTGCCCTGACACATTCAGATACTCTAATAAGCTGGACTTTGTGAAAATGGTAATTACTGTGTGTTGGGGCTGAAGAAAGCCTCAGAGATGAGAAGAGATGCAGGCCTCCAGAGCAGTAAACATTTACTTAATATACTATATTATCCTCCATCTGTCTGTCATGTGACCTTTAAAGTTCATAATTTTCAGTAATGTACTATGAAAGATAACTTCTAATTTGTATTAGCATACTGTTGCTGAATTACTGCTTTCTTTCAATGATGCATACATTTTTGCCAGCTTGTTAGAAAAGATCTTTTTTAGAGCTTACTGAAACTCCAAAAATAAAAAAGGTATTCCACTTCTGAAGAGTTTTGTGATTGCTCCAACTGCATACACTTGTTCCTTGAATAATTCATGTGCCTTCTCAGTACTAGGATCTGAAATGGAAATATTTCAATATAGAGAGCAGGATATGGGCAGGGTCTGAAGTCAAAAGACAACAAAGGGAGACTGATCCTGAGGTGAACACGGTGTTTTGTGATGTGTCTGAGGTGGGCACAGACTGGATGGACAAATAGAAACAGGTCAGAGGCCTGAGCTCTGCCAGGCCAGGGCTCAACTGAAGCTGCACAGCACATCAAGTCAGGATTTCTCACAGATGAATTTTAGACTGCTATCAAGCATGATAATCACATTTTAACTTCATTCAGAGGGGAAGCAGATGCTCTGAGCTGTGTTAGTTTAAAAGGAACAACCATCAAGCCCTATTCTCTCCATGGGTCCTTGTGGGACAGACAGCACTTGCATATCAGGGTAAATTTTTAAGTTCTACTCATTTTCCATAGCGCTCTATTTGCTAGAATATAACTGTGGAATAGTGGAAACAGCAAGGGTTGCTGCAAAGTAAGCATGATCTGAACCACTTGTGCAAATTGGAGAAAGAGGACCCTGGATTTTGAGATGGGCACCATAACCACCAAAACCATCAAAAAGTGCAACTGCAACACCGTCAAGAGAAATGTGCAAACCACATTATTCTTCCTCAAAGTTAAAAGAAAGGGAGGCCTAGGCAACCTCCCAGAATGCCTCTTGGATGCCATCATGCAAGAGGTTGGATTGGATTATAAAATTCCCATGTGACTCCCAGAGATTTGATAAGGCTAACATTCACTCTGCATTGACTGATGAGCAGCTCCCTTCCCTTCCTGAACTTGGACTGTGTTCACAAATCTCAGAGGCACGGAGTTGCCACAGCACTTGCATAAATGATGACTGACTCATGTTATTATTAATCACTCTACACTGTGGTAAATTCACTCTTTTTCTCTGCTCCCCCACATCTACCACAGTAGCTTTACAGGAAGCTGTAAGCCTTTCCTAGTCATTTTTATGTTTGGGGGTTTTAACTATTCTTTGCCAAGTCCCAAATTCTGCAAACAAAACCATAAGCCATCTCACAGTATTTGTTACAGCTGTGAGATGGTTATCAGGGTGCCGATCAAGAAACTTTAGGTTTTAGGAATTGCCCAAGACAATTCTTCTTGTCATCAGGAAATGAAGACTAAATCCTCTTAAGCAGTCTTTTAAACTATGTTCTCCTTCCTCCTCTCACTCTTATCCTCCCAAAGTGCCACAACTGGGCTCTTGGCAGGGCTGGAGCATACTGATGCACAGAAGGAAATTATATGTCTGGATTTCTGTTGTGCAGTACAGATGTTGTCTCTTCAGCATGGAGGTCCTTTTCATAATGGCCAGAAAAGTAGTTTTCATTACATTTTTTGCTCTTATTTCTTTGACAGATATCACCACCATTCCAGATCTGGTCATTTTTGGATCAAGAACAGATTTCTCCCTGAGTGTTATTTAATCCTCACAGCTGTGCATTAATTTTATGAGAGTCAGTTAAAAATCCCAGAGGTTCTAAAACCTGTTAGAGATTATAGAGACATAGAGGGCTGGGTTGGAATGTGATGTCCAAGAACCTGTCTATTTTATTGCTTCCAAGGGGCTTGTCAGCTTCCTATTGAAACAGTTCAGTAATTGCAGAGTGAATAAAACTGAGAAGATAGCTTTTTATTAGCATTAAATGATCAGGTTGATTGGCATTAGGGATCTTCTTTATACAATTTCATTGACACAAGCATATGCTGAAAGGCATCTCTATTTTCCAATAACACATTACTACATGTAGTAAAACAACTCACTACCCAGTATTAAGCTATAACGTTACTGATCATTTGGAATATGCCTCTATTATATCCAATTTCTTCTACTCTCACCAAAAAAAGTATTTACCTATTTTTTAAAATTTTACTTAAACTTAGTAATAGCAAAGTTTACATATAACTATTTAATCTATGGTTCTAAGATTCTCTGAAACAAACATTTCACAGTAGAGCAGTACTACTGAGGGGAACTTTCATGGTATTTCAGACAAATATATTCTAGTAATTCCCATTAGATCCTTTCCCACAGCTTATGGAAGCCACAGTAATCCCTCCCTCTCTCATAATGATGAGCCCTATTTCACCACACTTCTGAGACCAAGCACAGCCCAGACAGAGATGCAGCACCTGATGCAAGGACAAAAGAAAAGAAATTGCTGTCCTGGGGTAAAGGGGTCCATAACAGACTGAATTGTAGGACTGTCATTTCCAGACCTTCTTAGTTGCTGACCTAACCCTCCCTAAAAGGATTTTCAGTGACAAAATTTCTACCATTTCTATCATACAACGATTTCCATAATATAATTCTTCTCTCCATAGATTTTTTCCTCCATTTACAGAAGCCTTTTATATATTTGTAATGTTACGTCTACCCCACTCCTTCAGCCTTCCTCATCATCTATTCTTACCCTTCACTACCTGATTTTCATTCTCTTCACTTGTTTGAGTGAATTGTTTTCTAATCCCTGACATTTTCCATTGGTGCCCCTGACATCTCTGTAATGTTTATTTCCTCTGTATCAAGTATCATATCAGTCACATATGACTGAAAGGCCTGAGTCCAGAGAGAACAGATGTTTTGCAATGCATTTCTTTATAAGCTTTAACAAAGTTTGGACTTCTATAAATATTTGCCTGAGGCTTTTTGGGACAACAGTCAAAAAAGGAAAGCCTGGAGTCATCTGACCTCTCATTGAGAACTAAATCAAGGAAAAGATGCCTTCAAAAATTAGTCTGAATTTTCATGATCTTCATTACTCTCTGATGGTTCAAATTTCAGCTCTCCTGGTCAGTCATACAGCCAGGTGGCCAGTCCAAAGGAATGCCTGCAATTCCCAAGACCAGAATGAAACAGAAGGATAAATAGGAGCACCCTACAAAAACTCCAGAGGCAAGTACCAAATCCTTCAATGGAACCTCATTTACAGCAGACTGCAGTAATCAGCGTGGAACCACTTCCTTCCTTGCCTTTGGCCAGAGATTAACCACAAGAGAAACCAATACAAGATATCCCCCTGCAAGGAAAAAATAATGTCCTGCTTTGCATAAAGCGACATTATATCATGGGAACTACCAGAGAGTTAGTTAGGGTTGCACAAAGGTAAAAGATTTATTTAAGCAAAAAAGGCTGAAGCCAGAAGTAGTCCAGAAGTCACAGAACTTTTCTCATGTTCCCCCACAGATTAACTACTTGGATTAGAAGAAAAGAAACTCACAATATCAAGAGCCTGAAACGTACACCAACTGAAAATTCATTTCCAAGATGTATCTTTTCAATTTACTAAATTTAGGTTCCACAAATAGAAACAAAAAAAAAGATTGAGGACTAATTTTTCTTCTCACAATATACCTTTTTTTACAAAAAAAAAAGAAAATTAAAAACAAAACAAAACACCCCCCACAACCAAAAAAAACCCAACCAAAGCCAGTGCTGAGGAATGCATGAAGAGTTATGGGATTTTAAAAAAATGAAAACAGAGAGGTCATGTGAAGTGCAACTGGGATGCATCTATTTTATTTTATGAAGAATGCAGTAGATTTGCATGAAAATTACACTGAAAACTATTACATTTAATTTTTTATAAAATGTGTGGGAGTTGGAAATGAACAGTGCTATTGCATTTAAAAGCTCTCTCTGGGATTTCTCTGACTGTGTCTCTTCTGAACACAAGAGTCTGAAAAGATATGAGTAACTGGGAGTTGTAGGAATATTAGCACTCCTGGCAGGCAACCTTCCCAAAGCTGAACTGAGCCTAAGGTTTTGATTCAAAAGGAAAACTGTCAGCTCTCTTGCTCACCTCGTGTTTAAATGCAGCACTACTCACTGGGGATAGATCAGCATCTAAGGTTCTTTTCTGATTTGCAAAGTGGACACGGGAAATCCTGTACAGCCTAAACCAAGACATTTTTTCTTCATCCCAGAGCCCTCTAAGCAGTTCCATTCAATAAAGGGTTACCTCTTTGTGACTCTATCCTCTTCTTTGCTACTCAGCCCTCCAGATCCCCAGAGCTGAACATGCAGCCTCTGAGCAGCCTGTCAGCCAAGTCTCCAGGAAAACAGAGCAAAATCTCCAGCCTGCTGCTCCTGGCTGTGCTATTGATCTGCTCTCTAAATGGGTGATAATACCTCAGCAAGTGGCTGAGTGGAAAAAAAAAACCTAAACCAAACACATAACCAATCAAAAAACCCCACCACACACACAAAAATACTGATTAGGAGACTGTTTCTTTCTGGACAGGGCTGACAGGGCTCTAATTTCCAGAAGAAAACAAAAGACTGGTTTTAGTGGAATGTTGCCCTTTGGTTTTAATTGATTATATCAGATGATATGCCTTTTATATCATCTAATTTTCTGTTTTCTCCAAAATCTGAGTTGTAGTTGTATGTTCTTCAGAATTACAGTGAAACATTTATGTGAGAACCCTAAAACTCAGATAAATAATTGAAGTCAAAAACAAAAAAAATTTCTCAGAAATAGTTGTCCAATTGCTCAAAGACTGGCAGAAAACATGTGAAATATGGAGACTGAGATATAAGCAACTGTTACAGGATTTCTACCAGTTCTCCCATTTGGTGGTATGATTGCTTCCCTTTTGACTTGTAAAAATCAAGAGGGACAAAAAGAAGAGTAAAGCAGAAAAAAAAAAAGAAGTGAAACCAAGAAAAATAAGAAAAAGTAAAAGTGGAGAAAGCAAACATTGGTAGGAATAACAGTGATGGCTAAGATTATTGTTTGATACTCTTCTGGGGAAAGAGGATTTGCTTAAACTTTATGAAACCTTTGCTCTCTGCTGTTTAATCTCTTGTGCAGTGCAAGTGTGGTAATCATAAGGGCCACAGTTAAAGACAAAAGACATTTATTGGAAGTCCCTTTGATTTCTAGTCACTCCCTTTCATTTTCAAGTAAATTTTGAGTTGTTAATGGAAACATTTCTGGAGAAACACACATTTTTGCCTTTTTTCCCCAAAATCTTTGTAAAAATTACTATAGGTTTACACAAAAAAAAGCCTCAGCCCATAGTCACTCACAGAAATAAAGTTCATCAGTAAAAAAAAGACCAGAAAGGACAGGTAAGGACAGCTAGACTCAAAATCACAAGTGTGAATTTTCTAACACACTGGAAAATCACTTCTTTCTGTTACACCTCCTGTCCTGGCAAAGCCCAGGCTGATCCACAATTTCTATCCCTTACACAGCAAATGCATCATTCTCACTCATGCACTTATGAATATGTTATAAATGGTGACTAAATGTAATTATGTAAATGATAGTCATTTGTTTGCTGTACAGATTAATGTTCTGCTTCACTGGGGTCCCAATATGGAGCAGCAGAAGTTTGAGCTTTGCAGCTGTGCCTCTGCGTGGTGCTGCCTCTCATGTAAAAATTAAAATGAAGATGGAATTTGTCTTCTGCTTAGGGGGAACAAAATAAACCATCCCTGTGTTACTTAATACATTATCTATTACTTCCTCCAGGTAGCAGAATCAATCACCTTTCCCAGTGGTGGTAAACTCCCAGGGAATAATTTCATACACCTCCAGCTCTATAACACAATGCCAATGTGTTAATTGGAATCCCAAAAAAATGAATTTGCTTTTTTCAGTGAAGCTAAGCTTCCTTTGTCAAACTGGGAGCTGTCAAGAGACATGAAAAGTAAAGTTCTGCTACACTGAGGAGATATGGCTAATAAGGATTTATGTAAAATGAGTTTTCCATCCTGTGAAGGGGTTTTCTGATAATTAATAGGTTGTCCTGTTTTGCATCAGGATTAATCGGAGAGCTTTAAAGGGTGGGGAGAGTGTCCAACAAGAAAACCTCTTCCAAAAATCAAATACCTGTGTGCTTCATAAACTGGCACACACATGCTTCCTTTTAAGACAAATCACAGTAGCAATTCTGTGTATTTTGACTTTTTCTCCTCCCTCTTTAGAAGGTTGCCTGGAAAGGTGTGCCAGAAGTAGGCTGCAACACTGCTCCCAGGCTGATGCCTCGTGAAGTCCCAGATCTGACTAGTTTTTAAAGTTAGGCAGCCCATTTCTCTTGTTTAAAGCAGTAACGTTGTAAAGCAGACTGAATGCAGCTTCACGTAGTTACAATAACAGTTCCAGCACTCATAATACAGTTATCACTAAGTGTTTCTATTCAATTTTCTAATCATGTCTTTTGAATTATATATGTCACTACCTAATAAAGAGGATGTAATGTAAGTAACTCTAGGGAGAAAGGGTAAAAAACATCTGCCAGATTTAAAAGACTTATAAGGGTAGCAGCTATTTTGTTAAAAGTGTGACCAAAAGATACACAATTCTCTCACAACAGCTCCTTTCACTGACAACATCAGTCCTGAGACTTGGTGTCTTTTCAGCACAGCATAACAATGGAGGCAGGAATAGGCGGCCTACACACTCTAATGCTTTATTAGTAAACACTCAATGTTCAAGAAAAGGAAAATTGTGGTTCAGGGCTCTTGCATCTAGTAAAATGAAAGAGCCTCTGCTATTCTGCATTTCAAGTTCATGGTGTCATCCAAGCCCCTTTGCACAGAACTTCAACCCTTCATTACTTAATCAATCTTCTATTAATTACCCTTGTATCCCTAGAACTCGACACTGACTTTCTCAGGTCATCTCTCTCATTCTAAACCAAAATTGTCTGCCTACGCAACAGGAAACAAAACCATTAGATAGTGACTAGTGTGCCTTGCTGGTTCCTCATATAGTTCTAGGTGATGTGGTAACACTTTCACACGGTAGGAATAGGCTGCTTGTAAATTACTCAGAACTTCTTTGGTGAAATACAGGGTTGAGCTCACAGCTATTGGCCTTTCAAGCCTTACTTTGCAGGAGTATGTCCAGGGAATTTGGAATCTGAACAAAAGCCACCCACAAGGGGAAGTAATGACTTAAACTTTTAAAACATATTCCTGGTTGATTTGTGAGGATTAACAGGCATTATCTCATTACATACATACACAGTGAAAATTACAGGAGGGCAATTCATACAGCATGTCCTTGTTTTATAATTTAACAGAAAATATCCTTTATCCTCATTTTAATCTTCGCCTACATCGTGCTCAGATGTTAATCAGTGTACAGAGAGCCTGCCTCCAGTCAGCCTGGATCCATTTCTCACAGTACTCGTTTGCCACAGAGAAGCACATTTGTGCAGCCACAGCAGAGCTGACCCACCAGGATGCTCCAGGAGCACAACCAACTCAAATATTCATAAAGCTGCTAATTTATGGCAAGTGCTTTTCTCCCATCAGGGTTTTCCCTCTGACTGCATGCAGATTCCGAATGTAATGTGTCTTCTTGCAAAGCAGAACTGAAAGAATTTAGTATTTCAGGGAGTAAAAATAGGAAAAGAGAACAATGCTGCAGCTTTCCATACTTTCCCTAAGGGAGATATTTTTCTATGTTATTATTAATCCTATGTGTATCCAGTGATGGTTGAATGCTTATTTGGTTAAATAACTATATACTGCTGTTTGATTTTTAATCAAACATGCATGAGTACTTATGCTCTTCAAAAATATGTAGTTGATAATATTATTCTTTGTAAACATTGTTAAATGTCAAATATTTTAAGACGTATACAATATTTTTTTAATGTTTGTCACTTTTAATTTCCTAACAAAGAAAATATGCATTTCCTTTTTTTTCCATCAGAGTGAAACAAAACAATGCAAAGAGACAGAATAAAAGTTTCAGCACTAACTAAGGGATCCTTGTGGCAATAAAAGCGTTTTTTTGTCAGAAGAGTCCAGTTAAAACTCTATTGCAAAACAACTGCACTCTAAGGGTTGGCCTGAGGGCACTGGTTCCAATCCTTCCAGGTTGTGAGTTAGGAAAGGTACACTAGATACCAGCAACAAGAGGTAATCTTTAGTGTGATCAACTAACATTCAGGCTACAGATTGGAATATGTAAACTGATAACAGCTTTGAAAGAAAAAAAGTAAAGAAAAAAGATGTAGTAGCAGCATTTGGCAGATGAGAGAATGGTGAATGTGAAGTGGGCATGCACTTCAAGCACTGCACAAGCCAAGCTGTGAGACTGCAAGCCAGGTCTCTGCACACTCTCTTGCCAATATGCCTCTGGAAGGCAAATCATATTGATGGTAATTCAATCCTTGGCTCTTTGGCTAAAGGTATTGATTTTTTTTACTCCCCATCATAAAGCAAGCTGTTTTCAGTACTTTGGATCTAGGTCTGAGTCCTGTACTCAAGATCAAAAGACAAGGGCACCTTCAGAGGAGGCACCTAAGAAGTTCTGGTCGCCTGAGATATAACTGACTGCTTTGGCCTCATGTCAGGCTTGGGATGGCAGTTCTCAGAAACTCAGGAGTCTGTTTGGAGAATAAGGCCTTCCTGACAGGGTAGGAAAGGTATCTTATAAAGTTCTGCTAGGCTGCAAGTATCAAGATATTTGTGACAGTGACACTGGCTAATTTTAGCTATCGACCTAAATCACTGTCAGCCTGAAAAAGGCTGCAAAGAAATGCTAAGCTGATAAATGATTTCAGGTCACCAAAAAAGTGATGAGTCTGTATGGCCACTAACTGCTGCAGGGCCCACAAGCTTCCCATGGAGTCTATCAACTCCAGAGTTTTCCAACCAAAACTGCTGCTTCTCTGTGTAAAAGCTCCCAGTTTCCCTAACTCCCTTAGGGCTTGGCTTTGCCTCTGAACCAAACTCTCCATGCCAGCTGTGAAGAGCTGTGCTTTAAACAGCTCTGGCAAAAGGCAGCTGGGAATGCTGGAGTTTTACTGTAGGGATGTTGGTGTCAGGCACTGCTGAGCAGGCACAGGGTGAAGCAGGCACAGTGGGCACCTTGGCTCTGGTGCTGGGAGTGTGATAAGGGAAAGCATTCCAAATGGAAACAAACATGAAAAACCCCTCAGAACAGTCAACAGCTCTGCCAAAGCTGGGAAAAAGGGGCAGGGGGGAAGGAACACCAAAAAAAAAAAAAAAAAAAAAA
>VXBB01014868.1:98728-172414 GCA_013399915.1 Illadopsis cleaveri
AAAAAAAAAAAAAAAAAAAAAAAAAAAAAAAAAGAAAAAAAGAAAAAAGAGACAAGATTTTCATCAGCGAGAACCGTGGGTAGAGAAGGTTAAACCCCTCTAACAAGGTTTGAAGTTCAGACTCCATGGCAGAAAAAAGGAACATCATGTACATTAAAGGATTTGACTTTCCTAGAGTGTTTAGGAGCCTAACACATTTTACTGCCTCACTTTGGGGACTACTGACTGTGCCTACAAAGGAGACAAGGGAGGGGTGATTTGTTTTTTGGGGCAGGGGGGTGAAAGGAGAAATGCCTGCTTATTCTGGGGTTTTTCAAACATNTTGGCTACAGCTGTGACTCATGATGGGTGAGGCTGTATTGTAATTAACACAGCTGTTACTGATCAGGGATGAGGTCACCTGTATTCCCTTCTTCTTCAGATGCTAAGGGGAAACAATGGTTGAAAGTACTTGTAAACATCAGATGAGAGTTCTGCCCTTGCTGCCTCACATTTCAAAAGGGAGGTATGTGCAGGTAATGAGCTGGAAGAGACTAGCCTGGATCAAAAACTAAACAAAACCAAACAAACAAAAAGAGAAAGAAAAAAGCCAAAGCAACTAACTACTAAACTAAGACAACTGAGGCCTGAGAAATGACAATTGAAACCAAGACAATCACTTTTTANCTAACAAGGTTTGAAGTTCAGACTCCATGGCAGAAAAAAAGGAACATCATGTACATTAAAGGATTTGACTTTCCTAGAGTGTTTAGGAGCCTAACACATTGCACTGCCTTACTTTGGGGACTACTGACTGTGCCTACAAAGGAGACAAGGGAGGGGTGATTTGTTTTTTGGGGCAGGGGGGTGAAAGGAGAAATGCCTGCTTATTCTGGGGTTTTTCAAACATACAGTTGATTTAGAGTTCAGAAAACCATCCTGTGAATTTGGGAACCTACACAAATCCCTAATAAGAAACTTGTCTGTACTGTTAGAATGAAACAAGACTTTCTCCTCAGCCATGAGCACAGGTCTCAATCAAGTCTTTACAAAGAGATTGCAGGAAGTCACCTATAAAGCTCTAAGCAAAGATGTGCACAAATGGCAGTAGCCTGTCTAGTGAATAACACCACCAGCCCAGAGACTCAATGAAAAGGGTTCCATGGTGGATGCTTGTTGCAGCAGCCCTCTTGTTAAAGGGTAGAAATGAGCTGAGGCACAGGCTCCTTATCACAGCATGAAAAGGGTCCTGGTTTATTCCTCTTTACAGCTCAGCCATCCTGACTCCAACCATTCACTGACTCTGCCTGCAGCAGCTTGTACTGTAGNTGTGACTCATCAGGGGCAGGCTGTATTGGGTAATTAACACAGCTGTTACTGATCAGGGATGAGGTCACCTGTATTCCCTTCTTCTTCAGATGCCAAGGGGAAACAACGGTTGGAAGTACTTGTAAACATCAGATGAGAGTTCTGCCCTTGCTGCCTCACATTTCAAAAGGGAGGTATGTGCAGGTAATGAGCTGGAAGAGACTAGCCTGGATCAAAAACTAAACAAAACCAAACAAACAAAAAGAGAAAGAAAAAAGCCAAAGCAACTAACTACTAAACTAAGACAACTGAGGCCTGAGAAATGACAATTGAAACCAAGCCAATCACTTTTTAACAGTAACAGTCACCCAAAGCCTCCCCTGTTCTGATCTCAGAACACAAGTACCACAACACTGCTAAAAACTCTTCTTAACAGGGTGCATATTTGACACTACAGGTATTATCTTCAGGTTGATTGCCTCTGATATCAAACTTGGTTTGTGTATAAAGTGTTAGAGCTTAAATAAAGTGACACAAAGCAGTTAACCCAGCTTCTGTGCAATTCAATAGCTCAGATACACAACATGGGCTGCATAGAAGCAGGCACTGAAGGAAGAAAACTTTCTTGGCTTCGAGGAATTACAGAACTGGAACTGAGGCAACAAATTACTCTCCAGCAGAAAAATGGAGAGGGTGAAATAAGTACATTAAGTACAGAGAAAAGACAAAATCAAGTTATAACACTCCAAGTCAGAATTGCAATCCACTCCTGTATGTAACAGAGATCCCTTAATTTCCATGCCCAAATCACCTTGCTGATTAACAGAGCACGCAGTCTGGAAAATTTTGTAGGCACTAGCTTGAAAATAGGGGCTTCTCTCTCCAGAGGTATTTTAGTAGGTGATGAGGGCTCTCTTCAAAGGCAGACAAGGAAGAGAACAGCGTGAGGCCAGCGTGTCTCAGCAAGGCAGCTCATTAGGAACAGACGGGGAGCTCTTGATCACAGCGTAGAGAGACCCGAAATCTGTAGGCAGAACAGTTGGGGCTGATCTCTCTCCTGTGGGTCCAGCTGTCACCCCTCAGCCACTCTAAGCCACTTCCCCACTAACTTCTCAACATTCCCCTTCTCCTTTCAACCTTGTTTTTGAACTTCTCAGCAGGAGCTGGCCAAACACAAGGGAAGGAGCACTCGGAAGTCCTCTTCCCTGCACTCAGGCTTGGAGAAATGCCTTTTGTCTCTAAAGTGTCCTTTCCCCTTTGCATACAGGTACCTCTGCCAACAACCCTCTGTTTATGTGGAAAGCCCTGTCACTTACTTGCTTATTTGTGCAATGGCGAAGTTGATTTCAGTACACGTAAATGAATGCCTGCAGGAAAGAAGGAGGAGAATCTTTCAAATTAAATTTCCCGTAGCATAGCAGCTAAATGTTGATTTTATCTATTAGGTTATGAACAAATATTCATAAACCTATTAATTTAATCACTGAGATCTTCAAAAATTCTAAATTTTCGTAATTCAAAATTTTTATCTACTCTTCACACCTTACTTCTGAAAACTATCCCTAATGACAGCATTTGCTTTCCTGGCCATCACTACTGGAAAACAGTATTACATGTCCTGTGAAATATCAGGCAAACATTAATATATGGAACCACCTTATGAATGAAATTTCTTTGACTTTTTAAAAAAATCATATTTTCTTATTCTTTTCAATAGTAGCATTTTCACTATTCAGACTGCTATGATCTCTTCATTGTTATTTCCATTTTCTTCCCATTTTCCCAAATTTGCCCTGCATATTTTTACTGGCTTGAAAGCATTGCAGAAATGCTTTGCAGGAATTCACAAGTGACTGGGAAGGACACTCAAGGCACAGAGCCTGCTAGCAATGACGTGCAGATGTTTTGATCATTGCCTGAGCCATGGATTGCCTTCCTACACGGAATCAACTGTTGCTGTCTGCAGGTAAGGATTAGTTTTGATTAAAAAAAAAAAAAATAGCTATGTGGGAACTCACAGGATTCTTGAGCATTGTTAGTGAGCTGATGTCAGAGTAGTGAATGTAATAAGACTGAAGCAGAGACAGAAAAACAAGAACCTGATTAATGTGGGCANAACTCACAGGATTCTTGAGCATTGTTAGTGAGCTGATGTCAGAATAGTGAATGTAATAAGACTGATCTGAAGCAGAGACAGAAAAACAAGAACCTGATTAATGTGGGCACTGTGGGCATTAGTACAGTTTATCCACTTTAGGCCACAGACAGGGAGGAGGTATCATTACTAACGAAGCTGTGGGTTAATCTCACATAGAAACATCATGAGGCTTTCCCTCGTTGAGCAGGCCTGTGCAGGGAGCACGTGCCCATTAGTGGCACCCAAGGACCGTGTGGTGGCAGCTGTAATTGTAGAGTGTCCTCTCTGTCCAGTGGGTGCTTGTTAATGATTTCTCAGGATCCCAGCGAGGGCTCTCCTCACCAGCTGCTTCAGCACCCCAGGCCAGTATTTTCATCATCAGGTGTGGCTGCACTAACAGGAGCAACCCTCAGATGTCTGACCTGTCACTTAGACAGATGCTTATTCCCTAAATTCACACAGACTCAGTTGCTTTGCTACTGAAATCCAGATACATTAGTTTCCCATTCCTGCTACGAAGTTTCTTTTCAGATGTTCCCGACCTGTGGCATTTTATTATAACAGGATTTTTACTGCCTTCCTCCATACAAGGATCTTTCTTTTCACCATGACTGGGGATCAGGAGAGATGCTTGCAGGTGTTACTGACTACAGCATCATGCTCAGGATGTCAAATTGCATGGGTGAAACTCTGACCACTAAGGTAACGTTTGAATGCTCTGCAAAACCAAAAAGTTCTGAGCCTCTCCTCCAGCCTTGCCCACGTGCTTTACTGGGCCATGGGATTATTTTTCTTCCTGCCAATTGAAGATGAACTGAAAACCATTAAATTTTTCAGGAGCACATGCAGATCCACTAATCACAATGAAGATGGCACGGCATCAGGTGGATATTACCTTGCCCTGAATTCACTACAGGAAATCTTGGCTGCATTGCTGCTTTCAGGACAATTACATAAACACTCACCCTTTTTTTTGTTGTTGTTATTTCTGGCATCTTTATACAGAACAGTTGCTGTAATTAATTCACTTGTTCCTTTGAGTCTTCCACATTTTATCTTTGGTTCTTTTGGGTTTATTTCTATCTCTCTGAAACAGTGCAGGAACTGATTGGCCACTGGAAATCCTTTCCAGAACAATATTTCACCTTAGGCTTCACCTTTGTGGGCTCAAGATGAAACAGCAATGTAAAAGGTACTGCTATGCTGAGAGCACCACTTTTGTATTTTGTTACATTTTTTAACCATACAGATCCACAATGCACACACAGCCAGTGACAAGAGCAAAGGACAGCAGAGCTCACCCCTCCAACCCATGAGCCAAATCCCAGAGAGGTTTTTGGCAACAATAACTTCTCCAGCTGCAACACCTGATTTTTAGCATTCTGTTTTCTAAGCTTAGTTATCCTCAGAAAATCTTCTCTATGTCTCAGTTGCTCCTTAAAGATACACCCCACGTGTCCCTAATGTGTTACAGAAGTGCTTTGTTTTCTGCTTAGCTACAGTGGTGTCAGTGGTGTCTAATCACTCCTAACCTGATTTCCAAAGGTCAGAAAGAAGAGGTAGAAGGTACTCTTGTTCTAATCACTTTCAACATTTGAGTTCCCTTCCTTTGTAGCCATGCGAGTAGTTTTATCCTGTGCCTCCCTCAGATCCTGCCACATGCAAAATCTACATGGTATCATCTCTGGAATCTCTCTTTGGCTGAACAGACAGCCCTTGAAATGTCATCTACCAAATGGAGTTTTGAAAGCAATAAATTCTCTTCTTTTTTTCCCAGCTGAACTAAATGAAATAGGAGACTCCCAGTTATCTAACCAAGTCTGGAATAAACATATTTTTACTTTTTTGTACAAAGGTCATGGTTTAACCCAAGTCAGAAACTAAGCAAGACCCAGCCACTCATTTACTCACCCCTGGATGGGATGGGGAAGGGAATCCAAAGGGTAAAAGGGAGAAAACACAAGGGTTGTGTTAAAGGCAGTTGAACAGGGCAAGCAAAAGCCACGCATGCACGCAAAGGAAAACAAGGAATTAATTCCTCCCTTCCCATGGGTAGGCAGGGGTTCAGCCATCCCCAGGAAAGCAGGGCTCCATTGTGCACCATGGTTACTTGAAAAGACAAATACCATCACCCCAAATATCCCTCCCTCATTCCTTCTCCCTCCAGCTTTACATGCTGAGCATGGTTCCATATGCTATATGAGATATCCCTTGGGTCACTTGGTGTCAGTTGTCCTGGCTCTGTCACCTCCCAGCTCCTTTTTCACCCCCAGCCCCTCACTGCTGGGGTGAGGAGCAAAAAAGGCCCTGGCTGTGTGGAAGTGCTGACCAGGATCAATGAAAATATCTCTGTTTTACTGACAGTGTTTCCAGCATAACCCAAACCACAGTTTGTACTCACTACAGTGAAGGAAAAACTCTATCCCATCCAAAGCCAGCACAAAAGAGTTTCCATTTGTTTGGACAAATTGGGTCATTTCCATTTCGTCCTTTTGATGATCTTCACATGTCTTGGTCACATCTATCATTTCTTAAAATAGCCACACATCACCTCGAAAAAATTCCTCCATTTCATTATCGTCCATCACTTTTGGCATTACTCCTAATGAGAGTCAGCTTTGTGCTTGAAGCTTTTGCAGTGGGCAAGCAGACTGCTCTAAGTAAACATACACCTAGAAAAATCAGGTTTTTTCCCCCACTGCCTGTTTTTTTTGCGATGCATGTGGCACACAGCACCAAGCTGGTAACATTTTCTCTTGTGCATGGCAGTGCTGTTCCCCTGCTGTGCATCTACCACATCTCAAACAAATATTTGTGCTACAAGCTGAATCTCCCCTTTCTTTTCCCTCTGCCATGCAGTTTACTTTTGTCTTGACATTAGCGGAGGATTTTACTGACCAGTTAGAAATTTATTTTTATTTTTTATCTCTGTGAGCTTGCCTGAACAACACTCCTGGCTTTCCCTGCACCCAGGAACAGCAGGGTGCACTGAGTTTGGTTGGTTTCCTATTTTGCACATCTTTGGGATTACCACATATGTCCAAACTGCTTCTTAGAGAACTTCTTTATATCTGCTTTCTTTACGTATTTTCTTCAGTTATTCTGATGGGTTTTTTCTAATATTACATTTCCCATTAAGATCCCATCCCCCAGTGCACTAATTCTACCTGCAAAACCACATTTTTTACAGCTGTACGCTTCTTTGTTGTCTTGGATATCCCTTGGCTGCTTCCTTGGGAAAATTGATTTTCTGTGAAGCTATTATTCTTTAGAAAGAAAAAATAAGCTCAAGTAATCAACAACTTATCTGGATTTCTCCTGTTCACATGAGACTGCCACAAAGCACCTGTGTTCTGTATCTACCCTTTTCCTCCCTTCCAATTAGTTTAGAAACTGAGCAGATTTCTTCAGGAGCTTACCCAGCTGCCTCAGGATGGATCCCTTCTGCACAGCTCTGTTCTCTGCAGTGCTTTTGGTTAAACATCCAAAGCCTGCCCTTCTTTGCCTTATTTATGTGAATAAATTTTCCTTCTTATACCACACTTTTGATTTAGACACCTGCCAGTACTAGAAATTAACAGAGGACAGGGTGATCTAAGCTTACTTTTGTTCCAAGCTTCTTAAAGAATTCTATGCCATCCATAGGGCTCACTGCTCACCAAAAAGTTTTGAGCCTCTCCTCCAGCCTTGCTCACTTACTGTACTGGGCCATGGGATTATTTTTCTTCCTGCCAATTGAAGATGAACTGAAAACCACTGAAATTTTTCAGGAGCACATGCAGATCCACTAATCACAATGAAGATGGCACGGCATCAGGTGGATATTACCTTGCCCCGAATTCACTACAGGAAATCTTGGCTGCATTGCTGCTTTCAGGACAATTACATAAACACTCACCTTTTTTTTTTTTTGTTTGTTTTGTTTTGTTATTTTTGGCATCTTTATACAGAACAGTTGCTGTAATTAATTCACTTGTTCCTTTGAGTCTTCCACATTTTATCTTTGGTTCTTTTGGTTTTATTTCAATCCCTTTGATTGGCCACTGGAAATTCTTTCCAGAACAATATTTCACCTTAGGCTTCACCTTTGTGGGCTCAAGATCAAACACAACAACCTCAGCAATGTAGAAGCTACTGCTATGCTGAAAACACCTTTTTTGTATTTTGTTACATAGTTTAACCACACAGCCCCACAATGCACACTGCTCCTGCAGCACCCTGATATGCTTATTACAGCCAGTGACAAGAGCTAAGGACAGCAGAGCTCAGCTCTCCAACCCATGAACCAAATCCCACCAGACAGGTTTTTTGCACCAATAACTTCTCCAGCTAGAGAATGCCCAAGCTGTGAGACCTTTTTACCTGTTAAAGAAACAAAGTACCTGTGCAGGGGCTGGCACACACCTGAGTAATATGATGTTAAATTTATGTCACTGAGCTGGTTGATTGGATTGCCTGCAGTCCCCACCCCTGGGCACCTTCAATTGGGAACTGCTGAAGAGATATCAGCTTGGGGACATAACTCTTGGCTAAGTTAAAGATGGAGCACTATTGCTCTATTTGAAAAAGAAAAAGTAGGTGTGGTTACACATGCAAATGAAATAGAGACACGAGCAATGATCCTGAACAGCTGCTCTACACTGCTCAGGGATCAGAGGAGGTGAACATTCCCACATGTGATAATTGCTCTCAGTGTTTAATGGGGGCACAAGGTCAAAACACAATGCCTTGACAAAATATTAAAGGATTAAAAATGAAAAGGATGAGGCATGTCATTTAGAAAAAGAATTTGGATTTATGGGGAGCAACCACACAAAATATTAATAAAGTTAGAAATATCTCTTAAAATTGATGAGTACCTACTGGGATATTTCTGTGACAGAATAAATCATTTTACCTAAAAAATATCCCACATAAAATCATCCAAATATTTTATTGCTGAAAAAACTCAAGGAGTACTTGCTGAGCTGTTGCTGTTTAACTTATGCACCTGAACTACCAGTCTACACTCTGTGCTGTCAGGGATGTTTCCCAGGTGGTGATTCAGAACACCTCCAATAAAAGCTGAGTCTTTTTCACCGATTAAACAGAAAGTTTGACTTTTCCCCTGTAAAAGTTCATCATTAACCACCTTCATGACGACTGATGCCCTTAAATTTCTGGTAGACTTATCACGGATACGTCTAACTAAATTTCTCACCTTTTTCCCCCTCCTAGAGGGTACAGCAGCTTATAAAAACCAGTTACAGCTAGTCACATCAAGACATATTGTTTTCAACATCTTCATAAAAGTTCCAAACCAGAAATATTATCTCAGTTTAAGATTCTGAACTTAGGACTTTTCTAGTTTTAATGGGATATTTTAAAAAAAGAGTTTGAAATCTTGTTCCTCCTTCTTGGTACTTTATAGGTTTTTTAGATCCTCCCTCCTACATGGGCCAACTAAGAATTTGCCTCATAAATGATAGACTGCGACTGAGCTTTCAAAGTGAGGAGAAAGCAGCTAGATTGTTTGCTACCAAAGAAAAGTCATGTTCATTGGGAGGTAGATTTTTTTTTAACACTAAATGATCAAATGAAATATCAAACCTTCAATAGCTACAGATATGACCAGAAAAATACAGTTCAACTGCCTCAAGTGTCATTGCCAGGACTCCAGGAATCATCTAAAAATTCAAAAACAGCATGTTTCATCCAGTTCTGTTACTAGCAAAGAGAGCTTTGTCTTGCTCCTTCCAGATCTACTCCAGATTACTCATTTCTTGTCATAAAACCAAGCAGTTTCGGTTCTACTAATTCAGACAGGACACAAGCTATTGCAGCAATTCTATTTTGCTTAAAGGACAGTTTGTGCAAAATATTGGCCATGATGCTGCAGCCCAAATTTTCTCTGGTCATCTCATTATGTCAGAGAGGGAAATAATGAGATAATAGAAATCTATCCTAGTCTCATATCACCATTAAGACCTTCACTCTCAAGAGAAGAGAAATCCCCTCTCAAGAGGGATTTCTTCATCTCATGGACCAATCTGCTGGGGGAGATGTTCCTAGGAGCCTTTTTGGAGCAGCAATGGGGGACACTGACTCCTTAGAGAAGGAAAAGGGAGACAGACCCAAAATTTGTCTTTCCAGACCTGATCAGCTGCCTAGCACTGTTTTACATCTGGCTGTACTAACACCACGGCAACACAGGGACAGCCCAGAAGCAAAATTTCTCATTGCAGTTGGCTTCCAAGCTTCTTCAGTGAAATTACAGTTTTTGTGGAGTGCGAGTTGGTATGACATGCTGAATTGAGACACTTGTAATGCACCAGCATTGCTGACTGTGCCCTGGCCCTGTTTGTCTGCAGAAAGAGAGGAGGCTGCTTGTGTTGTGCCTGGGGGGCCCCTGGTGCACAGTTGTCTCTCTTCCCAGTGTCACCTGCACCAGTCAAGCATATGCTCCCACAGCCCCAAGTGGGGCTGAGGTGAGAGCATTTTGTGCTGCACAAGTGGTTTACATCCAGCTGCCCTCTGGGCTGGCTGCATTGCCATTAACCCCATCCTCCTGAGAGCCCAGCGTGGCCTCTCAGCCACCTCACAGCTGAGTCTGCCTCCAGAGCCTGCCAGCCAGCCAAAGGGAGCTCAGGAACAGCTGAAACAGCTCTTTAAATGCTAAGGAGATGCTGCCTAACATGAAGGGGGGTGGGGATAGGACCTGCTAAATCCATCTCCCTGCCCACCCCTCAGGCAGCCAGGTGTAAGGGAAACCAATCCATCGGAGCTGTGCTAGGCACAAAAAGTGTCTAAGAGGAAGAAAGAACAGGTGTATATTCAGCGTTTTTAGTTTTACATCAAAACATGGCTCAGTTATTTTCTTTAAAAAGTGATTGTTTGACAAAAACTCTGATTTTTCTACAAAATTTCGCTCTGATATCAATAGGTAATTGCTTCCCTGCATTTGCATATTGCCCCTCCCAGCCCTGCCACACAATTAACGCTCTTAAAGCTTGATCACTAAGCATTTCAGCAACCAACCCTTACACCAAAACACACAAACCCCACCCACTCTTGTTGTTATTGCCATAGGAATCTTCATTTTTTTAAACATAAAATATGGAGCGACAGGCCATATTCAGCTTTATACTGGACAAAAAACCCCAAAATAGCAGGATCACAGCCTATCCAGTCATCCAACAGTGTGTTTGTTTCTAGGATTGTGCTTAAGCAGAGCCAAGCTCCAGAACAGGAGAATATTATAATTAAGAAAATGAAAGAACTTTCACTTGTAGACAGTAATTTCATAGCTAGCAATATATAGCATGTAACTATTGCCATGTGGAAAAAACTGCATTAAACATTCATTTATTTCACTGTATACTGTGTGAAGAACCACTCTGTGTGCCTTGAAAGAGTGCACAAGAAAACACAGTTAACGATCTCATTTTTTAGAACTGAATAAAAACTGGGAAAAAACAGTCCCCATGAATTACTGCATCACTATCAGCCAGAAAAGCCAGGGGCAAAACCAGATGGAATTTGCTTAATTAGGTCCAGATCCAGTGAAGTATATACATCTCAAAGCCAGCGAGAGAGCCTATGGACAGCAAACAAGTTAAAATAACCATGTTGAAAAAGAGCAGAAAGCTAAATATGGCATGGATTACAGTTTTTACAAATGATCTCTCATAGGTTCAGGATTAACTGCAAGCTCAAGCATTTTGCACAATCATTGCTTTGCCCCTTGTCAGGGAATTGCCTAGTTGAAAGTTCTAGGAAACTGTCTTGAAGCTGACTAACACCCCATTTCAGTCCTCCTCATTTCTCACTCACTTTCATAGAAAAAGGTTTCCCTGTAAAGGAATAAAACAGCTACTGGCGCTGCAGACTTTAGGAAGCCACATGTATGAAATCATGGATTTAGGAACACTTAAAAATCTGACTAAATTATGATTCAAAGTATTCACATGATAGTTCAAAAACACAGGGCAAGGAAAAAAGTACTTGCCACCAGGCAAAGCAGAAACAAGGTATGTTATCAAGTTGTGGATGACACATGGGGTTTAGAGATATGCACAGCAAGACATCCCTTTCTCCATGTTTTCCTGAGATAAGACACCCATCTGTCAGATCATTACAGCAATGATAGATAAGATCTCTGCCAGTGCCTATTATTTGACATATTGTATATAAGAAGCCATTCTTGGCCAGAGGGAATTCCCCAAATGTGGGATCCAGCTCAGCTAAGGGCCAAAGTGCCCTGAACTGTGAGGAAACTCAAGGAATGACTCAGGCACAGGGGCAGGGCCACAAGAGAGGAAAAGGATACAGGAGCAAGCTCACAGGCCAGGCACACAGGCTGACTCAGACAGATGACATAAATTATACCTGACCTGCCATAAAATAATCATTAACTGCCCACTTCCAGTCCAAGCTAAAGACCACAATTTTGCCTAAGCAAAATGCTTCATCTTAATTGTCCAATAATGGGATGTAAAATCTAATTCTAGAGTAAAAGGTTGATACAAGATGAGCAGTATAAATAAAGAGCTAAGTAATACCCGTGTATCTGCCATAGCTTAAGCCAAATTTAAAAGGTTAATGTTTTCAGATACGTCTAAACCTTGGCTACCTCCTGAGTCCAGAAATCGAAAAGGTATTTTGTTCCTAGAAACCAGAAGTTTGAGGCCATAAAAATGTATTTAGATAACTTATGTTAACAAGTGAGACTGAGGGGACATAGCCATGCTGAATTTTGACCCTTTTGAAGTTTGCCACTGTTTTGCTCTGTAGTGCACTTTAATATTCATTGAACTATTTTCTGGTTTTGTGGCCTGAGGAACAAAGGGCTCCTAGCTGATAGAGGCTGAATATCCTTGATCCAAATAATAAATCAAGATAAAATTATGGTTGCATGAAGGACAACTTTGATACTTTCTCTCCAGGTACTTGCTTATTTACTTCAATTTTCTTAAAAAGGTGAACATTTCTTTAAAGAAAAAGTGAACAAACTAAGCCAGCTTTATGCTGCAGTAGCTATGACAACAGAGTTTGAAATAAGTGTGGAAAAAGCTAGACCTGAATCTTAATTTCATTTAATTATTTTTTTCAGTCTACTCTTCAAACTGACTGCTTTGCATTTTACTCTGAAATTGTACAGAAACTGGGATTTGTACAGACACTAACACCAGATGCACAGTATCTTACATAGCCAATTCTACAGATCTTACTCAGGTTAGAAATGAATTGACTCAGAGAATGAGTAGACAACTCCTAATGTCTTCAGATGAAAGCCAGGCTTCCTTCTGGGCAATTCTCTTCCCAAAGTTGCTGTGTTCAGTGCAGAGATCTGACTTCATGAAGGAGCAATCCCATTGGATCAACCATGAGCAAACTGTATCATATCGTCTGTTAGAGGTGAGGTTTTCAAAATAAGGACACAGTAGAGAAGGTAAATTAAAAGTAAAATTTTCAGTGGATTCAGTAACTGGGCTGAAGTGAGAAAGATGATGCTTCAGTTCCAGCACCTCTTCTTTTTCTCTTTCAGTCCTTCCCATCTTCCTTGGGCAGTTTTTTATAGATGATATCCACAATCATGGACACTACCACCTTCACTAGACAGAAGATTTAGCTCCCTGCTCCCTGCTTTCCCATTCCTCTAAATTCTTTCTAGCAGAAGGAACAGATAGCAAATTCTTCCCTTCCCTCCAACAAGCACAGCAGTTTAGCAATCAAGAGCACTAAAAATAAAAGAAAAAAAAAAAAAAAAGGAAAAGGAAATAAACTCAGACCATTACCACTAACATCTCTTCCTACTCTGTAAATGTTCCATTGCCCTCCCTGTCTATTTTCTTTGAACAAGTATCGGGCTGCACATGGAAGCCAAGGCCAAGTCACTTCACAGCTGTGACTACACAGAAGAGGAGTCACTTGAACCTCTTTTGAAGGGAGCCATACTCACCTGTGCTCCCAGAGCCAGTTATTGAACTGCAGATACCCACAAGCTCTCACTCCTGACCAGACCCAGGACATTATCAGCACCTTCCCCACTGGACCCACTCCACTTCTCCAGGGCCAGAAACCCCAAATTAACTGTTGTGGATTGCAGGGCACCTCTGCAAGATTAGCACTGTGGCATGCAGGCATCAAATACAGAAACAGATGGGCACCGTGCTACTAATTACTTAATAATTCCCTTAAGAACTGATTGTTGAGTAATCAATCTTCATGATTCTCCCAGAAAGACAAAAAAAAAGCATAAAAATGCATAAAATATCAGCCATTCTTTTTCTTCAAGTCTGATACCCTCATTTTTTATTTTTTTTTCATTTAACTCTCTCAGCTTTTTCAGTAAGGTGCCTCCTGTTGCAGTGAATGAAATAAGACCAGAACAAGGTGTAACAAGGACTGGAGGGAAGCAGCCTTAGCCTTCATTTCTTACCAGTGCAGTGATTTTGAGACTGTGAAATTTATACAGGGACCATCCTCACGTATAAGCAACTATAGATACGTTCACAGGAGGAGCTACAGGCCTTGGTCATCAGACATCTCCCCCTGCTGAGGAGTATGGGCTGCCCCACAGACAAACACATTGCAGTTATTCCCTGATTTGTCCTCTTTTCAAAGTCTCTCACTCTCCTGCAGATGTGCCCCACATTTCCAGTATGTGGGGTGTAAATGAGGTGTGGCAGTGTTCTGTCTATGGCTTGCAGAGCTATGAGCAGTTAGGAGGTACTTGCAGAATTCACCTGCAGCTTCCAAGCAGCTGAAGACCATCATCACATGTGGGAAATGTAGCCCCCTCCTCTGTTGAATTTTTAAAGAGTTAATAAAGGACAATAGGGGACAAAACCAATAAAACAGAAGTGACAGCACTGGGTGCCTAGCCGTGACCAGAGGTACCCTGGCTAACTACAGCAACCCTTCTTATATACCCTTTCTATACAAATACAAGTTAACCACAAATACTCCAAATCAACATCAGCTACTCTACAAATAATTCTGAATTATTTTAATTATTGCCAAAAATAAAAGCATTAGTTATTATCTCACAACTACAGCTACTTCTGCAAAAGTTAGCATTATATTATAATGCACAACACATAGCAGCCACTTCAGTATTTGCAAAAGCCAAAACTATAATATGTGTTTACCACGTCACAAGAAGTCCTTAGTCAGGAGCAGAGATCCAGGTTTTACTGACGGTGACAAATAAAAAAATATATTTGTGTAACCCCTAAGGACAAAGAGCTGTGACAAGCACTAACCAAGCACAGCCCCAGCTTACAAAAACACCATTTGTGTTTCATCCAGGACTGGAGGTAGTTAAAAAGGTCCTACCCAGGGCACAATTGCAACCTTTTATTCTAATTACCCACCTTGGTGGGGAGAAGCAGCATTAACTCTTCAGTGGCCGTCTCAGGGAGGATAGGGAAGGGTGTGGTGTGGTGCTCAGAGCACTCCTTGTTTCTGAGAACTTGTACCATTACATTTGGAAATGCTCCCAGAGCATTATTCAATCTGTTCTCTCCTTGCAACAATGATCTTTCACTTCCACCCTCAACAGAATCAGGATGAAAGAGTCCTGCCACAGTCCTGCCAATACATTTTCGTCTTTCCTTATGTATTCAAAACCCACTTCTTAACAACATCTTTGTTTCTCCCTCCACTACACTCAGTGCACAAAGAGTTCATTTGCTTTCTGATGGTGAACCTTGTGAAGTGCATGCACAGCTACTTTTAAATTCCTCCTCTTTAAATTGGATTTAATTTTTTTAAAGCCTTTTTCCACTGGCTCCAGTGGGCACTGCATGCTAGGGAAGTAAAACAGAGCCACATTTTGTAGGATAATTGATATGGTCTTTCCATTTTTCCTCTCTCCAGCATGCAACAGCACTGAGGACCTTGTTTCAGTCTCTCGTGTAGCAAATTTGAAAGTTATTCTGCTTTTTGTAATCATGGAATGAGTCATAGACACTTGAAGTTCAATAAATCCCCGGAGGCAGCTTGGTTTATTTTCAGCTCCAATGACCCACAGAAGGAAAATTTTGGGGGTTTTTTTTTGAGACATGGCAATTGGATTTTTTCCCTTATTATATGTAAGCAATTCTCTTAACATGAGAGGGAAGAAGTTTATATTAAAAGCCTATATTTATTAAAATATCAGCTCCTGCCTGCTGCAGGAGGATTATTAGCATCACTGGCTTCCTTCTCTGTTCCAGCAATCTATTGCCAGATTTCTCAGGGAAGGACTTGTGTGGTTGCTGCTCCTTGACAGTGAGTATCTGGGAAGTTTATCCTTTGTGTAAGGACAGTGCTGCAAAAGTTAAAAAAAAGAGATGCTGAGTTTCCTGGTGAGGTGGGTGACAGAAGAACCCCCTTTTCCACACAGAGCCACTGAGGTCTTCTGTAGAAGCACGAGGTTAATTATTTCCTTCCTAAGAATCAGTCTGGTACAGCCTGCAGAAATATCTTCTCAGAAAGAAAGGCATATTTCCTGCTGCATTTGATACAATATTCTACTGTCTACAAACACAGAGGCATGCCACTGTTAAAGGGGAAAAGTGAGGATGATGTGATGGTCATATACAGTGACATCTAGCAATGAAGTGACCCAGAAATGACACACTCAAATGGTGCAGAATGAGTATAAATTGGCTCTTATTTTGTCTCCAGTATTGCACATGGCTCCATATAATATATCACTGAAAAAAAGTATTTCGTTTATTTAAGTCTTAATGCACTACTTTTTTTTCTTTACTTATTTCTTGAATTCACAAAGCCCAAAACAAATCAGGATTTTCAGTGCAGAAATGTAGAATTCAGGCTACAGAAGCCAATTATCACTTAAGATGTAAAAATAGTACTGTCTAAAAAGGGAGACTTTCTTATTTAAGAAGGAGAATCTGAAAAAGAATACCTAATTAAAGCGTTTTCTTTGGGTTTTTTGAGAGAAAAATGTATGAAAGATGACATATATTTAAATCTTTGAAAACCTAATCTCTTCCATGGGTTTCATTTGATTTCCGTAGTATGAAAACATTTCCTCCTCCTCTTGTTTCTCCCAGTTTGTTCTAGGGCAGACACTTAGGTAAAAATGCCTTTTTATAAAACTCTCTCTCTATTTGCTCAACCTATTTTTTTAATCTGTGTCTCTTTACAACATTTGATGAAAAACTACTGACTGTTTTCCTGAGAGAAAATTGTTCAGTCCAAGTTCCATTTTTAGTTGCTGGATATTAGCAGCACTTGTGTGCACTCTAGTCATTAAGAATGGCTGCCTAATTTTCAGCTCCCATTCTGCTCCTACCCATTATCGTTCTGGTTGCCACGCAAGTGTGATTTTAAACCTCCTGGCGTGCCAAAAACAAAGACAATAAAAGATCTGGTGGCTGTCTAAGAGTCATTTAAGGATATACAGGTACTTTGAACAACCCCAGACTTCCTTTCTAGGAATGTCTGCTTTCCTTGGATACTCCCTAGCATGACCAGCTTGTGATAATGAGGTCCCACACACGGGTCCACATTCCCTCCACCAGACATCAGACAACTGCCATTTTCTGGGGATTTTAGTTTTGTTTTGTTTGTTATTTTTTAAATAGAATCCCTTGGCTGCTACTAACATGTAATTTTGTTTCTCTGTTCCTTAGTCATTTAGGAGGAGTGTCAAAACCCCTTCTGTATAGAATACAGTTTACAGTGATATCCTTTTCTTTTCCTGAATGTTTACAAAGCACATAGCATGAAGCTTTTTCAGTCTGATTCTTTAAATTGTGTGAATTGTGGAAAAATTGTGAGGTTATGAAGGAAATTGTGATTTATACTACTGACTGCAACTTAGGCTTCAGACCCACCTGTGCCCTTCTGTGAAAAGCAGAAAACACTTAACATGGGATGGTCAGAGTTTTCTCATCCCAGAACGGTTTTGTTTTCTGAAAACCAACAAGTAACTCTTCTAAATAGCCCTGGAGACCTCCACCAGCCCTGACTTGCGCTTTTCAGAATGCTGTAGACACAAGCCTCAGGTGATTTGTAGTAAGTAAAAAAGCAACATGCACAAGGAAGGGAAAGAAGGGTGTCTTTGGGAGCACCCGGCTGCTTTGTGCTGGCTCTCCACTGCACCCTACACCCGAGGAGCTAAACACAACAGCAACATTTAAAGTCTTGGCACAAAACCCTGCTATGTCTTCCTAAGAACAGCTGGGCCATTAGTGGCCATTCAGTCAGACAGAGCACGGCTGTCTCAGAGCTATTAGGTGGACGGGAGAGGTCGGTGGTGAGGAAATGTTGTACTGGAGGATCCCACTGAGCAATGGCTGGGCTCGGCTGTGTGAGAATGGCAGCCCTCGCTGCAGGGCTGATGGACGGCTGCAAGCCAAAAGGGAAATCAGCACTTCATAAAAGTTAATGACCAAGGATATACTTCTTATGAGTCCTGACCATAGCAGGATTCAACTGCAAAGCACTGGACTATTTCCTCTTCCATTGCTCCCTCTTGTTTTGGACCAATCTCCCTCTCTCTTTTTGTTATTATTACTGTTAGGTTTTAATATATGCCTTTGTGAGAAAGCCCTGAATAAAGACACCTTTCATTATTTTCTTCCATGTCTCTATATCAGATTTGACTCAGGTGGGCTATCCTTTTTCTTTTCTGCTTTCCCAAAGGTAATATCTCAAGTGAGATTAAACATCCTCTTCCAGATAGCTCATTTTTTGCTAAGAAAGTTCATGCATGAAGGCAAACACTGGCAGATCTTAAATCATCACAGAGGAGGGCACTGCTGTTCTCAGTTCTAGGCATGAAGTATGTACAGGTATCAGTGCTGGCCAAGACTGTCTAACAATAAATAACAGTCTAACAATAACAAATGTAAATAAAACATCCACATTTCTTTCCAAAAAATAACCTTCTCCTAACCATTTAATTTTCCCCATATTTATCCCTCTGTTTTACCTAGCATATTTTAATTCTTGCCTACTCTGTAACCAGCTCTGCAAATATTAATCATAGTATAATCACATTTTTGTAAAATTCATACAAGTGGGCAAGGCGTGGGAGATGAGTCACAGTGTTTGTGATCCAATACTGGGTCAAACACACGGATTGTGCCTCAGAGAGGAGGTCTGATGCTGATGAAATCCTGCCCTGCCAGAAGTGCCCACACCAGCTCCAGCACAATGGTTATGGCTACACAACACAGCCCTGAACTCGTTAAGTCTTCTTGCTGGTTTGAAAAATTAAGAGTTTTATTCCAAACGCCGTCATTCACTCTGTGACCACAGGCTTAATATTTCCTCTTTGTTTTCTGTTTTCCCAGTTGTAAAGGACTCATAAAGATTCTACTCATTTTTAAGGCATTTTGAGCCATATGGGATGGGGTGGGGGGATTCATAGTCATTCAAGCTCAATTTTGATGATTATGGCGAATGACATAAAGCAGAAAGAAACCCAAGGAAAAAGCCACTTCTAAGTTTGGTGCTATAAAGAAAGCTCTGGGATACATGAGCAAGAGACGAATCTAAAACCAAAATAATTCCAATAGAGCTTGTAAGATATAGAATAAATATGAATACGCTTTCAGTATTCTGCCTTATCAAAACTGCATTTATGATGGAATAAAAAATTATTGCATTGCTAAAGGAACAGTCATAACTGTGAAGAAAAATGTTGAATTATTATGTCAGACTACACAGCAACAGAGCATTTATGGCTCCACTCAGGGCAGATTGCTCAGTCAGGATTTTTCTCACATATATTACCATATAAACCTCCTGTGCCACTTGCAGTTTTGCAGAGTTCAGGTGATGAAAGAGTAAGAGGGGGATAACTTCACTTATTGCTGTGGAAACCTGTTTATCATCCATGTCTAGAATTACTGTCTTTTTACTTGAATTGGAAAAATGTTCATTAACTCTCTGACATTTTCCCTTCATCCCAAAGTTTCTTTCTCCATACATGCATGCACACCATTACTATTGGAAGATGTGCTTTTACAAATTGTGCTACCAAGTTTGCTACCACCTATTTGCCATCACTGTGCAGGGCTGACTTGCCAGGTCAAAATAAATTGTAACAGCACAGGACTGTCCCAAAATTCAAACACATGAATAGTAACCTCCTTGTCCAGCTAGTTCTGGGACAATGAATAAGCTCTGTGGACTGCAAGTTAAATATTTCATGACAGTTACATGATTAACTCATGAGGTTTTTGAGGTTTTATGGGCAGTATGATCAGGTCTATCTTTGTCCTTGTCAAGGAGATACATCTTTTTGGTCTCCATCTGAAGTTTTCTTTTGCTACAGGTTCAGCAGCAAGAGAACAAATTCCAGTTCTTGACTGGGAAAGAGAAAGGGAAGGGAAAAGACTATCCAAGTTTGCTGAGATTTTGAGCTGCTACTCTGCCTCCAAACTTATCCATTTCCATGGCAATACCGAGGGAAAGTACAGAATCTGTGCTGCAAAGCTTGCAGACAGCTTTTGAAATACCAGAAATTTTTGTGGGTACGGATGATACTGAACATATGGTGTTTGAAAGAGTGGCCAACATTGCAAAAGCCTTTGGAATCATCCGATGTTTTATTTTGTGTTTCCCCACCCTCAGCTTTTAAGTCTGTCATATTTTCCTAGTAGCAATATAGTGACCCAATTATGGCAACAGCTGCACATTCAGCTTGTTACTAGTGATATTATTTATCACAGTGAGAAGGAAAGATTCAATAATACAACAATGACCCTAAATGTGAGGGGAAAAACAAAACAAAAAAAGCAATGCTTATACTTCATTGTATGGCCTGAATTATCTTTCCATAACATAAAAATGTTTTTTGGTTGGCACAAGTTGACTCTGCATGCTCATGTTACGTGTGCAGCTGAAGCAAAAGTCCTTCCTTATCCATGAGGACAGTGTTCTAGATTTTTCAGGCAGAGAGCCCAGCAGTTTCTATCAGTGATGTGAAATGTCAGTCTGAGCTGGGAAATGCCATGGAACATGAAGTGATGAATTACCATCATTTTTGCCAGGCTTCATAATGCACAGTGGCTTCACGTTACACCGTCTTTACTTGTGTCTGTGTACTAATTTGGTTAGGAAATGTCTAAAAAGTAAAGCCTTAAAAAGCAGCTTTGGCTTGTTTCATTCTCTCCTAAATTTTGTGCAGTTTTTCTCAGCCTTACATTTAAGCAAAAACTATTCTTTCTCAACTCATGCATTATGCAGTTCCCAACTCTCTCCATGCATCATATGTCTCACACTGTGGGATTCTAGTTGAATCAATCAAGTTGAGACAATTGCATCATACCACAAATGTGATTTTCTGCTATTAATTCTATGGAAAACCTCCTCTGGAATAGTTTAATTGCCTGGAATTTTCTGGGTATCTCATTATCTGTGAATTTAGGCTTCCAAAACCTATCTTGTATAAAACAAACCTCCCAATCCCAAGGTACTAAATTTCAGGTTTGAAAAGCCTATAAACCTCTGCCTCGGGCTGTATTGAAAGCCTGAACATCAGTACTTTGGGGCATCAGACTTTCAGTTTTGACCTAACATGTCATGAGGCACTAATCCAAAACTGCATCTAACCAATCATTCAGATGAGTAATAATTTATTCAGAAGTTGGCAAAGAGACATCCTTCATATTTCATATGTGTCTGTCTGGGCTCTGTAACTCGGCAAGGCAGGATGTTAAGCCTGTGTATTTTTTTCTAATTGCTTGCATCTGCATTTCAGCCAGACCAGTTCACAGCAAATGTGGGACACATCTCGGTTTCTACTCACATCTCTGCAGTTTCAAGTCACCTAAATGAGATTCCAGTTGGGATTGTCTGCAACAGGTGGCAGGAGAGTGAAAAATTTCTGCACACTGACAGACTCCCACAGTGTGCACACAGACAGAATTAAAGGAAATCCCAGGAACAGATTAAAAGGATAGCATTCAGAATTCCCTCTCTGGAAAAGAATGCAAAGACTAGTGAAGGGTGATGAGATCATTCACTGAAAGCTCTCTTGCAGTCAGGTCCTGGGAAGTCCATATACATTGCTGAGGAGAGGTTATAGTTTATAGTCAGTTATGGCCTTCAAGGGCTTTTTGGTTTATGGTGCTTCTGAAGTGTTTAAGAAAAAAAAGAAAAAGAAGGACAAAAAAAAAAAAAAAAGAAAAGCTAAACAAAGATATGAAAATGGAGGCTTTCAAAACAAATTAAAACCAAGTTTTCAAACCCTTAAGGAGAGAATAAACTTTCATATTTGGAAGAGATGTATGTGAAAATGTCAAGTACTCAACCCCATGGGGCAAGGGTCTTCATAATCTTTGCAAGGAAGAAACTCTTCTCTTTGGTTCCCTGAAATCTGAAGGATAGTTTCTGTACTTCATGCAATCAGTTCAATAAGTGGAGACAAGAAGTCAGCAAGTGGGAACACAGGGCTGTTTCATATTTGGCCAACCTTTACATCTTATTTAACTTATCATTGAGTTAATTGATTTGTGGGTGATCTTTCAAGCCAGTTTATGTTGCCCTTTTGACAGCACTCTGAACATAAGTCCTGAGCAGGAGCTGCACAGGGCACAGTGGTGAAGCCTCCAGCAGAACTGATGAAATGTCTTGCAGAGGCAGCCTAGGTTGAAAACCTAGTTCAGAGATGGTGGAGGAACTAGGGAGTGCCACAGTTCCACTTGTATGGCTCTGCCTTCTGTATTCATCCCTTGCCTTTTGGACTGAGACTTCCAATAAGGGTGACAAGAACAAAAATGTTTTCTCTTTTGTATTGTGAACATCTGCTTATTGGGAATTGTTCTGATGCCTTAAAATCCTCTTTAAAAAGCTATAAAAAGAACTATCATTATATTACAGATATCTGCTTGGTAATAGGATAATATCAATTCATCATTTGTAGCCAGCAGTTCAAATACTGCTTGTTTGGTTTTTTTTGGGGTTTTTTTGGGCCACAAAGGAATCCATCACTAACAAGATTTAGATAAGTAATCACATGAGATCCCAGGGCTGAAGTGCTCAGGATGACACTTTAAACTTGAAAACAATTTCCATAATATTCTTTTCTTGAATATAGTGCCTAGAGATGGGTGGAGCTGAACAATTTTTTATTTGTATTACAGCTCTGCTCACAGAGATGGCCACAGAAAGAGATGTACTGAGTATGTCTATGGAATAGAGCAATCAGATATACAGGATGAGCTTTACAACACTTTACATTATTGTTCTGTAATGTTTTGGTTTTCTTCTAGAGAATTTGTTTTTTAAAGTCAAGGGTGGAATAAAATAGAAGAAATAATAGGATTATTGCAGCTTTCCCCTGCAACACTTTTGCAGCCAAAATGATACTAAAGGGATTGAAGTAACCTTCGCATTGCTCCATAGCAACATCAGCCTTCCCTTCTCCTTTCTGCCAGCCAGGCACTGAGCCTCTCTCAGGCATTGTCTCACCTATTCAGTGACATAGCTAGGGAATGAAAAGGGTGAGAAAACTCCTCCAAAAGTAGAGTAGGAAAGATGAAAAACATTACCAATGGGAACAGAAGTGTTTGGGCGAGCAGAGACTGAGATTACAGCCTGTGCACCTTTACTCATGACAGCCTCACAAGGGTGTGCAGCACTACCCTTCCTTTCTGAGTTAGCCAGCTGGGGAACTTACACCTGAACATTTGTACAAGTGATGTCCAAGCCATCCTTTACAGAGACTGTGGGCTCTTCTCCAACCCATTCCATTTCCCATTTTATTCAAGTTACGGTTTAATGTGGTAATTAGTTGCAGTGTAATGGCTTTTGAGCTGAGAAAGTAGATGAGTAAAAAATGATACAGAGCTGGTCAATTTGAATAGAGGGGATATGGCTGGAAACGAGGCAGGGGATCATCAAATCCTCCCTCCTGAACTCCCACAAAATGGAAGACGGGGAGAAAAATGCTTCCTAACTTCATAACTAGAACATGGAGACAGTTGTTTGCTGTGTTGCTGCGAAGCAAGAGCAAAAGAAAATGAAGGAACATTTCATCTATTCACTTTAAGCATCCCTAACTATGCCTTTGTGGAAACTGCAGCTTGGTTTCATTGTGCTACTGAAATGAGCCCAAGATCTTCTGCGACATTTCAAATAACGAGAACAATATATTTCTCCATTACTTTACTTACTTTAAGCACATGTGTTTTGTAGTTAATGTAGTTCCTGGTGTTGTGAGAGAGCAGGAAAAATGAAATCCATGCTTAATGCACTGAACTTTGACAAGAGCAGCTGCAACTCAAAATTAAAATCCACTGCTTTGCTTTGCTCTCAGGGTCTGAACCAGCTCTGAGGAAGTGCTGCAGCGCACTGTGAATGAGGACATCTAAAATGAAAAAACGCCTGAATGGCTGCCCAAAGGACAGATCAAATCACCAAAAGCAAACAGTGATGTGCCAAGCTGTTTGCTGAATACTCAGGTGAAATCAGACAAAACCCATGAGCCTTGGAAATTTCAAGACAAAAGAGAGAGACGGAATTTTTATCATCTGCTGCAAGGCACTAATCATGGAGATAAAAGACTCATTTAGGCTGGCTGACTTGACCCAAAAAACAGAGGAGGCATTGAAGGCAATGAAGTTTCTGCCATCAGTCTCAGAGCACTTTAGATCTGGCCAGAACACACAGACACAACAATTTTGGATTAAGTTGTCTTGAGGGGGAGGTAGTGTGTTTTGGGTTGGGCTTTTTTTGGAGGGGTGGGCTGTTGTGGTTTGTTTTTTGTCCAGAGAGCAGCAGCAGTGAACTGCTGAACATTAGTTATTTGTCAGTGATCTGATGATGTCCTCTAGGTATTTAACTGCATTTTATAATGACCCAAATCATCCAGGTTTTGTTCATTTGTTTTCCCTTTATGTCATCAAGGACTTGCTTTGGATTTGTGGCTGAAGTAGAGATTATTCAGACCCCAGGTTGCCTCTAAAGGAGAGTTCTTTAGGACAATCTCTGCTGAGTGCCTGGCAGGCATCAGTCTCAGCTGTGCCCTGCCTGAGGCAGGTGGAGTTCTCTCCAGTGATTTTCTATAAGTATCTACTATAGTGACAGTGGGAGAAAAATCCAAGGGAGGAAGGGTGTGCAGACACTGTGATCTTAAAAAGACTGTGAACAAGGACTGCCAGAAAGAGTTGCTGGTGCCACAACTGCCTGCTCACAGGGGATGGTGCCCGTGTCAGCCAGAAGTCACCACTTGAAACTGGAGTCTTCCTGCTGCCTATCCTCCACAGAAGAAGAAGCAGTTTCTAATCATACAGAGTTCATGGCAAAAAAGTCCCTCCTAGAGGGATAAGTGGCAGGTAGGAAAATAACACGGCCCTACTGAGCCTGAAATTTGACATGTAAAGTTAGTCACTTAAAATGAAAGAAAGTGACAAGGTTTACAGCTGAATTAGGTCCCTGTGATGTCAAAGATTATTGATTCTGTTAAATAATAAAGTCACATTCCTGAACGTGCTTCTTGTTATATGTTAATGGCAATAATGTAAATATCTTGCAGATCTTTGTGTGCCATTCACCACTCATTTTCAATGAGGAATAGAAGGAGCAGGAGTCAATAGGTGTGACTCTGCAAGCTTGCTTTCTTTTTGCAGTTAACTTTCCATGTATTGAAATGCTCTGAATACAGATTGAGTTGCTTTGTTCGATATTTATTATTGTTCCACCTGCGTTGAAATGGGAACAGCTATGGCTTTGATAAATAGATTCAAAAGCAGTCAAAATTCATTGTGCCTCTTCTAAATGCTTTTGTGTCCTCTGTTGGAGCTCTTTTTGATTAACTCTTCCAGCAAGACTTCTCTCGAATCAAAATAGATACATTTCTTGCTTTCATAGAACATCAGTGCAAACCCTTTCTTTGAACCAGACTGTCCCATGTCAAGCATTCGTCCAATTTTTTGAACAGCCAAAGTGTGTTCCTCTTTTCTGTGTTGAGAGACATGGCACTCCTTCTTAAATCATGGAGGCCATGCGCATGACAACTGCTAGATAATTAAAAAGAAAGGTGTCAGAATCTGGCAGTAGAACTTCATTAGCTTTCCAAAGCATACCAAAGAACATTCATTATCACAGTATGAAGTATCATAAATAATTAGCACTGAATCCACACGTGCCAAGGGGATGATCAGTATGTCTTCATACTGAGATCAGCTTGCCTGTTTATTGCATTACTGTGTTCATCTGAAAGCTCAATATTTTGCCAATTCTGCCATTCACACTCCTTCTCCCAGCATTTGTGTGAAGAAAGAAAAAACCACTAGGATTGTCTTGCTATTTTCTTAAGTCATTACACCGACTAATTACAAATATTTCACTAAACAATAATAGCACTATCTTGATTTAACTCATCCTCAAGATACTTTGTTTTTGAAGGTAAGACAATATTACAAATTGCAGTTGTAAATTAAGGCAATATTAAGCATAAGGCTGATGCAAACCTTCCAAAAATGCAAGAAGCTGAGCTTCAAGATGTATATTATGTGTATAAAGTTCTTCTTCATGAATTCATGTTTGTGTCTGTTCCCTCTTCCTTTTATTCATGTCCTCACTGAATGGGGACTTTTTTCTCCTAAGAGGAGGACTGAATGCACAGAAGAAGAGCACTGAAATGACTAACTTACATACACACACGGAGTGTGTATTTTATGTAAATATGCATTTAAATTTACTTCCAAGATCACGCTTGTCAGCAGCCCAGGATGTAACTCGCTGAATAATGAAAGAGGGGCAGCATTAGTTTAAAGTCATTGCTGTGTTTGTTTCATTATTAAGTTTTGTTGCCTGGTGCTACAGGGCAAGGCAACACAGCAAGGCTAAGTGGGGACAGCAGTACCATGAAAATTTAACTGGAGGTATGCACCAGGAACCTGCAAACAGCAGAGCATTGGAGACTCTGAGGCATCAAAGAAATTAACAAAAAAAATCCACTCCTCCTATTATGCTTACTGTCCTTTCTTCCTCTGTAAATGTCCTACACCTGTGCCTGAAAGACACCTCCTACCTTCACCTTGGCTTCAGGTTTAATCCAGACATCTGCCTTGAACTACCCTGTTTATTAAAACTTGCTGTTGAATCTACCATTCCTGGCAGTTCAGCTACCTGGAGTGCCCTGATGTGGCCCCAGGAGAGGAGAGCTGAGCTGCAGCAGGTGTTCAGGGCACAGAAATGCCTCTCCAGCCCCTGCTCAGGACCAAGGGCTCCTCTGTGAGCTTCAGCTGCTGCAAGCTTGACTTAGTGGCTTAGAGCAGTCCACCTTCCTGTTGTGCTAATTCCTAAATAATCCATAAGTATAGTAGTAACAGGTTCATCCTAGGTGTGATTATCAGTAAAAAATATTCCCATTTGTTTTTTGGTTTTTTTGGGGTTTTTTTTTGAAAAAGAGATGTAAATTCACCCAACACAATTGAGAAATATCCATTATAATAAAATTCCTGATACAGAAGGGAGAAAAACAGTGAAAGCATTTTAAAAGTGTTGAGAGATTCCAATTAATTTTCCATTAAAGAATTGCTCATTGTTTTGAAATTGTACAGAATGAGAATAGAAGATTGCAAAATTATCACAGCAGCATAATTCAATTTGCAAAGGCTTTTTAATATTTTTTTACCTTCCTAGCATTTGTGCATGGGGAAGAAACGTACACAGGGTAAAACATTTTCAGAGGCTGCATTTGGCTCCATAGTTGAGCAGCTGGCAAGGGGCTGCCTGTTTGTATTTCCCAAGAAAGCACTGAAATGGCACAACTCAACTGATCCCAGGTTTTGACCAGAGTGAGTAAAAGACAAGGCTGTTAACAGCATGTGCTAAAACGAAGGGAAGAGGGGCACAACCACATTTCATTACCCAGCTGAGGGCAAGCTGGGGATACCCCTCCTAGAACAAAGTTCTGTCAGAGCCTGGAGCAGTTGCACGTGGAACTGCAGCTTTCCTCCCCCAGGAGAAGCAGGAAAATGTTGCCAGCAAGGAATGTGGGGAAGGAGGTGGCTCCCAGTCCTGCTGCCTGGGTTTGGACCACCCAGTCCTGCTCTGAGAGAGCACCACGAGCCTCACACCTGGCTTGGGACTGTGACACTTCGTGCTTAGAGGGGGAGATGGTCACACCCTGAAGCCAGATGCCTTGAAGCAGACAGAAGAAGTCCTGATGGAGTTTTTGAGTTAGCTAATATAATTCACCAGATTCCACAGAAAACTAAATAACAGGTTTTTGTGTCAGAGGGAGACACTGCAGGGAGCTTGGTTGTTGTCTGTGGAAATTCATGGGAGAGACTGCGTTCCTGTTCAGTGCTTCATTTTCAGAAGGTGATTTAGCCACTTGTTTTACTCAATTTAAAACCGTCAGCCTGTTATTCATAAGAGAAAATAGATTACAGAGCTTGAAAAGCTGTATTTTTTCTTTCTCCACAATGGTTTCAAACAGGTCTTCCAATACTTAACTGGCCTGGGCAGTTTCCCTCAGCTCTCCTTTGTCCCTCTCCATGGGGAGGTATATCATAGTGAGAAATCAAATCAAAATTTACTGCAAGATTAAAGGCACTGGAGATCAGAGCAAGTTGCAAGGAACCACTGTGCTCAGATTAATGCTCAGACCAATGCTGCTTTGAATTCCACTCCAGTGTTCAGATTATCAGGGAACAATAGTCAAGTTAAAACAAGGCCGTTTCTTCTTAGCAGCAATCATGCTTGGCTGGAACTTGTTCTGTCACTTTCTGCACTAATCAGTCACTTCAAAGTTTGCCTGGCACCCTCTGGGACTGCCCCCCACATAGAGCCTGTCCTTACCCTCTCATTTCAGCTTCTTCCCAGCTTCTGAGACTGGTGGGAGAGAGCTTGGAGGGACAACTCACCAGATGCAGATCAGGAGCCTCTGAAGCATGAGGCTAAACCCAAGCACAAAGGAAGATTTACTTTGTGAACTTAGTAGCTTGCTATCCTACTTTGTCTCCCAAGGTGGATCTCTCTCTGCCTTTGCATCAACAGAGGCAATAACCTTCAGCTCTGCTCCCTTCCTTTTTTCTCCTCTTGCTGTACGATGAAGAAAAACTGACTCAAGGTTAGTGGTAAGAGAGAGCATAGTCTTTAACCATTGCAGTTCTCATGAAGCATTTTGATAACTCCTCTGATAACAGAGCTGATAGAGAGGAGGATGACAGAGGGGAGGACATTCCCTTCTTGCTCCTTTTCTTTGCTACTTTGAAAGTTTTGACTCTTTTCACATAACTACAGAGCCGACAAAAATGAGGAGTAAAATGGCTTTTGAAACGTGAAAATTCAATATTAGAAATGTGATGAGAAGACACAAATGCAGCTGTTTGAAAAGGTTTGCTGAACAGGGAACACAGGGTTGTTGTACAGCTCCTGCACAGGAAGAATGAAGAGAGCAAAAGGAGCAGGCTGTGGGGAGACAGAGCAGAGATAGACTGAGATTCTTTTAACTGAAAATTCAATACAGCTTCATTCATTATATATTTTTTATGAAAAGTGGAATAAAAAGGAAAAGGCTTCAATGAAACATGGGGCTTCCAGCATGCTCAGGAATATCGCAAAAGCCCTTGTACAGTTTCCCTTGAAGCCAAGAGAAACATGTCTTTTCTGGTTCAATTTTCAGCTCTTTGAAGCAGAAACTCAGTCTTTTATGTGTCCCTACAGTGCCCAGTGCAATAGGTCTCCTGTCTCAGCAGGGGCTTCTAAGTGCTACTGTAATAAAATTGATTAATCATAATTTTTAATAACTCCTTAATGTTTCCAGTATCACCCTTGACTAAAAAAATGTATGCAGGCTGAAAAGGCCTGAAAGTTTAATTTAGAACACGGTAAAGACAAGTTTGTGCTGCAAGAAAATCTAACACAAAAGGTAGTAAAAATGTTGTTCATATTAAGCAGATGCAGAAATAACACTAACAGTGTAACGAAACAGAAACCTGGGCTTTGCATCTATTTGTAGCCTACAAATTAAGTGTAAGATGAGTGGGATATGCACTCACATGCAGGGATGCTATTTATGACTTCAAGGAGAGGGAGATGTGCTGCAACCCAGCTCCATCTGCATGGCAATGAAGGGCCACTCAGAGATAGATGTGTAAATCTTCCTGATGCGATTCCTCCCCACTCTTTTGCAAAGTAGCACTTAATATTGATTCCTGTATTGCTGTCATATAACCCCCACCACAAGTGTGGAAATGAAAGGGCCAGCTCACATCTCTCACTGGTTCTGGCTCAGGTTGCAAATGTGGGCGGACACTGCTGCATCACTCTGCACTTCAATACATGTTTTTAAGGCTTATTTTTCACAGCAGGAGCAGGAATGAAAAATAAGATTCAATTGTACATGTCGACAGGCTGGGAGAAGTGCCAGTATGCCATAAGCCCAAGTAGCAGCCCAGCCCTTCCACTCTGTAAAGTACAATTACTGCAAATTGGTTCAGAGCCTGGCAAACATCAGGGCACACGTGTGCCCCTCTGCAAATACACAGGGCTCACAAATGATCCTGGGGTTTTCTTTTTCTCCCTGGTGGAAGGAAGTTAAAAGCCTTAATGTGAACTATCCTTTTCCCTCAGTTAGGACATATTTATACTTGAGGGAGTTTCTCTGGGCTTCCCTCCAAGCCAGTGAAGAACACAAATATCACAGGAGGGGCTCATCTCCCCCTGTGGAAAATGGGATGCTTGGGCCATTCCCATCTCTCTTGGGCAGGTAACTGAGACTTATACATCTCACACTTGGCTGGATTAAATGCTTCCTATTTGGGTGCCTGATGTCATTTGAGTTGAAGTTTTTAATAACTTCACAGCAAAGAACCACAAATATATCTAAACATGCTAGTTTTATAGAGACAGAGCTGTCAATTTTAAAGTCTATTTTCTGTGGTAATTTGCAACCAGAAGAAAGTATTAGGTCCATTGAAAAAAAAAAAAAAAAAAAAAAAAAAAAAGAAAAAAAAAAAAAAGGCTTTCATAATTTAGAGTTATAAAATACAATAGAAGTTAAAGTGTAGAAATAGATAAGATTTTACCCCAGAATTTAATCTTCTGTATCCATGGCATTAAGCAAAACAGCATGGAACTGTAGAATACCAGGCTGGCTATTCATGTGGCTTTCCACACCATGTGGCTTTCACCTCTCATGGTATTGAGGACACTCAGAGCCCTCCAGTTCAGCCATGCTGCTGAACAGAAAATCCCATATGTGGATGAACATGAGGAAACATTTTCCTGTAAATTGTTTCTCAAAAATATCAGCTGTGTGATAAAGCTGTGGGATTAATTAGTTTAGTATGCGTCTCTAATTGCCTGATTGCAATCCTTCTCTCCCAGGACTAAAGCTAATGCTCCATATCTTGAAGTATCTTCAGATTTCAGTTTTTTCCATATCATAGCAGGCCATGAAATTATTCTCTTACCTTCAACATGTAAGGACTTTTGGTCCATACTAGATACAGGTACTACATAGACATCCTGCAAATCTGCATAGGTATTGCCACTCCTTATAGCAGAAACCATTTTAAAATGTAGCTGCTTTTTTCCCTTAATGCTAAAACACCGTGGGGAAGTTAAGTGCACGGCGCAGCTCAGATATACAGGTGTATATCATTCCTGTGTCACAGCTTTATCAAGAGATTTTAAATAAAGAGACACCACTGAATCAGCTCATGATCTGACCTAGTTTAGCCAAGTTAATCTTTTAGAGAGTCCAGTACCTCATATTTAGCTCAGCAATATCTCCCCCAAACCATCCAGTTCTTGATTTGACTATTCTAACAATAATTTATATCCTAATAGTTGCCTATGGCACTCAGATTTTAGTTTATGGCTACTGTGTGTGTTTCATTCTCCTGTGTGAACTTGTGTGTTTTTTCTTAGTGAATTAAATTCATCATCAGCTCAAAGAGAGAGATGTTTGAACTCTTTCCTGGATTTACCAGAAGGATCATTCTGAATAGTTTAGCTGGACAGAGAACAGACAGTTCCTTGGTCTGAATTTCACAAAAGAAATAAACCCTAAGCCAAGAATTATTCATGGAAGTGACTCAACCACCAGCTAGAATAACTGTATTACATTCATTTCAAACTAATTATACATGATTGGCAACAAAAAGGAGATAAATTATAAATTGGATTTTAAAAAAAATATTACTGAAAGCATGTATTTTTTTTCATTGAAGATAAAATGTGTATCATGATTTTATTTAAAATATAGGCCTTGGATGATGTCAGGTCCCATGATTAAGCATAGCAGGTGATCACAAAGCTCACATTGCAACTGAATACTTCACAGCCCTGCTCAAAACCCCAACTAACACGAGAGCCCAGCACTCCCAGCCATGTAGGCCAGGGAAAAACAGTGATCACATTTATTATTTAAGGAGAGGGACAGCATAATGATGAGCACATCTTGCAGCAGGTATGTGCAGCCTTTAGGGAGGCAGCAGTGTGTCCTGCAGCCCTCTGGCACTGAGTCTCTGTTCTTTGTCTCACCAAGAGGAAATCTACTGGGGAACGGCCCCTGCAACTCATCCTGTTTGCCTGGCACCTTAAATATTTCATCTTAATCCCCAGCTGCAGCAGATATGTGATGAGCAAGATAAAGCAAACTCTTTAACAACCTGTCTCTCTTTTTTGGATGAGCAAGCCCTGACTTGCAACACGTGGGAAAAGACAGTCAGCAGTTCCCAAGATGACCCTTCTCTGAAGTGATATCTTTTTTTTACTTCATTTGCATTCTGGTTTCTGGCTAAACCAGGACTTGCACTGTCGATCTACGTGTCTGTTCCAGTCCATTCACTAACAATTTCTGGCAGCTGGGCCATTTCAAATTCAAATTCGACAGAGGTAACTTTCAAATATATCCAGTCCCTAAAAACATTAGTTAGCAACTGTGACAAAGAGAAAAAAATCACTTACTTTCTGGAGGAAAGTCAGCTACACCTCAGTGCAGATTTATCCTACAGACGTTGGGAACAAGGCAGGAAGTCTCACAATATTCCCTCAGTAGCCAATGGGGACATCAGCTAAAAAAGCAAGGGGAGAGCACAAATTAGGATGAGAAGCACAACAGGTATGAGCACACATATGGCAGTAGATTATAGAATATCTTCTGCTTAAGGAATGGTTGTTTAAAATTTTTTATACAAGTCTTCTTATGAATTCTTTTAAAACCATTTTTAAGTGTTTTATAATCTCTTTTCCCTCTGCTTCTGGAGTCCTGTCTGCAGGACTGTAAACCTCTGCAGCAGTGTAAACACATTTTCTTATGACTTATGCCAGCCATATAGCAGCCTTCAGTCTCCAACAATGAAACCATGGGAACTTCACCAGATGAAGCCGGTGGATGGAGGAACAAAGCGAAGCCCTGGTGGACAAACAGTGGGCCAGAATCAGAACCTCTGACTGCATCTTTGGGAGCAGTAGAGAGCAGAAGGAGTACTCCCATGCTCCAGCTCCCAGAAGAGACTGCTGGCCTTGTCACCCCACTGTCCAGGCTTGCTGGGATCATGACATGGTCTTCAACACCTTTCTATGACCTCACAGTTAGTTTTTGTGTTACTCCTTTAACCACTAACATATTTTACCTCTGAAGAAGGACATATTTAATTAAAAAAAAATGAAATTAAATTACTCAATCTCCCCTTCTTGCTTTAATTTTACCAACATCTTGACTTCACTTGGAGCTATTTCCCAGCCAGAGCAAGAGGGAAGCAAAGACCCCTGATCTGAATGCAAGCTTGTCTTCTTACTTAGTCTTTCTTTTTCTAATTTAATTTTTATTTTTGTAATTCTCACATTTCCCTGGGTTATTTAAGATGACAGCAACCTCTTGCCTTGTGTGACTTGAACTATTTTCAGAAGCAGTAAGCTCAAAGAATAAGAAATAACATCTATAAAACTTGTCCAGTGTGTTGACTTGATCTAATACTCCAAGACACCTATTATTCCACATTTACTGGACTTCCTCAACACTGTACACTTGCTATCTCTTTTCTTGATAAGGGAACCAACACGATAATCCTAACAGCAGTTTTCCTCTCACCCCTGAGATGTGTATCCTTATAGATTGCCTGCAGTGATCCTCTTGATTCGTAAGTGTTCCCTGAGTAAATGCTATTGAATCTGGCAGCTACAGTAATACTTCCCCCACCATATACATTTTCTATACAGATCATGGCCCTGTCCCCACTTCTTCCTCAAAAGAGCACTGGGAATGAATGTGTGGAAGCTCCCTGACATCTCTCCTGGTGTCTATTATGTTCTTTTTCCTATAGCCCATGAAAGGCCACAACAACCAGAGCTGATAAAGGATAGAGAGAAAATGTAATACAGAATAAAGCGAGAATGCAACAAATACAACTCATGGGAGGAGAGAAAGGAAGTGTTATTGTAGGAAGGCAAGGGCTTTGTGGGATGCCTGAGGTCAGGCTGCATGGTCAGAAAGGTGATTCTTGGCTTTCTGACCCATGCCAGAGACTCTGCAGGGAAAGGTGAGAGCAGGGTAAGCTCATTGTGTCTGCTTTCAGCATATCAGCACCCTGGTGTGAGAAACTGAGTTTCAGGGCTACCCATTCTAAATGCACACTTCTGTGAGTCCCATCAGAAGACAAATCACTCAGAGACAGAATGCATATATATCTCCTGAATTACTCAACAGAAAAAAAATCAGAAAGCCAAATGGTTCTATCTCAGTTCAGCATGCCCCAAACTAATTTGCTTGTATTAGTATTTTCATTCAAATAAGTCTCTTTTCAAGGAATAAAGCACAGTGCTGGGAAAAATCATTGGTCCTGCAGCTGTGATCAGGGAATGAATGAGACATGACAGTGCACTTGTAGATGTTCAGACAGCCTGAGCTCGCCTCAGTCATCTTTTCCTGCGGTGGCAACATCCTGTGTGATGCAGTTTCATCTAATTTCTGACATTGTCATTTCAGATGTTGTAAAATCCTGGGAATGAGAGAAGGGACCAGGGTAAAAGGGGAGAAAATAGAACAGAAAATAGCATCTGACAACACATATCCAGTCCCTTGTGTCATTGCAAGGTTTGCATGACTTGTCAGGACAGCCACCAATCTGATCACAATGTGCCTACAACTGGCATGGCAAACGTGCCAAGCCTTGGAAGCCTCTTGATGTCACAACCTCAGTAGCAGAGGGGTCAGTTGATTTAGATTTTCCTTCCACGTAACAACCTTCCCCCTTTCTGAGCAGAACCCCCAAGCCTGAGAGGAATGCATTTCTGCTAATCAATTCTAGCAAACCGGACAGGAAAAAGGCAGGTTTAGCACAATTAGAAGCATTTACACAGGCTGCTTGTTCACAGGTTTCTCAGGAGCTGATTCTCTGGAATCTCTCAACAGGGTTGAAGCGATATTGCACTTCCCTCTATTAGAGTGTGAAATTATTTGGGAAATTATTTGGACACATGTTTTTGTGTACATTGATAGTAAAAGAGTTTTCTGAGGTCTGTCCCACTGTCAGGCTGATCAGGTTCGTAGGGAAGTTGTCAGGCAGATGAATGGAGCTCTAGTGTAACTAGAGATGGCAGATTTCTTTAGCAAATCATCATAAACCCAGTTAACAATGGATATAAAATGTTTCTTTCTAAATTATAGATGTCACATGAATACTCAGAGCTAACTTGCTAAATTGTCATGACTTTAATATACAGTTTCTCTGCCACTATGACACTCAGGCATCTTTTAATGCAAATTCTTCACATTATCAGATCTATTCCTCAACATTTGGTGGCCTCTCCTTCTGCCCAATTAGATGGTCAAAAATATTCCAATTATTCTCTGTTTAATCAACCAAAACATTTTCATTAGAAAAGGATAGCCTTCCAGTAGTGTCAACAAACATAAAACGGGATGTTTTTAATGGGAATCTGTATGGTTATTGACAAAATTCCATCTCTTTTCCTGCTCTCCCTCCCCCATCTGGGTATTTGGTGTGCTTCAGGTCCTGGATTCCAGAGCAGATCAATGTGGAGATATGGAGAGCAGCATTTTCACAACACAAATTCAGGAGGATACTGCAGAACCGAGAAAGAGATTCTAGACATTCCCTGGTGTCCAAACTGCTCAGGGGGAGCCAATCTGGACCCTCCCATGAGAAGGTTTCACTGTTTTCATCAGTGAAATCTGTTTTCAGTTATGGTGACCCTGCAGGAGACTCTCACATATGTACTGTGTCTCTAAATTTGTGGACAAATTAAAGATGGACTTGCCAGGGCAAAAGGTTGAAACTAGCTGAGTGGAGTCTGAGCTGTGGAAAACGGACTCTTGATTTAGATAGCCTTCAGGTTTGGGTTCCCATTTCTCAGAAGGTACTATTTTCAAGTGTCAAGATATCAGATTCTTTGTAGGTGGTTTTCAGGTCCTCAAAGTATTGAGCAGCTGCACTGTGAAAGACAAAACCCTCAGGAATCTCCAGGGCTCAGAAGCCCAAAGTAACCAGAAATCTCCTGCCACTCTGTGATGGCAGCTGGTTCTGCTTTGTGGTTCCAGCAGTAAGAGAATTTAAAGAGGCTTACTGCTCCTTGAAAGACTAAGAAGAGCAAATATAAATTCTCATCACCTTCAGATAAAAAAAAATCAGGTCATTCAGTTCTGTTTTGGTTTTTTTTTTTTTAATTTTTGTGATGCTCTCCTAAGAAAGGGGAAAGTATCTTACAGGGAAAAGCAGAATGATTTTAGTGAGCAGATATTCTGGTGTTTGATGTATGAATTAAGAGGTAACAGTGGTTGCTAAAAATTGCACTACAGAAATAAGGAATTACTTACTATTCATACCACAGGCATAATAAACACAAAGAGCCACATTATGATCTCATAACAGCTAATAAAATTTTTGTTCTCTTGCTTTTAGACTAATTGTACCTGAATTGCTTTATTGCAAGACCATCATTTGGTCCATATTTAAAAGCATTTCTATTTTTTTCCAAGGTGATTTTGGACACAAAACTGCAAAAGAATTCCAGGCAGAGGGCCTGTCTGCCACCAATGGAAAAAAATAATCTAGCCTTGCATTGAATGTGTTACACTGGTAAATGTAAATAGTGACAATTCATTAACAAGCCTATTTGTAAAGTACAAGATCACAGTACTAAAAAGTGATTGTAGTCCAAAGTCTTCTAATTCTTTAGTTTATTAGCTGTTGAATTATTAGAATTGGTTTACAAGTTCTTTCCTTTAGCAAGCTAAAAACTTGCTTGGAAACCAAACCAAACCAAACCAAACCAAACCACACCAACAAAACCCCAACCAACCCTCCATCCATCCAATCAACCAAAAAGAGCACCAAACTGGGGTTCTGGATGAATTCTGAACTTAAAAAGCAATAGCAGGTATGGAAAACTCACAAGAAAATTATACAATCTGCCATCATTACACCCTTACACTGTCTCGTTATATAGAGAAAAATGAAATTAAGCTCTGAGTTTTATTTTAACAGCAATAAACTAGGAATTAGGTATTATTTAATAATGATTTCTGCCTGTCAGTTCTATGTTTGTCAAAAAAAAAATCCCTTTCTTAAGTATTTTTTTGTTGTTATAGTTCTTGTTTACAGCTTATTATGGTTATTTCTACTGTACTGTGAAAGGATCAAGGGAAAATTTTACATGTGTTGTTGAACACTATTGAATTTCTCTTCAATGCCAGAAGTACAAATAAACCCTAGTTCAGTGGTGCACAGTGTGTTCAGGTGATCATTAGAGATCTCAGAGAGACTGACAGCATAAATACATTCTAGTCTCTTTAGAAGAGAAACTTTTCTTTTGACTTTACAGTATTTTACACATCACAAAATTTTACATATGACAAGGAAGTGATTTTAAATAGGATTCAGCTGTTCAATAGCTCTGTTTGTAAGTATTTATCTAGTAGGTAACGGAAAAGAATGAAATATGGTTTAATTAGCACTGTCAAACAGGTACCGAATTTAACTTGGCAGGAGGGATAAAGTTAACAAATCTTAGAGCCTTTTGTCTCTAAGTGTACGAGTGTATGATCAGCACTCGGACACCACAGTTGTTTGACCTGCTAAGAGGAGCATAAAACCACACTGCCAGGCCTCCTTCATTGCAGCTTATTGTCTTGGACACCGTGGGAAGAAAGACGTACAGCAGCAGTGTGGTTTCATTAGGGCAGCACTTGATTAACTCTGCAGGCGGGGGATGTCCCTCAGAACTCACTGCTGTGGTGCAGTCCCTGCCCTCTGGGACAGGCTGCCCTGTGCCCTGCTGGCCCTGTCCTGGCCCCAGAGGGTGGCAGGGGACTTACTGTCCCTGTGCTCCAGCACCCTCCCAGCTGCTCCTTTCCAGGACACCTGTCCAATACTGGTCCGAAGCCCTGCTGGTCAGGAAATCCACATTTCCACGGACAGCTACCTTGAAGGGGTAAACACCCAGCTGCAGTGACATGACCATCACCCGATCCACATTGCTTACCTGCACCCTGTGAGGGGGAGACTGGAAGCAAACACAGCGAGTAATCCTGTTAAAGACCTTTATAAACCATCTGCATAGATCAGAGTAGTGACATCATTTTCAAAAACACTGAAAACGATATCATCTCGTTAAAGACAAAAATGTTTGCTTTTTTGTTTTTGTGCCTTTTTTTTTCTTTTTTTTTTTTTTTTCTCTAGAAGATGTAACATCTCATTCTCTTCTAAAAGCAGGTCACATATGAGGATGTTTCCCCATGAAGGGAGCTAGGGGTTGTTTGCATCTCATCCAAACATCCCATTTTGCTTTTCCTTCTGATGTTGCCTCTTCCCCTCCCTGTTATAAATTTTTCATTTTTATCCCATTTTAAATTGTATTTGAAGTGGTTTGTTTTGCAATGCTAAAGTTATTTACTAATGTTTTGTCTTGCAGGAATGTTGCCTTTTTTCTCAATGAAATTCTGAGGAAATCAACCTGCAGGCATGATATGTTTCATGTAGTCAGGAGATATTTTCCACCAAAATACCTTGGAATAGTAATGTTCAGCATGTTCAAATAATCCTTCTATTTAACTGTTCCAATATGGCTCTAAAAGACTTGCACTGGGAGTTCTGCCTCATACAGTCCCACATTGGCATGGTAACAACGGCAAATGTAATAATGATCATCCTCCTGTGGTCACAGTGCTCTGCCAAAGCCACGGCTTTGAAAGGAGCATATGGATCCCAAATCAGCAGGTTTGTCAAACACATCATAATAACCAGTGTGGGGTTTCAGACTGTGCTCAGCTGCCTCGGTGTGTTTACAAAAGGAACATGAGCTGTGCGAGATAAAATCCTGCTCTGGTGTGCTTCATTCAGAAAGTTCCCTTTGCTCCCCTCTGTCCTCCCATGCCCACACAGACATCCATGTCCTGCACTGCTCATGCTCCTCCCCTCCTGGCATTGCCTCTGTCTTCCTCGTGAAGACATTTACCCATACCCAGTGGTGTTCACTGCATTCACTAGAAATTTATTTCCAATGCATTTATTTTCCAGTGCATTTACTATCTGCATTTAACCCCCTGCATTTACCATCAGGCTGATTGCTCTTGGCAGGCACCATCAACACACAAACAATGCAGCACGACTGCCTCCCAACACCCCTAATGCAGACAGGTTGTACTTGGTGCCATCTGAACACATCACACCAATACTCAACCATAAGCCCCGATTAATTAGGTTTTGTTTTAGAGGATTCTTTCATTCCCTTGTGCTCTCTCTTTCACACTTTGATTGTACGTGTAGATTTTCCTTTACAGTACTTTCTGTGGAATTTTAAAAGAAGCTGCAGAATCTCCTACAGAAGATGCTCTATGCAATTACTCAGCCCCAAAAGGGTTGTCTTTTCCACTTATTTTTCTTCAGGGCAAGGAACATGTTCTTAGAATACTACATATAATTTAGCCTGAGCCAAATACAGCATGTACTATGATGTGAGCATTGATTTCTTTTTCTTTGCCCATCTATTACCTCAATGAACACATCTGGAGAAGGTACAAGACCAAATCAAGCTTTGAAAATTATTCTTGAATTAAGCTGAGAGAGAGGAGAATTCACAGTACAGTCACCTGGGCACATACAAGAAACTGAGTTATTATGCCCACCTTCTCTACTAAAATAATGCATTTGAAAGGTCTGGCTTCTTATAAGTCATTTAATAAATGCATTATTATCAATAGACAATTAAAAAAAAAGCCCAAAACATGACTATCCACATTATCTACACTTCAGCTGGATTCTGGAGGGCGACAAGAATGGATAAGCTGAGAGACATCTTACATCAAAGGAATTAAAAGCAGCACTTATAGTGAATGTGTATTTTACAGCTGCTTTCTGATCTGCTCCAGAGAGTGCTACTGCTTAAATTCAAAGAGTAAGAAAAAATCCAGATTTTACAATCTACCTTGTGATGGGAATGTGATTGCTTTTATAGTCCATATCTGCCTCCCATTACCTGTCAGCTACATCACTGCAGTTTTGTGCACTCCATTCAGAACACCGACCAAAATAACCCACAAATAACTTCACTTTTTGAGGAGGAATAAAAAAACTTCCACAAAGCCGTAGTAGGGCTTGTCACTGAAGCCATTAAGACATTGGGTTGTTATGCTGTAGCTCTGCTGGATACAATTTGAAACACTGATTTTTCCAGCTTGGTGCTTTATTTCATATATATGTTCACAGGTGCACAGTTAAACTCAGGCTTAATGCAATTTGACTAGAAAATTCACTTAAATTGTCCACAGAATAAAAGATTATTTCAGAACAAGGTGTCTAGACCGCGCTTCTATTTAATTTTCAGCGAGATTATTCTAAGTCCACTTCCAGCACTCATCCGGGGGATTTCCATCACAAGCTTTTGCTGCTTTAAAGGCAGTGTCTACAGTGGGGTATTATTCTGATCCTTGATAGCAGAGCCCAGTGTTGCCTCCCTGATCTGAGCCCTGCCATGTCCTGCTGGAGATTATTCCAGCCTGGCAGCAGGCGGGTGGCACAGGAGCAGCTCTGTGGCTGTCAGTGCATTGCTGGCCAGCTGTGGGGTGACCAGCAGAGAGAGCAAACAGCACCTGAATCACTGCATGTTGTTGGTGACAAACACCTCCATGGGTTTTAACACACAAGGAGGCCCCACATGTGTCACTCCTTCACAGAAATAACTCAGATGTGAAGCAGCTCAGTGCTGGGGCTGTGAGTGGTCACTGCCACAGCTGACAGTTCGTGCCTGCCAGGGGGACAGGTGCTAGAAAGCTACCAGGCTCTGACTTTGTGTTCCCAGTCAGTAAGGAAACTGCTAAACAGAGGACTGTTCTACCCACTCTCACTCTCCCAAGGTCTCCCTTACCCCTGGGATGATGTATGTGTCTCCCTGGAAATCAGTGCACTGTGTCCTGTGCACATAATCCTCCCCACGCTGCATTTGCAGAACCAGGGACCAGGTGCCTGCACACAGGACAAATCAAAGGTTTTTACTCTTGTAGGGCACTTCTAGTAACTAGAATTACTAGAAGTGACTTCTAGATTTGAAGCAGGAGAAGTCATTAACATACACACACAAGTGCATTTTCTAAATGAAACTTAAGAATACAGCAGAAGTAAGGGACCTAGGAAAGTTTCATTTCTTCAATTTATAAATCTGTCCAGACACGTCACAGAAGAACTGTGAGTGTTGTTTTAGTGATCATTTGAGGGCACTATAATTACACTACAAAACCATCTGCTCTTGGGGAGTGCCTAACTACTGTGTCAAAATGAGATTAAGCTTAAATTTCCTTCCATCTAGTTCTAACCTTAGCATGAATTGATTACCCAGATCGTTAAAGAGGAGCACTAGCCAATCTTATAAGAAATAGCTTTGTTCATTTGTACTCCTTGAAATGAGTTGCTGTTTCCTAGGAGTTATCATGGAGTCATCTCTGCTAAATCACTAATTCCTCTGTGCTTGGTTTCTTACCAAACGTCTCCTGTGGGCAGTGAGCCCTGCCCCAGTCCAGCCCAGGAGCCAGCAGCACTGCTGGCATTCCTCTGACTGGATGGGAGAGATTTATTTCACTGCTGAGGTGGATGCTTGGGCATTTCTTTATGAAAATTACTATGAAAAGCTAAATTTTAAAAGCACTCCTTTTCATTAAACCTCCAGTAGCCTAAATTTGGTTGTGATCAGGCTTTAGGTAAACTTTGTCTTCTGACACACTTCCCTAACCTCCTTCCTGTAGATTCAGAAAGTTTTCTTTATCTGCCAATAAGAACATATTTTTATTGAATCTCCCCACAACCATAGCTCATGACTTTCAATATACTGCAAAATTTTATGCTGAAATGGACAACCACAACACACAAATTATTGAGAGGAAAATAAGAATTTCAGTTCCATTCCTCTTGCCTTCTACCTTTCTCTTTTGCCTCCACTGTCTTCTTTTCTTTAGCAGCTCTACGTTTGATTTCTTCTCCTACCAGTACAATAAATGATTATTTAGCCATTTCTTTGCTACTTCTATGCATAGTTAGTTGGTTTCACCAAGAGAGAAGCACTAAATGGTTAAGAAAGGTTTCCTTGTTTTAAATAACATCTTTGGAAAAGTGTCTGTTTGCCTGAATGGGGATGTGAGTGCCAGAGAATGCAATCATTTCTCGTCTCTCAGGCAAATTGGAATCATGACCTGACAAACTCTTCATGCTGCTTGCAGTGTTGAGGGTGCTCAGGGTGGCAAATTCAGCCCAGTCTTCAGCAGTCTTAATCTTTAGAGAAAGCATGTGACAAGTGTGCATTTTAAATATGCGGTCTGACCTTGCATAAAAGCAAAGGGTAGAGAGGTAAAATGCAATAATTTGAGAGATTTTTCTTCTCAAGGGCTGTATGGTCTCTCATAAATCTGTATATACTAATAAGACTCATATATCACTCCCAGTGCAATGTACAGGACAGAATTAACTGTAATTCTTGCTTTTTCTTTTAAAAGAGAACTACTCTTTTAAAAGGTACCAGATTCACAGCAGTAGCCAGAGATAACCTCTGCTTATCCACACCTAAGAATTTACATAGCATGTAGTGTGTTTTTCATCATAACATTTCATTCAAATCCTTCAGCTTTGACCTGTAAGAAACAGCTCTGAAGGCGAAGAAGTTTTATCTCCACATCTGTTCTTTGCAAAAGTGACCTAGCAGGGAGGTGCAGCAAGGATGCCAGCTGTGGGAGGAACACAGCTCCAAGGAAGGGGATTATTTTTGATATGCAACACCCATGAGCTCCATTAGCCTATCAAGGCATTTCAAAACCTTTATAGAAGTGTTTGCCCTCAAAATCACCTTGAAATATCATGGCCTTCACTACATCCACATAAGGAGCTTAAAACAGTCTTATTCTAAATTACTGGCTCTAGAAGCTATAAAGATGTAACTTTTGTCTGTTGTTTGCTTTAGCTGCTGCTGAGATGAATTTACAGGCCTAACAAAATAGCAAAAGGTATCTGCAATGTAAACCCATCACATACGTTTATTTCATCAAATTATTTTTTCTAAAGTAAACCTTTCTGACTAATTAAAATATACTAATATACAACATTCACATTGTGGTATAGAATGTATTGTGATTTTATATATCAAGCAAAAGACGTTTGAAATAAACACAAACAGTTTTCACAGATTATTCTATGGGTTATTCCATATTAAATCAATAATGTGCTGCTCCCCACAGTTTTAGGAAAATGTATTTTATTTTTGCAACTCTCCTTACACACAGAATTCTGTATAAACTCTGTATAAATTAACATTCACACAATTATACTTTCCTCCTAAAGAAAACATAATGGTGTTTTTTTCTCTCGCTCTGGCAATTTCCATCCTTGCTGTTAAGTGGAAGACAGGGTTATGCTTCCTACAAGAAACAAGATGAGCTATTAGCCTGAAGTGGTAGGATCAGCCCTTGCATCTGCTGAGGGGAACATGCACATGCACTGAAAACTGACATTCCTGTCTGCCTCGCACAACAACCACTAACAGCTTTATCCAATTAACCTTTGCTTTATCTGGCTTAGTGCTGGTTGTACATATGCAGCTTACACATGTCCAGAGCACTGATAATGATAATGGCACTCCCAAAAAGAGAGAGTGGCTTGTTCAGCAGTGCACCCAGACACCTGGCAGTACAGGGTGTCAGAAATGCAGCACGTGGCTCACCAGCAGGGCAGGGGCTCTCCTTGCATGACCAGGCTCCACTCCAACACAGCTGGGTGAAAATGGCAGCAGGAGCCACTGCCTATTCCCAGGAAAGGAGCACATGGGCTGCAGCCCCTGTCTGTTTACTCTGACACAGTGCTGCCTGCACTGATCCCCTGGCTGTGTCCCTGGGATGCTCCCTGCCTGAGCTCTGTGCTCTGGTGAGTGACCAAAAAGAAGGCATAGAAACCATTTAAATGTTCCCATCCCCACTGCCACAAAAGCAGGCTGAGGGGAGAGTCTGTGAGCATCTCCTCAGCATCAGAACATTTGTGCCACGCACTGGCAACGTGAGAAGTGTGCGGAAATGTTAAGTGAATTTATGAGCTGTAAATGGAATTGAATCGATGTGAAATTCCTCTACGACATTTGCCTATTCACTGTGTCAAACTATTTTGTCATTTGATAATGTATCTGTGCTATACATAAAGGCTGTACATGAAGTACATCAGAAGCACACACCAGCCCATAGACTGCTTTGCAATCCAAGTGGCTTCTGATGTCACAGTGTTAGTAAGTTAAAATAATGTGGCTGTTCTGAACTTTCAGCCAGCAGCAATATCTGTTTTTCTTTCTCTTCTCATTGCATAAAGGCTCTGAGCTGCCATTGTGGAATCATGGCAGCCTGGGAATGATGATGCACCACCAGGTAGAGAAGCCAGTGCCCCATGCTGACAGTGAGGGAGGGCACAGGGACAGAGCTGGGCTGCACTGCCAGACAGAACCCTGCCAGTCTGCGTGTTCTGGGACACTTACAGACCCACAGGTTTGTCCCAGAGCACTGGCAAGCCTGGGGGGCATGAGAAAAATAAACATCAGATAACAGATTAGGTACTGGGTTTATGATTTTAATTGTGAATGATTTTTGTTCACACCAATAAGGAGGTGATCACCACAGTAAACTGGGAAGATTTTTAGTTCACTAGATGACAGCAGTGCAGTTCTATTTATTCAACCAATTTGGTTAGATTAACTACCTTAAATCCAAAATAAGAATTGAAAATAACCTTTTATAATACTATGAGCTAAAAGGTGAAATTTGCACAGAATTGCCTCCCTACCTGACCCAGCATATCCCCATATCATCCCTGCTGGGGACAATATCTCTCTTTTTTTCTCATTATTTTTATGCTGAGGATGTTCTCTTCCTCTCAAGCTTTGTTTCTCTCACCTCTACAGGTGCTTAGTGTCAACTTCAGTCCTCTGAATCTCCCCCTAGACCTTCACAGTACAAATCTTTTGCTTTTGTCTAGATAAAGCCTCTGGAGCTCTCTTCAGAGGCAAGGAGGAGCTGTAGCATGACACAGTCCTACTGTTAAACACAATTCAAAAACCATACAATGGAAAAAGAACCCAAGAACATGAAGGAAACAAGTGTATTTCTGCTGCTTGCTTTGCTGTCTTGTCAAAGCAGGTCCTAGACCCTGGCCAGAGCCTAACTGACTTTCTGCACAGCAATTTATTTTGAATTGGGCATCGTGAGCTGATTTTGTGCATTTATGGATGCACACAGCCATGACAATGTGCCTGAGCGGCACAGAGTGGGTGGGAAGGTTTGCTGGGAGACACCCACGACATGGGAGGCATCCCAAGCAGGCCAGAAAAACACAGCTGATGCCTATCCTGTCATGGGAACATCCATCTCCTCTTCAATGGATTCACTGTGAGCATCAAGCTCTCAGTCAAAAGGGTGGAACCCCAACAAATTCAGACTGAGTGCAAAGCCCTGTTTGAAAACAGTCAGGTTGGAGTAATGAATGGAGTCTCCAGGCTGCAAACTGAGGCCATGCTAATATCAAGACACGATGTTAAATGGAGGGAAGGTTCCTGAGACTGCTGGTAGCTTTTGTTTGGTTCTAAGAACCCTTCACTTCCTCTGAAAGAAGTTTGAATTGGGAGTACTCAAAGCACACAGGACCTATCTTTCCTCAAATAAAAGGATCTCCATACGTATGTATCTTAAATCAGGTTTGGCTGTAGGAATTTTTTAAGATGCTTATTTTATTACTTTTTAAAGTTAACTAATGGTCTGGATGGAACCTAGGACAAACAGAAGGTTGTCATTGGAAGAAAATCTCAAAAAGTTCTGAAAAGTACATTTGTTTTTCCATACTTTTTTTCCAAGATTAATTTTCCCTGAAAAATTCATCCTAATTTACTCTCAGATCTCTTCATAAATCTGATTTATTAGAAAGTCATCCTAAATTATTTTCAGTGGTTCATCATCCCTCTCCTGAACAATATAGTGAAACCATTTCAAAAAGAGAGAAAACCCAGAATTCTGCAGTGGGAGTAGGAGAGAAGTTGGCCAGATGCCCCTTTATTTCTTTTCCCATTCACGTTTGTCTTGCTACGTATTGAAAATACTTCTCTGTTCTATTTCTTTCTTTTTGATAGAAGGAAATGTTGAGAAAGAGGTAGAAGCCAGGACCCCTCATTACAAAAAGGTGCACTTGGAGAATAAAACACTGCAGAGATTTCAGGTTTCTTTTTCCCCCCCTTGTAGCCACTGCACAGGTCCCACAGCCTCACGGGAAATGCTGCGATCACAAATGTTAGCAGGTGGCAGAACTGCATTCCAGCTGACCCTGCACCTCAAATTCTGGTGTCCATTGTGCCCTCCTGGAGTCCTTCCTGGCCTTCACTCAGGTAGGCTGATGAATCTCAGCTTATCTAATGAGCTTTTGAAAGGATTTCATCAGAGAGGAGAAATGAGTGAGTGAGATTTGTTAGCTCTTTTCTGCTTCGCGTTACCAAGCCATCCTGTCACAGCTTTTTGACCTGAGGAAGAAGCTCTGCAGTGTTCTTTTATTTTCTCCAGCCATTGTATCAATCATGTCTCGGAAGATTAAAATTTAATAAAGACCAGTGCCTAAAAAAGAAAACCCTGAATAACAGAGCAAATAGAGTGAAAGACTGGACTGCCTTTATTCAGGACTATCATAGAATATGATACAGATTGCTGACCTCAGGGCAGCAACCAGATGTGCTGCCCAGTGGGGGTGGCCAGCAGGCAGGGGGGCAGCAGGGGAAGTCATTACAGTGAGCTGAGCTCTGCTGCCCAGCTCTGGGGATTCAAACAAGGACACACTGCTCTTTTCAGCCAGCTGTGCACATCTGTGACCCTGCAAGTCTTAGGGCAAGCTGGACTGAATCTGTAAAAAACAAATGTCTTCCTCCACTCCCAGCAGGCTGGGTGTTCTTGAATGTGTGAGCTTTATGCTGATATCCCAAAGCTGATGGCAGCACTGTACACCAGCATAAGAGTCAACAAGTGGAAGGTGAAAGGAAGCACCTGAAATCTGGAGATAAAAAACTGCATGCCTTGGAAGTCAGTGAAAGATTTCCATGGGAAGAGCAAAAACATGGTAATGTCTATTTCTGTTGACACATACTTGCTCTTTTCCACATTTTCTTTTCCTCTTATGCAGTATCTGTCTCTGCTTCAAAGGCCACTTCTATGTTCTCTCTGGTAGACAATCAGTTAAATCTTCAACAATTTGTGAGGAATTCCCAAAGCAAAGGAAGTTTTGTCATGGATTTGATGGACCGTTATCCCACTCATCTTTTCCTTAGCCTTCAGGAGCTATGGCTCTTGATACATGAATAAAATCCTAAATCCATGTAACTCACAAGCAGTTGTGTACTGTCTCCTGGGAGGTTGGGTGAGGAAGAGGAGGGAAGCCCCTTCAGTCCCCCCTCAGCAGGCCCCAGACATGCTGGAGTATGGGATTTGATTGCCCTCATTATGGTGTAGCTGCCTCTGATTTCAGCCACAAAGGCCTTTGTGAAACCCTGAGTTTGTTCCTAGGATCTCCTGTGGTGGTAAATTATAGTATGAATACACAATGTGGCAGAAAGTAATAATCTTGAGTAATGTAGCTGATCTTACTGCTCTTTTATTTCATTAAGTGTGTTCCTGTCAGGCAAGGGATGAGCTTTCAGCTCCTGGGAGCAGATGCTCACATCCTAAAGCTAGACCTGGGATACTTCTCAGGGATACAGAGGGCATTTTCACAGTCTGAACCCAGATGAGGAGAGATGTTGGCATTTCTCATTCAGAATCATTTCTGCTCCAGAACAGATGTGTGAAAGACGACCAGTGGTGGTTTATGGTTGGGAATTTTTATTTTTTATTGAGGGTCACTCAAAAAGAGGGTCTATTATAAAACTATATAGATATATATTTAGTGTGTATCCAGGATTTTTTTTTCTTCACCGTGTTCAGAGACTAGGACATATTGGATAAATTATTAGTTTGATCATCCATTTTTTACTTGAAAGACTCCAGATTAAAAACTGCAATTGTGGACAGGTATTTTAGAAATTGAGCCTTGTAAATTTATATATATATATATATATATATATGCATATACATATATAACAAATGAATATTTATATCATAAATATTATATCAGGGAGAAATTTGGACTGAATTTGAAAAAGTTATTTGATAAAATACTAGTTCAAGGAGATCTTGAAGTACTAATATACTAATGTAATATGTACATGCATTGCAATTTTGTGACTCCTTTGCGGCAATCTAATCCAATTTGAATTCTGAAAATAATATTTGTACAAAATAGGGAGCGCATATAAATTCATCATAGAAGCAGAAAGCTTTATTCAACTAGATGATTAAAGGATTTTTTCTTTAATTTAATTTTTATGTGTTACATCCCATAGTGGGTTCTTAGTGTATAAATCATTTCGAATATGTAATACCAAATAAGTCAGCTTCAGGTTTGATAAGCCATTGACTACACACCAGATAAAAAGTATTGAGAAGAATGAAAAAATTCACAGAGCTTAAACTCCTTTATGTATAGCTTAGTTATTACAGCAGTACTGAGAAGGAAAACAATAATTATAGTGGCTAATTCCCCTTAGACTAATACAGTTTAGTGAACTAATTTCTCATGTGTGTGCAATATTGCTCTCTACTGGCTGCTGGCTGGATAGGGAGAGGCAAAGTTTTAACCCAAGGAAACTTGTTATGTGGCCTATCAAACCCTGTGAGCTGAGAAACTCATTCCTGAGATGTTTGATCACACGGCAGCAGTAGTGTGTGACTTTCAAGGCAGTGCTGCATACCCAGCTCCCTTATTGCAAACTCCCTGAAAACCTTTCGGAACATGGTCTGTACCAGGTGGGTTCTGTAGCACCTGAGGATTCAATGGGAACAGGAAACAAACAGCACAGAGCAAGGCAGGGTGACAACAGTGCCCCTCCCTCTTGGTGACCTCCTCTATTCAGCCAGCCTCCTGCTGGGAGGACAAGAAGACCACTGACTGATAAACAGCCCGAAGTGGCAGTAAAAAATTTAATTTTTTTTTTTTTTTTAAATCTTTGCTAAGGTTTTAAAAGACTACCAAAAGCAGTATTTGCTACTGGTGAGAAGCAGTTTAAGGACCAGACAAAATCTGATCCTCAAGGTTTACCTAACCTGCCCTAGAGGACTCTCAGAGTTCATCCTTTGATACAACTTCAGATTTCTGCTGAGAAGTGAGGGGAGTGAAAGGAGCTTGCAAGCTCATAGAAAATTTCATTACATTTTCTTGGTAATTTCATTACATTTTCAGATCATTTTCTTGGTAATTTAGAGCATTTTGATGTCAAAACCAAAATGAACTCTGATAGCAGTGATGTTCAGCCAAGGCTCACACTTCTTTTTCCATTGTTATTTTCATAGGCCAGAAGCACCTGTTGACAAAAGCCATTCACTTCCTACTGACCATGTGCTTCAGCAACATACAGCATTCTAAGGTGAACCTGCTACAAAACCAGGCTCCCTCAACTTAAAACAGTCAAAATGCAGAAATTACAGACTTTAGAAGGTAGTGGGAGAGAAAAAACCCAGCAACTCTCACTGAACATCTCAGAGGGCCTTGGTCTTGTCTGAGGTGGTGACTGAGGTGACTCCTTTTGCTGTTTGCTATTTTACTGTGTAACTTTAAAGCTAATTCAAGAAGGAAATCAGGTGGGCTCCTCCAAATGACAGGTGGCTGAGGTGGCCAAAGTCGTGTGTGAAGAAAGAAGACACAGATGAGATCAAAAGTGAATGTCTTGTCTCAGAAGACAGAACTAAAATATGTCTGTGGAAGTGGGGGAGCCAATTCAAAAGAGGGCACAGAGGGTATCAGACAAACAGATCCTGTGGGCTGTCTCAGGAGCTGCACCTGACAGCCTGGAAGTGATGAGCTGATTTGAAGGAGGATGTGGCTATGACTTATGAGAGCTGAGTACATGGAAGGGCTTGAAGGGATGAAGGTAACCTTACAAGAAAAAAAAAAAAATAGATCATTACAGAGAAAGAAAGATAGAAACTTCAGGTCTGGAAGTCTGCAAGCTGTCCCAGAGGAATACAAACTTTGTTCACTTCTACTAAGAGGGTCAGGGGACAGCAAAGGAAAATTGAAAAACATGATACATTTTTAATGGTTTTAAAAATAATTTCATTCTGTTCACCTCGTAGAAAGCCAGTTCACTTATCTAAATGTTCATGATGTACTGACTGAAAAAGTTGAGTTAGAAACTACAATTTAAAATTATTTACCTAATTGCAGACTTTTTCAAGTGAATTTAAAGAAATACAAAAAATTCCAAACTTCCCTAAAACACATTTTATTTCTGGGTAATATTGCAGTATATTCTGCATTTAGATTAAAATTGAACTGATTCTGTTAGGGTATCTTTTATCATGCTTGAAATGAATTGTAAAAGAGTTCAAGATGTTCACTGGCACCCAGAAATCCTGGCACAGTCACCTCCTTTTTCTTTCTTATCTCAGAAAAACTTCCTCCTAATGAACTCCTCTCAAAATGCCATTCTAGGGATCTGAGGGTATCCTTTACGACGATTAAATTACAAAAGTTTTGTCGAATAAAGCTCTATCCCTCACACATTCTGTGGGACGGGATCCACCCCCACTTCAGCCCATGGCTTCCCAACCCCTGGCAGGAGTCCCCTGGTGCCAAAGCTAAACAACTGAGGTTAATATGACAGCATTTGTCTCTGCACTACCAGTCTCAGGTGAGCGTAAGTTAAGACTTTTAACATCAATTTTTTTCCCACACAGGCTTTGCATTTAATTACAGAGTAAGGTCACTGTGTGTTCCAAGAGCAATCATCTTACTGCCATGTTATTCTGAAGCCAGCCTTCATTCAGTGTGACACATGCTGGTTATGCACTGGGAAATAGGGCTATAATGAAGTGAGGCTGGGGAAAAACACACTGGAATCTGAAGTAATACCAGCTAAGAAAGAGCTTATGTCTACTTTATTATTATTATTATATTTAATAAACAAACTTTTATGCCTGCAGAAGAAAGAAACAAATGAGAGCTTTATAGGAGAGATATAAAAGCCTTGCATAAAAATGTGTTTACTGAGTTACAACTACCTTCCTTTTTGTACTAAAGTATTAAAAAAATAAAGCAGTCTGAAACAAATGGAGATGCTTGCAATTATGATGTGAAGAGGAACAAAACCCTCTTGAAGTAGATGACAAGGATATATTCCAGGTAGTGGCTTATAAGCAGCTTTGGAAAGGATCCAGAATTTTGTACAAAGTGCATCACAAGTTCTGCTGGTTAACTGTAGGACCAATTTAGAGATTCATTGAAAGACCTGGCAAAACTTTGTAAAATATTGCTGATAAAGAGTTTTGGACTTGGTCTATTTCTGACATCTTCTCACCAGCCTTCTTAAAAAGATTTCTCAGTCATGACCTTTGAAGCTGAGGCTGCAGAGGTGGTGAGGATCCCAGTCCTGCTGGGGCAGCCCTGAGCATGGCAGAGTTGGCATTCACTAAGCAAGTTGTGAGCTGGGACTGAGCATTCCCCACTGAACTCTTCATTTCTCTTCTGCTGTATCCTGGCAGCCTGTACCATCCCTCTTGCCTAACAATTACATCCTGACTTCAGATGGGGTTTTGTGGCACAGTAGAGGGTGGAAATCACCACAATTTCTGAAGCATGATGGAGCCTTAAGCCCTTTTACAGTGTAGGGCTGGGTTTTTTTGTTTGTTTTCCTAAAGTATTATAATTGCTGAAAAAAGTGATCAAAGTTTTCACGTGTTGCAACGGGATCTCTGAAGATTTCAAAGCTGATTGCTATGCTGGATATATTTTCAGAATTGCCACTCTGTTTCAAGACAAAACCTCTCACTGAGGAATGCACTGCTCTTTCAGTATAAACAAATAATCAGCTTCATTTTGTGGTTTCCAAATAATATAAAAATGATCTTGAAATAGAGAAGATCTCATTGCTATTTTCTAGGCTTTCACATCTCTCTGACTCACCATGGGCTAATACCAAGCCAATGGTACATGAAGAGCTCATTAGTATGCAGGTCTATTTTTCCTCATTTCTTGTGCCCACCTAGTAAGAGTGCATGGATTCTATAGGTGAACCCTTCCCTGAGTAATTTACAGTGTTTTGTAAGGAACTGATTCTTGGAAAAGTACCAGGAAAAATCCCTGTTCAAAATTTGGGCAGGGTCAAAGCTTTGTGAGACCTATATAATGTATATTTTTGGGTTTCAATGCGTATTTCTATTTTATGTTTCTTATTATAAAAAGAAATTGCATAGATTACTTTGTACATTCTTGCTGCACTCATAGAGATGCATTCTCTAGTATTTTCCATAACACACTTCACATCTGGAGGATATTATTTGCATAACAAGTTTCTGCCAAGACCAGCATCTTAAACTAAATTCCAAGAATATTAACTCACAGCAGAATTTTATAGCAAGCTCCTTGTGACAACGACTCAAAAATCAAATCATTTCCTAAGCAAATATGCTGATTTCTGGGCTGTACCTGGAAACAAAGCTTCTGGGGGCAGAAGCAATCTGTTTGGAAGTTGACTGTGTTCCTGTGAGGATGCAAACTCAGTGCCAATCTGGTTGTACCCTTAATTAATTAGCAGACTGTATCAGCCAGCCCAGTAAAACAGCAGCATCCAAGAGGCTTAAGCTCCCCAGGTTCCAGTAACACAGAGCCCCACAGCCAGATCTGGGAAATCTGTAAGAGCCTCACAATCTGTGAACCACATGGCCTCTGATCCTTTTACCAACCTGGATTCTGACCTGCCCTTCAAATTATTACAAATCATTTCTTCTTCAGCAAAAGAACAAGACAAAGCTAATCTTCTATTATCAAAGCACTTCTCCATCACAGTTTTGACACAAATTCTTCTTTACTTTTAGCATGACCTGGCACAGCAAGAAAGTCTTTTGACAAAAACATTGCTCTGAGAAAGCTTAAAATTTGTTTACCTCATGCACGTCTTTGTAGCTTTTCTTTTCTGACTTCAGTTTTACATGATTATTTCCGTTCTCAAGCACTTCCAAGCTTGTATGTGATCTGCATGTTAAGGTTTCCAATTCTAGAAACACAAATCCTTCCTTTACATCTGTGGCAAACCAGTATCAGCTCTTATTACTACTGTCAAGTAATCACCGCAAATTAATCTCACACTTCATTACAAAACCAACAGGCACTATAAAAAGAAATAAATAAAACCACACTCACACAAACACAACAACATCATGGTATCAATCTGAACAATTGAAAAATAGGGAACTTTTAAAATTTATATATTAACAGGGTCATTATGATCTTTTAGTTAGAGCGTAGCTTCAGTATGTTAACATATAATCTATTATATACCTATTCCTATGTCTAAACCTCCTTACTTGCATTTTTACAAGAACTTCTCTTGAAGATGTTAAAGCCCTTAATAAATGACACTACAGTATCTTCTGGGAAAATAATAATAAAAAGAAAGACATTTAAAATATCGTTACTGAAACTCCAGAGATTAATTTCCTTTTATTCCAGTTTGCACATTAAATATATCCAGTCTCCCAAATTGTTTTAGTAAGAATAGGTAGACTATCACTTTCTCATAGCCTTGTTGTCAAAAAAATAAATAAATAAGTCCTTTCAGACAAAACCAATAATTTAGGAAGAAATTAAATCTGTGGGAAACAAACACAAAAAAATCTCACTGAGGAGATTTTTTTCTTAACTAGCCATTTTGGAGTCCTAGAAAATCCTGGAAAATTCTTAGTGATACTCTGTTGCTAAAAAGTTGCCATGGTGTTGGGTTTTACTGCTGGCTTTTGTCTCCTGCATGAATGTGCAGCATATTAGATTCTCCATATGGGCTGTGTTCATTAAACTAGTCAAAGATGACGATAATATTCCAACAAATTGTTGTAGAATTTTAAAGAATATGAAGCAACATTAAGGAACATCCTAAAAGCACAGACCTGAGCAATTAAAGCTGATTAGCAACCGTTTCAAATATGCATATGCACGCCAGATTTACGTGTATATGCATTTTGAAAGGTGTTCAGTATTATTTTGCAATATCCAAAATGGTTATTGCTTACAAGTAACGGTTTTCCCATGTTTATAGGCACTGCAGGCTTTAATAGTGCAACGTTTTGGCCTTTTTATGCTCGAGGTGATCAAAGGCAGGGAGATATGGAGGGCTGAAAGATCAGGGCTGTGTCAGCAGTGGTCTGACACCAGACATCTACTCATCAACTCCAAACCATATTTGTCTTTCCCGTCCTAGCTTTCCCTTCGTACAAAGGGTCTTTATCCTCATCCTCATCAGTCTGACTTAACCACAGCAACATTTTCTAAGGCTTCATTTTACACCACCTGCAAGCAGTATTTTTGGATTTCTTAATATTATCTCCTGGCGATGCTGTAACCTTGCTTTATCATGTTAATCAAGGCTTTGGTCTTCAGGGGCTAAAGGCTCACAGTGCACCCCTGAACCTGGCTGCACACGGGCAAATGGCCTGTCCTAGGGCGTTTCAGTGAGCTGATGCTTTTCCCAGCACTACCTGAGATCAGAGTGTCCAGCCTAGTGCAATTCTTGGGTATCATTACTGGAAGCCTCGGTAAGGGAGGATGTGATAAACCTGGCTGTGTTTACTGTGTGCTTGTTAAGTGCTCACAGTTATCATAAGAGACAGTAGTGTGAGCTCACATTTGTCCTAATTTTCACCCAGAGCCTCAGAGCTGTTCAGGACACGGTGTCACCCGCTGTGGAGCACTATGGAATACATTTTGCTGCTACTTGCAGCCTAATTAAGCTTTTCCTCTTGGTGGAAAACCCATCTAGATATCACAGTGTCCATGCCCGATTAATTCCTGTAGAAGTTGAAAGAATGGAAATTGTACCAAGAACACAAATTTTAGCCAGTCAGCATACGCAACCATAATTTTGTTTTCTTGGCTCACTTGCTTGGTTAAATATGAGTGGCAGCTGCAAATTGAGTTGTTGCTAACTGACACATCTGAAGAAACAAACTGAAGCATTTTTACTAATTTCAATAACTTTAAACGCTTCTACATGGGAGAAAGGAAGCATAATGGAAGGATTTTTTTTCTATCAGCAGCCAAATTGCATTGCCTTCATAGTTTGCAGAATAGACACAGCTTCATGACACCATGAACCAAGCAAATAAACACATTTCCAGTCCTTGCTGGAAGTGACATGTTCGTGCCATCTGAATTCATTAGGTTCTCCATGGTAAATTGAGATAATTCTCAATTTTGTTGTTGCGGGTACAGAAGAGGCAGAACCCCTTCCCAGACAAAACAACACACATCAACCCCCCTCTGCTAGCTGACAATAAAGGAAATCATAATCAAGCATCACCAAAGAAACATGTTTTTCTTTCCTAAAAACTGTTTACTTTATGGAGTAGAAGGCTTCAGCTCTGAGAGATTTATATTCTTTTTTCATTCCACCAAATGTCAGTCACTTCAGATAGTCTCAATTCCTGCACAGAAAAGATGCCTCTGACTCCACATTATACTGAAATGATTAATTTCTATGGGAGTAACAAAAAAATGCAACCACACAAAATAACAGTTGCAAAAACCACCTATAGTGCTGTCCGTGTATCCAGAGCTTTATCTTTTGGTATATGCAAAGATTCCCAGTGACATATTTCCTTGTGTGAAGCAGAAATGGCTAATGCAGAATTACTGCTGGAAGTTTGTGTGTGTGAGTGAAGAGAGAGTAAGGTCTTTCATGAAGGTCTCTTGTATTCCTATCAGGACAACAATTTAAAACGGCATTTGTAGATATTTCCTTTTTCTCCTCACTCCTTTTGAGAAATTACCAAAGTTAGACCACAGCAGTTTCCAGAAAAACTCAGTTGGAAATCTCTTCATTATCAATTGCTGGAAAATTATGGTTAGATCTTAAAATACAGCTCAAGAAATGGCAGAATTTTGATTAACCACAAATCATAGAAAAGTAGGTCTGTCAATGTCCTTTGTAATTTAACTACTTTAGGTATCTCCCACAGGATATCTGCTATTCCATTCCAGATTTTTTTCTAAACTTCTGAAGATCTGCAGTGATGGGATTCCAGCTCCTCAATTTGCTTTGCAAGCTCAGGTTTAAAAGCCTGCTCTAACATACTTAGGTGTTCACTTTTCTCCATTATTTGTAATCTCTGGGTTGAAAACTCAGTAAACAAGAGAAATTTCCTGCGAGAGATGGGAGGCTTGTTAATGAGTTAGCTGAAGGCTAACTAAGGTCTTTACAGCCTTCTAGACCTGACCTGTTTCATAATTCAACTTGGATTATGGACTTTGCTATTGCTATTTTTCTTGGGCTACCTTCTACCTGAGGACAGGTAATTGTTTTTACCTTCCTCCTGCAGGAATCCTTAATGCTGACCCCTACTGTGACCAGCTGGCCCTCCTTCCATCTTTTTTCTCCTAGAGACTGCCTTTACTTCAGGAAAAGCAGCATTTGCAGATGGAATTTTACAAATAAAGACAGAAGCAAGTAATAGCACCGTTCTTGCATCTTTCTTCCACACCACAGGAAAATCTACCCTTCGAACATTTCTAGCCCAGTTGGAGGCAAGAAAAATTACAGATCTCACAGGAGAAGCTGAGATCAAGATCTTCAAATGGTTGGGTATTTGAAATAAACATCTTATCTCTTGAGCCAGCCCAGCAGTGGACATTTTTTGAGATTTTCCCTTTCATAAGTTCTGACACCTTTTTGCAGCAGTCAAAGCCACTTCTGTTCATGGTGCTAGCACAAAAATCCAAATAAGGGGAAGAGATTTGATCTGCAGTTCCTTGCCATCTAAAGCCCAGTTAAGAAGACCACTATCTATGGAACTACATCAGGTTCATTGTTTTCTCTCTTGGCCAATCCAAGTTTAGGTGCACTGAAGTTTCCCTCAGATGGAGCTTGTAACATCTTGGGGAAGGAAATCCCCACATCTATCCCACTCCTGTTCTTGGCAATTTTGGGGGTCATATTTGAGATTCTCTGTGAGTCTCAGGGCATGGACTGGATCCAGCTGGAAGTCTCCTGACTTCTGATAAGTCCAGTGCTGCTCCAGTGTCAGCTCTGCCTGCTCATTAGCAAATGCCTGGTCTTCAGGCTATCAGATCTGACACAGAGGTGATTCCTCCACATATATCATAATAAGTGGTGCCCACACACACAAATACATTTGACCCACTTGTGATAAGTATGTTTCAGAACCAATTATTTATCTCCCTCTAACTTTTATAGTTCGATACAGCTGAGGAACAAAATGCTGTAGGGGATGAACAGTCTTGAAAGTCTCACTTTATAAATTGCTGTATTATAATTACAGCCCAATTAAAATTCAGTGTTACTCTCTTCATTAATTATCATCTCGAGCCTTACAAATAAGCTGGGAGAGACTGCTGTTCTGTAGAACATGCAGCTATCCCCCACCTGCTCTGACTTTGGGAAAACCATGGTTGAGCTGTGTGCTTCAATAACAGAGATTACAGCAGGAAGAACCCACGGATGGCACTCCCAGCCTCACAACCACTCCATTCCATGATTCTCAAACACTCAGAACTCACCACCAGATTCAATCAGAGTTCTTGCTTCAGAGGGTATCAAGAACTGTAGATCCTGTGAACAGCAGTGCAATTGGAGGCCGTAGGATAAGGATTCACACAAGCTGGTGATAGAACATCCAAGCCCACAGCAAAACACCCAGGCTGCACAGTCATGTTCAGACACTGCATGAATTCAGCCTGCTCCTGATAGAACAATAACATCTCACTACTCTAACCTTAATTTGTGAAGATGTCTCCCCTTCCCTCCTCACTCTCCTTGTGCATAAACGTACAATAAAATCTGCATGGAACTCAACCTGGATCAGGCCAGTGCTGGCAGGTGATGAGAAGTTCACTAGCCCAGTCTGAAGGTGCAAGAGCTCCCAACTTCAGGCTGTGCTTAAAAACACAGCAACACAGGAACACATTGCAATTTAACAATTTAGAAATTGTTAAATTCCCAAGGAAGTCGATGCAATAATTTATCGTATATTATTATACACACCTTGTATTTCACAAAGAATTGCTTGTTTCAAGTGCTATAATGCTAGTGCTTGCTTAGGCTGTTCATGCCAAAGCCTCTCTGAGGGCCATGCAGGAATTGTCAGGAATCAGACCAACAAGAATACATTTGTCAGTTATGGCCACTGTAATGTTTCCCAGTACAAAGCAAATGCCTCCACAGACTGCTGCCCCGTGCCACACATACATTAAGCTCAACCAAAGCTCAATGATCCTTCCTTGCACCAAAAAATAGTCACAAACTGAGCAAAAATACCTTTTCTCTTATAACCTTCCACAATCAACTCAAAGATGATTTTGTTTGGCAGGCTCCCCATTTAGACTGATCACGTATTGTGTTACACTGGTGTTTGTACCTTACAAAGCACCTGTTTCACTAATTCAGAGTTTATCGATTTTAGTTGGTCTGATACACTATTCCATTTCTAATTAAATGGGTAAAATCATAGTGCATTAGCTCTGTAATATCTTTTTCCTGTAAGTAAAAAACATTAAAGTACCAAGGGCTGTTTTTTACTGTTAAAACACAACGTGGATCTAACCTCAAGTGAGATGTTTTCCAGCAGCTTGACTCTTATTCCAAATTAGTAACTACATCCTTTGCACAGGTGCTGAAAACCCAAAAGGATACTATTATCATTAGAAGAACTGCCTAAGCTATAATAAGAGAACAATGTGCTGCAAAAGGGACTGTAGTAAAAGAAGGACTAAACAGACGCGTAATTTAAAAGTTGTTTGTGTCTTAATAACATCTGCCAATTCCCCTGTTGTGTTTGGAAACTAAAGATCAAAGTGTCTCCCACTGGGCAGGCTGGGGATGAGGATCATGACAACAGGCAAGGAATGAGCTGCTCCAGGCTCAGGCTCACAGGGAAGCAAGGCAGGAGCCCAGTGCTGACCTCCTCACGGCAAACTGAACGGAGCATGGCTGTGAGAATGGGTCTGAACAAGATCCTATGGTATCTCACACTTCCCTGAAGGGATTCCTACAGGCTGCCCCTTTTCCTTCACACTGGCCAATGCCCCAGTGCAGTGTTTAATGCTTTCAGTTATTGAACGTGAGAACTGGATCTGTATTTGATATGCTGAGCACATTAATTGCATTTCTTTTTTTTCCTCCTTCTCATTTTGCTTGCTGCTCTGTACCTATGTTTTAAATATGTTTTCTATCCATCAAAGGGCTAATAGTTATTCTGAAAAATTCCCAGGGACTGGCAGACCTTTCTTCTCCAACATGTGTATATAAAACAAAAATAAAGCTCAAAAGAGATGTCAGGGATAATTAGACAAAACAGTGTCATATATATGGGCAAAAAAGAGACCTATCAGGTAGCATATGTAAAGTGATATCCCCAGTTATCAAACTACTCCTTTGTAGTCACAAACTGATTTTCATTTCTTCCTCTCTGGCACTGGAGCAGCAGGGTTTGGAATCTTGCTGCTTTTTCTTTCAACTGTACATTGGTTATGTATTTGGGCAACATAAAGGTTGATTTTACATTTCTTTTAGAATACAATCAATCAACAAAATCAGCATGTCATCCAAAAGCAGAGTTAGCTTTCCATCTTCCCTCAGAGGGTCTGTAAAATGCAATTAATGTTTGCAAAGCACTAGAATATTCTTGCATAGAAAGTGCTAAGTTGCTGCCAAGTATTTAATACAGGCAGTGCTGCTTTTGCCCAGCACGGTTCCCAGATGTGACTTAGGGATTCAGAAATTGACACACAAACAAATAACAGCTGAGGACTTTAAATACACAACCCAAAGAGACCCCAAAACGTTCTCCCCCAGGACTGCTCAACTCTGTAAGAACAAAACTCACCAAGCTGATTCCTTCTGACCTCAGGACCCTCAGACATGAGGAACTGGGTTGCTGAATTTCCTCTGAGCTGCTTAGCCCAGGCCTGAAGAGCTGCACATCCAGCTCACAAACACCAAGAAACTTGGGTTTCACATACTGTGTGGCTGAACACACTTTGACTAAACACAATTGTGAAAAGTAGCATCACAGAGCCAAGGCAGGGGTGGGCTGAACAGCTGAGGGGTTTGTTTGTCCTCTGCTTCTATTTCTTTTACAGAAGTTGCTTCACATAACACAAAGAAATTATTTTCTGCAGAGATCTGGCTCTTCTTAAACACCTGTCCCCAGTTAGGAGGATTGAGAGTAGCACTGACTTTGGTTTGCAGCTTTTTCAATAGGGTAGAGGGAGGCTGCTCACTCCATGTGGTACCTGCTCCAGCAGGTCATGAGCTCTGCAGGCCAAGAGACTCAGAACAGAAGTACCATCACTCATGGTGATGGCTCCAAGAGCTAAATGTGACCACCTAGCACACCCTGAAACTTCAAGATTGAAATCATATTTTGTGCATCACAGCAGGTTTTTTTTCTAATCCCAGTTTGAATTAAAGGCCACCTGGTAAATGAAAATTATTAACTGTTTACAAAAAAAACCCCAACAAGTATTCACATTAACCAGGCATGCTTGGACCTTGCACAAACTGAATTCCATTTGGGATCTGTAGTAGAAACACTTTCATAGTAAAGTCTCAGGATTGTCATGAATCTTTAGTTAACAGGTAACGTGTCTTGGGCAGTTTTCTTTAGGTGGAGTATGTGATCTTTGCAGTAACTGAGTCAAGTAGGGGGAAAAATAGCACAAGTTATCTACTAGGGGTCATATTTTTAATGAAAAATACTGAAAACATCTGCCCTAAATCCATCAAGCCTTTCAAATAAAACAAAACACAGAAAAGTAAAAAATACAAAGAAGCACTCCCACCGGATGAGTGTTTTAAATGTCTTTAAATGTCTTAAAAACAACAGCAGAGAATAATGAAAATGCAGAGAACTGAATTTATTGGTAGACTGACAGCATTTTTAGCAGCCTGGGGGCAGGAAGTTTGTTGGAAATAGGAAGGTCTTTGTAAACCCTTTGTTAGTGATGGACTTAAAAAGTATTGGATTGAAGGCATTGCTATCGCGATCTAAGTAAGAAACCTGCAGATAAACGTTTCCATCAGCAGTGTGAGAAGAAAGCCAACAGCATATCCTGTGCCCATCGGGTTATGGTTTGACCTTGGCCAAAAGGGAAGCAGAGAAGCCAATGGTAGGTGAGAGGGGGTTGTTTTATTTGCAGAGAGAGGCACTGCATGGGGCACGCAGTGCTGGAGGCTCCGGCTGCTGCCAACGCGGGGATGGAGCTGCTGGGAAACACACCCAGAGGAGCTGGAGCTCAGAGCACAGGCCCTGGCATGCTCCTGGAGGGGCTGTTTCTTTCCTCTGGTGTCATCCTCAGGACCCTGCAGAGCCCAGTGCCCAAAGCAAGGGTTTGAGGGTGCTCTGCTCCAGCCCTGTGGTCACACAGAACTCCCCACGGAGACAGCAGGAGTGCCTGCCATGGGTGCTGCAAGCACAGCTCCTGAAGTCATAACTCACAACTTGGCCAGAGCAGCCTCAGCGTGGCAGGGCACGTCGCTGATTCCTGCAAGCTAAGCTGCAGAAAATGTTTATTTCTACACAGGGTTTGCAAGGAGACACGAATAGGGATGTTGCCATTGTTCTCGAGATCTGACAAATTTAACTGACACACACTACAGAGTGTAATCGTACCCCAGAGACTGAGAAATCCTTCCTGGAAAAGGAGCAAGGACAATGTTTATACACGCTTGTGCTTGAAGTACAGATATGTAAATGCCGTGTTGTTACATTTAGATTTAAATTAGATAAAAAGCAGGGAAGATGGAATGAGAAGAATTAAGAGGAACACCAATAGATTTACTGTGTCATAAATACGAGCCACTATAAGAACATTTTAATGGTCCTGCAGTGTTACATAAAATCACTTTCATTTTTTCTTTCTTCAACTAATGCAAGATTTCCTAAGAATCTGTGCTATATATTCCATAACGCAAATGCAGTGACTATCAAGACCTATTTATTGAGTTTTGTATGCAGTACCTCAGCAGTTTGATTGCATAGTGCTTTCAGATATTTCCTGAGAAGACAAGTTGCTGACTTGTAGGTCAAGAAAAGTACAGAAGAAAAGGGGAATTTAAGGTTTTTTTAAATGCAATATTCTCTCACTTTCTTATTGTGTCATTAAATATGTACTTTTGCCCCTCTGGAAAAATTCCAACAAAGCTTTTTGAGGACTCGTTACGTAAACTGTATTTCTTCAGAAGTGGATACTTTCTCTGATACTTAAGTATTTTCCAAAAATTGATGAAATTTCATATCTTCTTTTTAAATTTGCCTATGTATCATTAAGCGTAAAGCATTAACAGTGTACATCATTGTGAAAGAAATTATAATCTGACAAGTTCTAGCATTTAAAGGGAATCTGGTTTTGACCATCATTCCCCTTTTGATGCGATCACTAAGATGAAGGAGACCATTAAAAACAATGGAAACCACTTTATCCCAAGGTATTCGTACCCCTCAACCTTGCACAAACGGAGAACTTTAGGGAGGTCACAGAGCACAGGGGGTACTTACTAATGTTACCATCTAGATTAAAGGAAAAGCACACAGATAACACCTTTCACCTTCCAGTCAACACTGGGGGTCACAGAGAGATGCAAAACATCTTCAATATGAAGACAGAAATAATAATGTCCCTTCATGCCTAATGATAAGAGAGCTGGATTAATGGGAAATCTTACAGAATACATGCACCTGCCTCATACAAAGTTAGTGAAGTCACACTGCTCTGTGCTTAAAATAGATAAATTACATATGTAAGGGGTCATAAGCAGGAGATGGCACCTGAAAAGGAGCTCTTAAGATACAGAAGATTATAATAGATGTTTGTTAACTAACCCAGAACAAATTGGAGGTTTGTTCTGAAGGAAACATGCAGAATTATCTACTCCATGATTATCAGTAGAGAGCAAATTCCAAAATTGTAGACGGAAGCATTTTCAGAAGTCAGTTGTAAATGAAACATGAAGCATGACAAAAAGAGACAGAGCTTTGCTTTTCAGAGCAGGATGATGTGTGGGCGAGCAGTTATATAACACCTAATATCACCATTTGGGTTATTTCTTTATGTCTTTCTAAATACCCATCCGCTTGGGCAAACACAGCAACACTCTGATAAAGATGTTTTGGAGTGCTGGAAGGCTCATAATATTTCAGAGCAACGAAAGTGATGGTATATTTGACACTGTTTGATGCCAGTTTAATTTTAAAAGGATGTTTTTATTAAACTTTGTGTTAAATTCTTGAACAAGATGTCATTAAAGCAATCAAAAACCTAATGAATCAAGGACAATATAAATATATATGTATACACTCAACATAGCTGCAATACTGGTACAGGTCAGTATTTTGTAAGATGCATGAGGATAGGAATAAAGAGAAGACATTTTATAAGAATCTATTATTTTGTTTGGTTATAAATTTTCTCTGAAAAAGCTTCAGTAGCTTCTAATGGACCCCATGGCTAGACAAGCTATGCATAGTCAATGGCTCCTTCATAATGAGGCCAAAGGAAATGGAAAAATATATTGACAAAAATTGCCAAGTAAATTTTAGTAATGAGAAAATGATGTGTATATGTGCTGTATGATAGGTAGTAAAGTAAGAACTTAACACAATGAGGCAGTGATCTGCAGATGGACATTACATTCAATTCAAAGATGAAGAGGTTACATTAATCAAATCCATTATCTATTGGAAAAATGTACCGGGTTTGAATAATTCTCACATCTTCACACCGGTCATGTAGCTGCTGCCTCAGTACCAACCTAGCAGAGTGTGCTATGGTGAACTATATATCTGATTTTAGGGAAATCTGGAAGACAGTAGGGCCATAAATTACAAGATGTAGGCCTGAACTGCTCCTAAGCACCCTGTGCTCCTAAGTACTACAACACTGGTTTTCTTGCCTGGGAAGCCTGCTGCATAGTCCAAAGCTGCATTTCAGTCACCTGCAAGCTCAGGCAGCTGCTTTCCACCGTGCCTGGTTTATATTTTCCAAGCCTTTCTTTACACCTGCAAAAGTTAAAAGAATATGTATGGGGGATCAAGGGGTGTTGCTTAAATAAAAATAAACAGATGCAGAGTTCATGATAAGCACCCGATTTCAAAAGCTTAGGCTGCAAGCAAGGGAAGCTGTGCCAGCTGGGATGTATTTTATGTATAGACTACAAGGGGTGGAACCATTAATTCCTGATATTCTGGTCCAATTCTCAAAAAAATCTAAGGACCTTGAGGTTATTATAATGCATTTGAGGGACAACCATATTTCCTAGGATATCAGATTTGTTTCAAGATTATTGTCTTGCAAGAAGGAAAGAAACTGTTTTACATTTTTGTTCCTCTTACCCAGCTGAAGAAAAATGCCTGTAATCTGTCCATGTAAAGGAATATTGGCTTGTAAAGAAGATGAATTTGTTATGCAATGAACACTGTAGCATTTATTCCTGTGGTATCTCAACTCACAAGCTAATTTTTCCTAAACACAAACTGAAAAGAGTAACCTGTCCAGTGCCATGATTCCTTAGCTGCACGAACCAAGCAGTCCTTCACAAAGCTCTGAGAGGCACTGAAATGCATAAAGTTCAAAATGACATCATGCTGGCACTTATCATGTGACTCAAGAAGTGAAATGGAAATGGGATTTTAAAAACAATTCACAGCCTGCTTTTTCTCACCCTAAAACTGAAGGAAATTACTAGCTTTAAGTTGCACAGGGCAGGATCCAAAGCAGGGACGCATCTGTAAGGGTAGATGTGTGCTTCTGAGATAAGATGACACCTCCTGAGCAAAGAATGCCCCATAAGAGCAGATGCTAAATCTCCCTGTATAGAATGGGCTACATTCTAGCTTGGAAATGTTGATTTTCAATAGCTATAAACAAAAGTCTAGATGGGTAGCTGAGATACATGGTAGGTATATGGAGTTATGGTAGGAAACAATATAATGGCCCTTGCTTTCTGCAGACAATACCCCTGGGAACTTCTGAGTATTCCAAGGGGCAAAAAAACCAAACAAAAATAAAAGCAAAAAAATTCACGTGCAGGGAATTTGGGAATGGTTTTCCTGTGGCTTGATCAGTTGTAAATGGAGCCTGATTTCACTGGCTTTGCAGATTCATTAACACTAGATTTCCTTATTCTGGAAGATTTCTGAGATCCATTCACAATACTATTGCAACGCTTGCTCTGCTCCCTCTTACTGAGACTGCTGTCTCAGAGGGTATTGTCCAAAATGTTTTCCTGATGGGCCCAGTTCAAGGAGGAGACTGTTGAGCATCACTCAGGAGGAATAAAGGTTCCTTTGAACTGACTACCTCACTTCATGTGTGGGAGAACATGAGAAGTTATTTCTTTCCAAATAAGGGCCAAGAAGGAGAAATAATCTCAGAGAAAAATTGAATATCTGTGATAGTCAAAATGAGTTTAGCTTACGATATGGGAAGTGCACAGCCTTCTTACCTTAAGTAAGATTTCCTGTTTCAGTTCTGTATTAGATGACATGACTTGCCCTCAGCAAAACAAATTTTTATGGATAGTTGCCATAGGGAAATGTCTAGGAGAATTAAACAGTTCACTGTACTATGGTAGCCTTAAATCAGGCTCTGCTGGCGGCTGCAACACTGCGCCTTGAGGGACAAAAAGGGGTAAGAAGACAAGAAGAAAAGTGAAAGAAGAAAACTGGTAGAGAAAAAGCAAACAATACAAAACCCAAAAAGAGTGCAGCTGGGGACACAGGAGGTCTTAAAGCATTATAGTGGAAACACACTGAAGTACAGGTTATTGGTGCAGAGACACCAGGCAAAGTCCCTGGATTCTGTTTCTACAAACTCTGAGGTTTGCAAACTCCTGTATGACAGCCTGAACTGTGGTTTTATACACTCTTCCTGAGGGATCAGGGACAGTCCTCGTCATGTTTAACTGGAGTCATAATTCTCCCATCTCTGGAGGAAAGGATATGTCTGAACACAAGGGATGCTGAAGTAACTTCTTATCTAGGCAAAGTATCTAACAGCGCTGGTTTAGGAAAAGATGCACTTTTAGCAGAAGGTGAAGGTGAGTGCTAACAGTTTTCAGAAATGCTTTCTCTTTCTATTTAAAATCAAATAATTGCTAGTTTAGGAGAATGTTTTTATTAAGATCAGATTTCTCAGTGTGTTTTAGAGCAGCTTGTTGCTCAGTTGTTTACAAAAGTACTTGTTCTTGGTAGTCTGGCACTTTATATTTAAGCATTTGTAAAAAATCTTGCTATGGTCTGAATTTAATGTTGACCATAGCTAAGCAAGGAAACAGAAAAGATGCCCTTCTGAAATCCTAGTCAACCAAAATTACTCAGTTATTCTGTCAGCCATTGAATTGTTCCATTTGATGATATTTAACAGGCATCATCCTTAACTTGGTCATTTAAACATTCACAGAGGAAGAGAGCTGTATCTGTGTTCAGACAGGGCAATACCATTTTTGCAATGATTACTTGGATGATTAAACTCTAAGCATATCTCACAGTTCTTCTTTTAGTGGTAGCTCCTGCACTATTACGTCTCAGCTATAAAGACTTTTATGCTTTAGGAGAAAATCAGCTTACTTGGCAAATTTCAGGAGTCAGGCACAGTTGTCTGAATTCAGGCACAGAGGTCTGAGCTGCTGCACTGCTTCGTGACACAACACTCCCGGAATATGTTTGGAAAACAAAGCATCACTGCATCTTACTGCTTTACCAGACAAAGGCAAACAAAGGCACTGGACAACATTCCTTTATCCCTTCTTTGCCTGAGTTTCCGATAGCTTGTCCGTCTCTGTATTCCTCTACATTAAAGACTTTTCTGGTCTTTTAATGTGTTGGAGACTAACAATAATTCCACTTAGGGACTGCTGACTTCTTACCTTGAGAAGATCTTGTCCCCTTCGACTAACAACTTTATTCTACTCGTTTTCCTTTTTAGGCATGTTCACATCTTTCTGACATAAATTCACATTTTCATCCCTTAGTCCTTTTTGTCCACATGTAATTCAACTGCAAATCCATGGGCTTCTGTTAGCCTTTTATTTGCAGACTGTCTGAGCAATACACCTCTCCATGCCTGATCTCTTTAGGGCTGTCTGCTTTTTCCTTTGGGGATGTATGTATATTCCATTGTCAGAACACAGTGGATTATTCTAGGTACTGCCACTCCTGGAGCCAGAGAAAGAGGAGTAAGTATGTCACAGCTGTGTGTTGAGAAGCCTACATTTAAAGCATAAAATCCTGCTGGGCTTTTTCCCCCCCACAACGTATAATTTAACAAAATCAGATCTAATTTACGGCTGGTTATTTCTAGCTTTTCTTTTCAGTATTACTGATTTCCCATGGAATATCTGTGCCTCACACTGCATCCCTTGGAGAGAGTGGTATTTCCCCTGGGAAAGGCAGCTGCTGGTTAGCACCTGCTGGCCAGCCGGGCACACAGCCCCGAGCACTGCTTGTGCCCAGCACTGAGCACCACACTGAGCTCTCTGAATCAAACAGGCACACCCAGACCTTCAGAGAAGACGTGAAGATGAGACCCAAAAATCAATACGAGTGAGTTCTCAGCTGTAGATAAAATAAAAATTTTAAGAATGCTCAGGCGGTCGCTGTGCGAACTTTGTCAGGTATCACAGCACGTAGCACGGTAAGATCTGCACGTTCTTTTCTGGAAAACTGCTGTTCCTGATATATCTGGAGAAGTTCTGGGATGAGGGAGTCTGGGGACACTTCTATGGATGTAGAAATAACACATGCTTTTATTAGTTATGAGCAGAAAATGTCCTGTGAAGGGGTTACGACTCTCCTAGTGAAGGAACTAGATTTCTCTGGGAGACACAGAACAGCCTCCCACACAGCACATAGATCAAAGCCCCTGGCCACTACCAAAGCCAGGGTGGACGGTATGGGACAAGAGCAGTGGTTCCTGCAGAGGAGTGGCAGAAGAAAGAGATGGGAAGATGTAGGTAAAAGCTGAGGCCCAGCCTACCTGAAAACTAGAAATGTCAGCTGGAGAACAAAACCAGGATGGGACATTCAATGCCAAGCACTGAAAAGACATGAAGATCTAAAGAAAGGTACCTGCTATTTCTAGGCTTTGTGTGTTGTTTAGTGCCAAACAGCTCTGTGCAGAGCACATTCCAAACCAAGGGTTTACCAGGCCTGTGTGACCAAGTCACAGATGCCCTAGGCTGTGGTTGCTGCCATCCATGCCAGCAGAAAGCACACTGGAAACAGTCTGGTACTCAGTGTTCAGTGGTGTTGATCTAATGCCTGCACTAAACTCACTCCTGATACAGTACAGCTGGAGCCAGCTAGCCACAGACAGTGCTGCTGGAATTTCAGGAACAAGTTACATTTTTTTGCTGCATAATCTCTTCCATGTTTTTCAGCAAAGAAACCGATTCATGCATTCACTGAGGTTGTTTGTTTCACCTGTGCTTAGTGGGATAACATGCAATTTTCACATTACTTAAAGTGGTGTTATTGATAGAGACCAAACTGCATTCCCAGTGACTGATCTATCCATCAGCAGTGGTTTGAACTGTGCTGCTCCCTCATGCTTTAAGGTTTTAATCTCTGACTCATGAACAACTGCACTGAGGTGTGGAATAACCTCCAGAGAAGAGTGTTTTTCAATCAATAGCATTTTAGTAGAAAAGCAGGACATGCATGAGTACACTAAATGAAGAACGTGTTTCCTTAGTCTCAGCTCTGTTATTTTATTTTAATTTCCCACCGTTTTTACAATTTAACATTTCTGGTTGGTAAAAAGTTCACCAAGATACAGTGGATTTATTTAACATACATAAGAATTAACTACTAATTTTGGAGGCAATTTGAACTGTGTGAGATTAAATTGGTGCTATTAACATGTTTGCAATTGCTCTGACTGGGAAGAAACCTCGACATCCACAAATCACTTGCCACAAAAGAAGCTTTAAAATCCTCACCAAACTGATCTGAACTTTTTTGTAATCTAGTGAAAAATTTCTGTTTGAGAGAAGTTCTAAGAAGGTCCCAACTCTATTTAAGTTACATTTGTTTATTCTAATTTTTAGTCTACTTGTCTTCCTATACGCCCCTTTTCCCAGGTCTTCTTCTGGGACTAGGTGAGCATTGCAGAAAGGTGTACTAAAATTATGATTTTAATCAATTTTTTGAATTTGCAGAAGAAACAAACAAACCAACACCTCCCCCCCCCAAATGAAACAACAACAAAAAACCAGGTTGAGNTTAAAATCCTCACCAAACTGATCTGAACTTTTTTGTAATCTAGTGAAAAATTTCTGTTTGAGAGAAGTTCTAAGAAGGTCCCAACTCTATTTAAGTTACATTTGTTTATTCTAATTTTTAGTCTACTTGTCTTCCTATACGCCCCTTTTCCCAGGTCTTCTTCTGGGACTAGGTGAGCATTGCAGAAAGGTGTACTAAAATTATGATTTTAATCAATTTTTTGAATTTGCAGAAGAAAAAACAAACCAACCCCTCCCCCTCCCAAATGAAACAACAAAAAACCAGGTTGAGGACATAAACAAAAATAAGAAAATAACACCATACAGATTTTTTTCCATATATTGTGAATAATATTTCATCCTTTCCTGGAAGAGAATGAGTATGTAATTTTTCTTACTCTTTGGGGAAAACCACCGTGTATCAGGAAAGAGGAGACTTAATAAAAGGAGGGGGTGAGGAAAGAAAGACTGAATAGCTGTACCAAGGGAATTGTCTTTTTGTCTCCTCCTTCTTGCCACAGTGACCCAGACAGGATGATCACTTCTCACCAAGACATCCCTCCTTCTTGATATTCTTGGCTTACCATGTCTAACACAACAAGACACCAATCGCAACAGATTCCTGCATGAATAACTGTAATAAGCTTATAAAGCCAAATTATCCTATACTTCCCCACATAGATACCAACATTTTTTCCCTCTTAGTGCTCATATAGGCTGCAGCAGTGTTTACCCCAGTATATTAAAATATAGCAGGCATGAGATCTGTCAAAAACAATTCCTGTTTCCTTGCGCTGGAGAAGCTCAGAATGTCTTACGGCTTTGTGGTTAGCTTTCATTAAAACCTAAAAAATTATATATACACTACCACTGGGAGCTAATGAACTAAGTGCCATCCTAGCTGAACAGATCCAGAAAATGAGATGTCAAGTGTGGGGAAGTATACCTGTAATTGCCTCTAGTGAGAGAGACAGCTGGAGCTCATCACTGCTGTTTCTCCACACACAGGCTCAGCGAAAAGATAACTCTCTGGCTCTCCTGAATTCTCCCAAAGGGTCAACTTTCACTTCAGCTGGTGTAAAATCTCACACTGCTTTACTATACTTATTAATTTCTTCACAGCCCAACCTTTCTTAACCATTTTGCAGGTAAAATAAAATCTCAAAAACACCGTGAGAGTGTGCCACCTTTGGAAGAATAATTCCAAAAGATACTCCAGGTTTCTTGGCTAGGTATATGTGTATATATACGTATATATAATATGCATACCAAATCAATCTAAGGTCACATTAAAATGCAAGTTCTAAAAGCAGTGGTATTGAAGGGGGATTAGGTTGTTCAAGCCCTGTTGGTAAACTCTAAAGTCTCTTGTCAAGACATACTTTTCCCAATAATACAATTTTATTGCAGTAATCATATTTCTTTTCTTTTTTCCAGAGGAAGAAAAGAAATATATTCTATATCTAGAAGAAGAAAAGAAGTGTGCCCTGTCAAATTAATTCAGGAGGAAAAGTTAAAATACACAGCTGAAGTTAACTGGAACACTGACCTTACACAAAAATATTTTAAAGGGATAAATTAGATTGCAGCCAGAAACTAGTAAGTGGCAGTTTTCATTCTGATCATTAAATATGTTCATGTAATTGACTACCTTCATGAGATATTGAAAAGTTTTGCTGCTTTACTAGCTTTTTTTATTATTTTCCTTTTCTGTGTGATTACCATGATAAGTGGACCCCCCTGCCAGAGCATGGAGTCCTCATATCAGCAAGAGAGCAGCTCAGTCTCCACCACCTCAAATTGTACCAGGGTCAGAGACCCCTCATAGGTTAGTGGAGATTTTTGCATTTAGACTCATCAGCTTTGGGAATCCCCTTCTTTTCTTGCTTGTCTGAAGTCAAGGTATTTTAGTGTTTTGTTTTGCCTACCTACAACCTTAGGCTTACCCTAGGTTTGTCAGGATTATTTTTGTCTCTTCTGTCTGAAAGTGGGAGCTCTGGCATAACCCCAAAGCAGCCCATGGGCTCCTCACCATGTAGGAAGAACTGTCCTTCCAGCTCTGTGCTGGTGAGCTCCCTCAATTCGTTGTCCCTATCAGGGTCAGTTTTCATACATGAAAAATTCTTCAGAGCAAGAAGAATAAATCACTTTTCCCTTCACGCTGCCACCCCTTGGTGCTGCCTGCCCTCAGCCCCAGAGTGGACCCAGGGGCACCTGTCCAAGGCAGAAATGACAGCTATCCATCTGCCTCCTTCTCAGCGTGCTCTTTACCTCAAGCACGTTTTTTCTGGCATGATGGTGATAGATTTTTATCATTTAATTAAATCAGTCACTGTCTATTTCTGTTTTCATTGCCAGTAGGCTCAGCAAACACTTCTGAGAAGCCAGGATCCTTCTAGAAACTAAATGAAGCACAAGGATAGAGTATTGCCTCTCTTACACTGCACAAGTGACTGCAAACCTCACATGCATTCTGCTCAGGTTTCTTCCTTAATGATAATCTCCAAATCTCCTAAACGTAGCTGGAAACATTTTATATCCTTGAATCACTTTTGTTCAGGAAGGTACTTTTTGAATCGTTTGCCAAGCTGAAAGAGGGTTTAATGTACGGCTAAAAACTAAATTCAGTCTCTGGAATTAAAATAAGAGGACATGAAATTTTGTAACTAGTTCCCCAGCTCCGGCAGTCATTGTAGCACAAGTACTTGTTGCTAATTGATAAAGTATCTTTTGTCCTTTTAAACCTTTAAGAATGCTAGGTTTTACAACTGCAGAGTGGAGTGGGATAGTGAAGACAGTGAGACAGCTGTCCTTGCTATCCTTGTTATCCTACCCAGCAGCAATCTTGGGGCAGCAATGGTAAAGCTACTTGAGAAGGACTAAGCACATTTTGGTTTCAGAATGGATACATGCTCATAGTTTATACCTTACCATCTGAAAAGTGAAAGCCTACACCTGAGGATAGTGGTTTTCAACCAGTGCCTGCTTTTAAGGACCAACATTTCAGTGAAAAAAACCAAAAACAACCAAAGCCACAAAACTCGGGGGGAATGGAGAAGGCTGCTCAAAAGCAGTGCAGACCAAAAAAAAAAAAAACAAACCAAAAAAAAACAACCAAACAAACAAGCAAAAAAAACAACACCAAAACCTACCAAAAAAACCTCCCCCACTACCACCAAAAAAACCCCAAAAAACCAAAAAAGCCCCAAACCCAAAACCAAACAAAAAAACAACACCACCAAAAAAATCACCACCACCAACAAAAAAGCAGTAGAAAGACCAACCTAACAACCCAAAAACCTCACTTTCTGCCACACTTCTGAGTCAGAAACACACCTTTGAGTGAGGGCTGGTGCTTCCCTCTAACTCTCTGACACTACAGATTCAACTCACTCTTGCTCAAAAAGACAAAGCACCTCATCAAGGGTTAGCTTACAGCAGACAAAGATGATCCATCTCTTCCACAAATTGCTGATGAATGGCATCGCAATGTCTTTCACTTCTAAATAACAATGTTTTCTCCAAATATTTTGCTAGAGTGTCTTCATTCTATCACCTCTAAGTCTTCAGTTGTCACCCTTTCCCTTTCACTGAGAAAAAGTGCCCACTTCTCTTTATTTGTAGGTAGATAGATTGCCTATATAGTTGCCTTGTCTTTTTGGTTTTCCTCTCACATCTCTTAAGCCTTCCCTTTCAGCCCTGACAAAGAATAAAACTGCTAGAACCTCTCCTTTACTTTAACAGAGAACGTTATGTAATCTTATTAAATTGCATTTTCCTCTGTAGCATCAGAGGTTTGTATCTACCTTTCATAAAGCATAGAACAGGAAATTTGTTTTGCAATTCAAAAAATAGCCCCAAAAAAGGAGAGCTCTGACTCCTTCCCCCATTTTGCCAACAACCACAAAACCAGCTTCCAGTCAAACTGATGTTTTCTTAACATATGTTCCTCAAAGCTGTGCCAGCTGTGGTGCTCCCTACAGCCAATCCCTGTGTTAATTGAGGTGAGCAGTGAAAACATAAATACCCAAGTTGCAGCACTTTCTAAGATATTTAAAGCTGACTTGGATAAGCCATGTTAAACTAGCAGAATTGTGTCTCCTGTTCTTTCATGTTTAAGGTAAGTGGTGGTTTTGTTTGCTTGTCACAGCTTGTGGCTGACAGCAACAACAGGAACACCAAACATAGCTTCTAAGCTCAGAATGGCCTTAGCAGTGTTCAACACAAGGCCCAGCTTGAGGCATGAAGGATATGAATCTTTATCAGCATCTACTTTGGCCATTAAACATTTTAAGCTAAATAGGCATTAACAAACTCAGCACTCTCACTCAAGTTTCCTCTCCAGCATTCAGTTTTGTTTATGGGACTTTACCTGCAGTTGAAAGAGATTCCAGTTTTGTCTCATAATTTCATCTAATCTATCAGGTACTGGCAAAATTTTATGCATCTGGGCCCAAGAGTGT